>JAOXJM010000012.1:84946982-84965079 GCA_026413425.1 Tringa solitaria
GGTGAGGGGGTGGAAGTTAAAACTAGACCAAGTCAAAACCAAACTGCAGGCACCTTAAGGCAAGATCAGACAAAGCAAAGGTGTCAAGCCTCTGTGCTGTGTTCTTACAAACTCAGTACAAAGCTTGTAGCCTGTTACTTGCAGTGGCAATGTTATATTACTAGGTTATTGAGGTACAATAGCTGTTGGCTTTTTTGAAAGTTTTTTTCCTAAAAGAATAGGTTTTATTTATATCACTAGTGCAGATGCCATCTAAGTGTTTTAAACCTCTAGAAACTATGAACTATATTGACTGCCATGCATAATTATTTACACTGCTTTGACTGAACTGCCCAAATTATATTTCAGCTCAAAAGAAGAGCAGGAAAGAATTTCCTGGAGGCAGTCTTAGACCTACTTAACAATTGGTGAAATTATTCAGTGGCTTTCAATTTTTCAACTGAAAAATAAAATGCACGTATGCATATTTATACACTCAGTAAGCTACACTGAGTAGCATATAGCCTAGGTAAGGAAAAGGGGTAAAAAGGTAGGATGAAGTTCATTCTGAGGTCAGTCTATTCCAGCAGGTCCATCAGTATAAATTAAATCAACCTCAGGGCTGCTCTGACTTATGCTGGCTGCCAACAGCCCTAGGAATACAGACTGTCAGCTTGATCAGCCAAACATGACTAAATCCTCCAATGCCCCTCTGTTGACTGCAGAGAAGGGGTGGCATAGGAACAGTAATACCAATTATCGAGGATTTATATCAAACCACAGGTGGTCCTTTATAATCATTTTTAGGGACATTTTTGCATCAACAATGTTGATTTTTAAGGGTAAATCAAAGACTGTGCATAGTTTGCATGGATGCTTAACCCATTTGTTTTCACAGCCTATACCACATGGGTGCTATCAGTTTGAAATATAATTGTTGCCTTTTGGAAAAAGGAAATTCTATGAGTTCTGTTGGAACCTCCACTATGAAAGCCATAAACCACCCAAATAACTATTTGTCAGTGAGCAGCTTGAGCAGGGCTGCTCCTCAATGTGGGTTTAGCCAGGGTTTGAAGTCATCCTTGTGCAGGCCATGCCCTCACAGATGTGGCACCATCTCTCCAGGCAACAGGCTCCATTAACAGCCTCCAACACAGGGAGAAGATGAGCCAGCTGAAAGCTACAACTACTTAATTAACTTTGATTTGCGGAAAAATCTGCAGCTTCCTCTGATGCCTCAGAAAGCATCCATTTTTCAACAGCTCAGAGGCTTCGTTCTTTGCTTCTCTCTTCAACCATGGCAAAAGCTGCTGGCTTGTGGCTCTTTGAAGTGATTCTCTAGCCTGTTACACCCAGCAGTATCTCAGAGCAGAGGAGTAAGGAAATATTTAGGAGGTATATTTAGGAGCTCCCATGACAAAGGACATTTTCCCCTGCTCTTTCCAGAAGGTTCCACCCCCACCTCATCTTAACAGAGCACAGAGTAAAATTGAGAGCATGCAAATAAGATTAAAAACCACACAGCACAATGTCTTATGGCCTTACACCCACACCCAAAAATGAGAATGCATGTACATGGAACAATGTATCCCCAGTACTCTTAATTCCATTGCAAATCTTGCAGATTGTGGTGGGATTTGCCCTTGCCACTCAGACTCCTGTATCTGTTTGTTATATGTCCCAATATCTAAAACAAAACTTAGCTTAAGTTTTCTCGGACTTAGAACTAGAAAGATCAAAGAAATAAGACTCTAAAATGCTATTTCTAAGCACATTAGTTTATTTCTCTTTATTTAGTTACAGGGTGTGGCTGCTTGAGCTAGGATCTTGGGGGACAGTGCCCCATCAGTGAGGGCATGGCCTCTTCCAGGGTCACATCAGCTACTAGCTTGGCCCAGGTCCTGGAGCAGCCCCACTCATGCTGGTCCCTTTTTTGTTACTGAGTTTATTGATACCTGGGCCTCTGTGGTTCTCTAGTGGCGTAGTATCAGAAGAACTCATGTATGAGAGCAGGTGTGGAAAAATAAAATCAAGGAAGGTCCCTGTGACAATGATAGCACTTGCATAAAAGTTGCTTAGAGGGTCAAATATTTATTTAATGATGTGTATATTCAAATGAAGAAAAGAAGTAATTCTGCAAGATAGCTGTATGCTGCAGGAGCTTATTGGGGTAGTAATCCTATGTGGTCTGGGCCAGCTTTTGTTAGTAGGAAACCAGAAACCTAAGCAATTTTTGTGATCTTACTGATAGATTGTCATAGAGTTGGGGAGAAAAGGAATTTTAAACATAAGTTCTCTCCACCTTATAACCATCTAAGAACAACAATTTTTTTGTTCTTTATATTTTTTAGTCTATTGCATTTTAGAACAGTACACATCATGGAGGGGTAAGATCTTTCCTTTCTGTGGCAGACGTGAAGTAAGCTTTTGTCCAGCATGTGTATTGGTGTTGATGGAGATGTCATGTCTCCAGGCTGTCCTGACATAGTGCAGAGCAGGAGCCAGCACAGCTGGGGCTTTGCAATTTTAGAGAGAAATTTTTAATGTGGTGACAGGGGTGAGGTTGAGACAAGAGTTTGCTGAGGGGTTTATGAAAATCACCAGTCTGAATGGCATTGCACATCATAGCTGAGATCTCAGATGAACTCTGAAATGTTCTTATTGTCATTCTAAGTAACTGGGTAATTTGGACAGAAATAGCATTTCTGAGTCATGACTAGGAAATGCCAGTTGCTTTTACATGCTCACAGAGATGCAGTCTTTTTGCTGTTTTACGGTGTTTTGTCACAGTCAAAGACTGTATGAATGTGTGTCTTTAGTTTGATTTCAATCCTTATGTAATAATTAAGGAAGCGTTACCATGGATGATAACGAAACAATATATGTATACACAACTTTTCCTAACACCCCAGTTCTAATTATGTATGTCCACTCCTACAAATTTTTGCCTTCCTCCTTTTATCCTTTTTGTCATTCCTTGCTTCTCTTCTTTATTGTTCATAGCAACTGATGCTATTGACTTCCTTTACAAATATACAAGTAAGTTAATGTCGTCTTCTGCCCCAGAAAGCAGACATTGAAGGATCTTTGGGAGAGTAGCAGTAGAACAATTAAGTATTTTTATTGGCATGCTGTCTGAAAATTGTTTCTCTTGTCTGTCCCTGCAGCTGGTTTTGAATTCTAATTTCTTATCTTTTTGGGAAGATGGTGACATTTTCCTGCAATTTTGTGTAATTAGTGCTGAATTAAGAATCTCATAGTAGTATCTCATAGCATTCTTATTAGGAGATAAATATAGTCCCTTATTACTATATTGAAAATATATAAAATCCTTTAAAACTTAGCACGGATGTTCAGAAAATGAAACCTCTGTAATACTTTAATATTTCATAAAGCTCAGCCTGGTAACTAATATGCCATTTGCCATTTCCTTTTCCAAAGGAGGTTGCACTCTTCAAGAGTAGCCAGAGGAAGGGCTGTGGCAATGATGGTTTGAACCATCATTGAACAGAGCTTTGATAGATTTACCTCAAATTGGGACAGATGACAAAGAGGGACACAAGTGGCAGCTGGCTTATATCACTCCTGCCCTGGAAATCCCCCTAAAGTTAATAGCTCCGAAATGCACGTCTGAACGGCTGCTCTTATCCTGCTGAGGGGCTTGTGCTTGGGAGTGCGGTGTTTCTTTGAGGTTATCTGGTTGCACTTGCTGCCTTCTCTTCTGTAATAGCTGGGCCTTATGCCTGTTTTTAGGTCCTTCTTCCATACCCTAAATATCTACACCCCCTCTACTGTTTCCCAGTTCCCCCTCCAGTTTCACTATCAACTTGCTTTTCCCTGCAATTGTCCCTGGGGCTCTTCAGAGCCACCACACTCTGAATGCTGCCAGCTATTTTCTTTATTGCTTCTAGTCTATGTGTCTTCCTTCATGTACTCTGTGGGACCCCTTGCAGGGCAGTGGCTTGTCTCCCCAGCCCTCAAGCCCAGAGACACCAAAGGGACAGCCCAACTGAGCTTGGTGTCCTGCTTGGGCAAGGGGCAGAGCAGGAGGGCTAAGGAGGCTGCTGCTGCTGTCTCGCACAGCACCTAGGGAAGCGTGATCTGAAGTCTTTTGCCCAACTTCTTAGCTCATAAAATTAGATGCCAAGAGGCTTCTTTTGTTCCCCTGCTCTTTATCAACCCAAGCGTTGCAAATCCAAGGGGCGTGAGATCAGCGATGGGGACAGAGGAGAGGGAGTTACTAACTCCAGTGTCACTGTCATCTGTGCAACCTGCTGCTGGCAGGGAGGCTGGGCAGCACCAGCAGCCCTGGCACCAGTGTTGAGACCAGCCTTGTGCTCCCATGTGAGTAAATGTGTCCTTTTCCCCCAGAGTGTTATGTTTGCAATGCTTCTAGACCAGGGAGATTTGTACATAGGAATACAAAGCTTATATCTAGTTTGGAGTGAAAAAAATGTGGGTTGAAATACGGCCTTTATGCTCCCCTTCTTTGAAGTCTGATGATTATTTTCAGTGAACTTATTTTGTGAGTTCAGTTGTCAATTTAAAGTTCAGTGAATATTTTGAAAAAAAAATGTGAAAAATCCTGTGGTAACTGAGCTATAGTTTTTTGGGTTTTTTTTTTGGTTTGGTTTGTTTTTTTCTTAAAGTTCTGACTGGATTTGTGTTTTAACCAATGTGGTTGTTATTATTCTGGTCAAGTGCTGGCCACTTGTTCATGCTCAGAATGAGCTGTGCTAGAAGTTTTCAGTATGTAGTTAGTCTTCCTGTTCTTCTTTGCCAAAGACCAGTGTTTCTACCTGTCTGGAATTTCAGGCAGTAGGTGTGTTAGCAATATGGGAATTTATGTGGTGGTTTTCAAAAGCAGTAGCTGAAGTGCAGCTATTAATCACCCTAAAAACTGCCCTCTGAACAACAAAAATCTGCTTTTTAAAACTCCATTGAAAAGGGGAGTGGGGTGGGTGTGGGGAGGAAGGTGGTGAGGAATTGTTCAGTCTTTAATCCACTGAAATTTGAGGCTGGTGAAAGAGTTTTCCAAAATCCTATTGGCTGTTGGCCAAGTTGGGATCAAAATAAGCTGCACTGAAGCAATCAAGAACTTGATTGTTTTAAGATTAAATTTTCTTCTCATCCTTTGGTCTAAAGTTGCACATAGCTTTGTGGGTGTCTGAACAAATGAGGATCAGGGAGGGAAAGACAAACGAGAGAATCAGAAAGCAATGGCTGGTGATTTTTTCTTCTGTTTGTGAATCTGTCTCATTAGGTTTTTCTTCACCAATAAACAAGAACTGTTCTGAAAGCTAGTATTCACATACAAGTTTGACAAGAAAGGAATGTAACTCTCCATTACGTTTTTGTAAGCGGGGCTTATTTTACAGTTAATTATGCTTCTAATGAAAAAATAGCAATATTTTTGCTACACAGGCTTTCACTTTAAGAAAACTTGAACTTCCTATAAGATACAACAGAATTCAACTGCCTAGTAAAAGATTATTATTCCCTTGTTTACGATGGCTTGGGAGAGTGTCGAGTTATTTTGTCCTGTATAGAGATGTTTAAATGACTCTCCTATCAGTCTGATTTCATCTTGATAGTTAGAAAATTGTTGTGCTATTGAGTAGCCACCAGATGGTAGTATGACAGACATAATAGAGAGAACATGTACCAGGGGTTTAGCTGTAAACTAAAATCAGGGGAAAGCCAGTAATGATACTAGGATACTATTTTTATAGTTTGTTGTATGTATTTGAAAAAACAAGCTGTCATATCCCAAATACAAACTGTATAGGTTTTTCTAACAACAGGTGCTTCTGGTGTGTGAGCCTGCATAATGCAAAAAATATGTAGTCAGGGACATCATTCTTCTCACTTTTCAAGTAGAAGGGTACCTTCAGGAGTGCATCTTTTGGAATTGACATATGATTGTTAGTATGGATGCTTTTTTGTTAATGTGGTGGAATTGTTAGCATCCTTCTGTTGCTTAGTGAGTTAACTAAAGAGGAGGCACCAACTTTATTCATGGCCCAGAAAAAGAGACTTACCTGTTTTTCATCTGGTGATATTGACCAGCTTACTTGTTCTGGTTGTGGCATGTTGCCCTAGATGCAATATGAAAGCCTGAACTTCGGAGTATGTGCCATCACTGAACCATCACCTGTACTCACAATAAACGGGGAGGAAAATTGAGTGTGTCCAGAAATATCTAAGACTTCTTTGGGTATGTCTGGCTGCTACCAGAATTGGGTTACTGGTGTAGGTGAGCTGCTCCAGCTCAGTAATTTTTCATTGCCCTCTTTCCTGAGGCTTTGAGACTCAATGATGCAATTTGTATGCTAATGAACTGAAATAAATAAAAATTGTATAAATGCAAATATTTAAAAAAAAATTTAAATAATCAGAATACTGCTGTGAGTATATAAACATTTTTTTAGCTGCTTGCTTCCAGTTTGTAATTACCTCCCTTGTCCCCTTTCTTTCTGTGAAACAGCAATTCAGGCATCCAAGCTGGTCCAGAGAGCTTCACAGGACCTGATCTAGGCTTCATGAAAGAGATAGAAGAACTTGCAAAGGGATTTATTGAGACCACAGAGAAAACCATGGCTTTAGAAAAGCTATGGGAGGAAAACTCGAAGTTCTCAGGTAAGCTCTGATCTTTCTAACAATTAGTTTCTTAGTCTATCTGGTGGTAATAACCATTGAACAAAGAAGTACTTTTATTTTAAAAATAAAGTAAAAAACTAAAATTTTAGCTGCCCTGAAACAAGCTGCTTTTGTGATTACTATTGCTGTGGCCATCATAAAATTCTCAGAAAAAAACTAGCTTTCTAAAATTGTGCTGTTGTTTTACTACTTGTCAGTTAACAAAATACTGTGAGGAGAAAGGTTTAAAGCTAGGGATTAACAACCTGAATACATGTTTACTTGGTCTAACATGGATTCAAAAGTAATTTATCAGGATTTAAGTCTTTCTCCCCAGGTTTTTCTGATGTGCTTGAGAGTATAGGGATGGAAAACCTCACTAGGTCACACTTGGTGACCTTTAGGCAAATAAGTGAATCTCGCATTTAAAGAGACGGGAAACACCAAGTCCTGGTGCTCTCTCTCTGTTCCCACACTTACTGTGCAGCTTTGCTGCTATGGCAGCTGAGCGTTTAAGACCCACTGATTTTCTGGCTGAGTTTTCAAGCAGAAAGATGTTGGCAAAACAGTCATGTGCATGCCTGGCTAGTACATTCGTCTAGTGTTGATGTGGTGATTTTGCCTTACTGAAAAGTGTATGGTAAGCAATTTGTTTAAAATTGGTTTTGTGATAATAGTAGAAGTATTGAAAAGCACAGGAAATCAAGTGGACCACTGTCTTTCTAGGATGTTAGGTGTTTCACCTGCCTGTAGAAATGCCCTTTGTATACTACTTGCTATTGCTTATGAAATTGATTCTTCTGCAATTAATAATGCCTCTCTAAAGGAAAATACTTGATTTTACAGGGCTCTATAACATCACCACTTTTCTTACTGTAAGTATTTTTACAGTTTCTTTCTAAATTACAGTTCTGGGTTTTGAGACATCTTTATTATAATGGCTAGATAGTTGTATCCCGTCAAGTTTTAGTAAACTATCTTTAAAATAAATGGTATGCTGTTGAAGGAAAAAATGATGTCTTGTATATTTGATAGAGGTTCAGTTGTTTCTAGATTACTCATTTAAACCAGTTTAGGTTGTTATTAGCTAAAATTCACAGCTATTTGGAGGCTAATTTTTCATTAGGAGCAACTTAAAAGTGCATTGCGAGACCTTGTGTAGTTGTATAAAATCATATTACATAATGTCTTGCAAGGAGCTCTTATCGTCATGTGTGCTTATTATTAAAAAAACAAAACAGAAGCAAACCAACATAAAACTTTAAAAGAGACTTTGGCGAAATTGAAAAGATGGGGCTCTTGCTTCGATGAGATTACTTTGAATTCAGTTTTGTGATCCAGTCAATATGGCAAGCAGATTCAAGTGGTGCTGAAGGAAGACAGACTTGCAAGTTGTAGCATAATTCCTTCCAGAATCAATTTGGCAGTTTTGTGTGAAATGAGTTTGGTCTTTGTGCAGTCCCTTTTGTGCATTAATCTTTCACCCTCACAGTCTCAACAAAAAGAGGAAAGCTGAATGGGCACAGTTGTAGATCTACATTACTATCAGTTTTGTACCTTTCACAGATCACTGCTTTCACTTTTAAAATATTTTAAAATGCATTTTCTCCGTATGTGATTGTAACTTCCACTTCATGAAACCTAGATTTACAATTTATAACTTGAACTTAGAGGGCATTTTTATAGTAACATTTTTAAATTGCTCATGAGATACTTGATTGAAAGGAGATGTACCAATATGAAATTTCATTTCTGGAGTGGAATCTGAAATAGAAAGAATGTATTTATCAACATTAAGAAAATATTTAGTTGGAAGTAACCTATCATTATTAGTAACAGAGCTAATATCCACAAGCTTCTTTTTGTGTAAATCACACTGATGTCACCATTATCCAGAAGAGCCCTAGTGAAACATTAATTTAAAGAAACAAAGACTGCATAGTAGACAAGTATGATAGATCCTATGTTTTTCATAGACATCTGATAGTATAGTCCTATAAAAGAAGTGGTTTTACCCCAGTCCATCTTTAAAGAGCTGTTCTTATCAATTATTGTTTGACACCTCCCAACCCCCCCCCAGGGAGCTATGAGGCAAGGATGGCGTGTCCTTGACATTCCCCTGGACTTCATACCCTATACTTAGAAATTCATTGCAGGACTAAAGGGCTCCTTGTGTTTGAGATATCAAAGATGATTCTTCTCTTTGGGAGAGAGTTACACTTCTGAGCAGAAAGATATTGCTTAGCTTTTCTCCCAACTCCATTTTCCATTAGAGCAGAGAACGACATCTGAAACAAAGCTACCATAAGTTCAAAGTACCACCAAAATGATGTAATGAATTGCCAAAGCTAGAGGTATATTTCCACTTGAAATAAATATTTAAATGCTTTCAAATTCAAAAGGGCAGGGGTAGGGGAAGTAATGGGCACTTGCTATTCTTTTTTTTCTGTTAATGAAAGTTGCATGTAAATGTGTTTTCTTCATATAAAGATGGATTTGAATGAAGTGGAGGAAATGATTTCTAAAGCAGAAAACCTCTACAAGCAACCATATTTCTGGAGCCTTCTGCATTCAATCCCTCATCTTGAATTGAAAAGCTTTTATACAGAAGATGGGATAGCTGCCATAGCACAGTTCCTAAAAGTTATTCAAAAGTAAGTACTTTTATGTGCTTGAAAGTGCTCTACTTTAACATTTAACCTGCAGTTCTTTTTCTTCTAACTAGCTATTTAATAAAATAAACATCTTTATCAGTGTAAAGAGGTTGAAATTTTCTTCTGTTTACCAGATTCTGCTTTTCTAGAGGTGTGGTAGGAGTCGTCATCCATTCTGATTCCTTCATAACTGTGTTTTTCACCTCTGTCCAGTTTAGCAGAGATTCCCTATGAGTATCCAAGAAGTAGCTTCATCTTAGCAATGGTTGAAATTAGATAACACATAGGATTGCTTTGAACTTTGTAATGTGTTTTGGGACCCTTTGAAAGATAGAATATTTACATATGAATATAGGAAAATCATTGTTTGGATTCTAGTTGATTAAATATGTATGTAGCACTTGGTCAGTATCAGGAAAATTACTCCATTTTGTTTCTCAACCCCTGGCTATCAAAATACCTTTGGCTTGCAAGAAATGAAGCAGTAAGAAAAAAAGTACAGAGACTGTACTCTGAATATTAAAATTTTTTGCCTCAGGCAAAGGGCAGCTGGATTAGATAGAAGACATGGTATCAAAAGCACAGACTAAGACAAGTATCTACAGGAATTTTCAGTAAAATAAGGGAATTGTTAGGAAAAAGAGAAAAATATGTTTGCCAGAGTAGGTAGTCAGTTGTAATAGATTGGTAGGTAATTGTCATTGTAGTTAATGAACATACTTATAATGGGAACTTACTGTGCTGATTCTGTAACCTTTAGTATCCCACTGTCTTCTTTCTTACTAAAAAAGATATGAAGGATATGATGGTGGTATGTTTGTTGAAACTGGGAAATAAGTCTCTTTTGACAATATGTGGAATGCAACTGTGTTGGGGCTTGATTTCCTTCCCACTCTTCTTCTTATGCCCGAGTCTCTTATTCCAGCTTGTTCTCTGAACTATTAACATGCAAAGCTCTATTAGCTGTGCTTGTAGTATTTGTATCCCAAAAGCAGAAGTCTTTTTCGAAAGGTTTGCAAACTCTCACAGTCTGAGTGTTCCTGACATAAGTTTGTGGTTATTGTTTTCTTCTTCAGCAGCAAGCAGCTGAAGGGACCAAGACAGGGACTTATAAGAAATTCAATATATATGTATATTTTTTTAATTAATGCATTCTCTAATATGTTTTGTTTATTTTGTTGTGAGAATAAATGTTCTGTTGCTCTAAAGGTTCTTCTTTTTTCTTGCAAACTGGATGGAAGTAAAATTTATGTATTCTGTGTCCATCCTACTTGCTGTGAGGAGAACTCTTGTGGTGCTTTGGCTGTTGCTTTTAATTCTTTTTCTCTCTCTCTTTTTTTTTTTTTAAGAGGACATTGGTTCTCATAGGAAAAGTGTTGTTAATGAAAATTGAGTGAAATTCTAATGGTAAAATCTCAACTTGTGGGTTTTTTAATGAAAAGTTTAATTTGACAAAGGATCAGTTTTTCAACAATAAAGAAAGTATTTTAGTATTCAGTTGGTTGAACCTCATGTTTTTCTACCAGCCCTCTCAGCTTTTCTGAGTGCATAGAGAGCTTGATTTTTGTTTTATTTTTCACTTGCAGTACCTTAGCATCATTGAACGATTTAGCTATGATGCCATTGGGCAAAAGTTTCTATGAAATGGTAAAAACAGCACTGAATTTAACTGCTGCATCAATAGAGGAAAGGAGCTTAGAAGGTAAGGAATTTGCCTCAGATATTTTTTTTTTTAAGAACCTTATAAGCATGCTGGCAATATGCACTAGCAGTAACTGTCTGAGCTTCTGCTGAATTCCTCATGTGAAAAGTCTAAGAATTGAACTATATTGCTATTGTGCTAACCCATTTCTTTATCGGTCTGCATTTTAATAGCTAATAACTAAATTTCATCAGACTGACAGCTATTTGAAAAACAAAGCACATTGGTCTAATATAGTGTGTTTAGAACGATCTTTCAGTGGTGAAGAGAGTAAATTGCTGCAAAGGATAATTTCTTCCATTTGAAAGAAAGATAACCTGTTGTTTTGGACATGCATGTTAAGTATTATGGCTGTTTTAGTTTAAGATTCATTCTTCTGCTATCATAAATTCTGGTCTCAGCTGAAGGGATATGTTTCCCCATCTGTATGGGAAGTGAGTTTAACTGGAGAAAGTAGGCTAGCCCCAGGACAGCTCCTCCAGAAAAGGTCAGGAGCAAGTTTCATTGGCAAACTGTCTGGTGGCACACAATTACATTCTAGGTGCAGCTGCCTGCTCTACACAAAAGGTCAGGCTAAGAGTTAGATGTGGTTTAAATCCTGCTTCAGCTGTGAAAACCAAGACTGAAGTAGTACAAAGGTGATATTCTGGTGTTCTCCCGGATCTGTCCCTCTCAGCAAGATTCATACCCAGCCCACACACATACGTTTGCATAAGGATGTGCATAGGATGAAGACTGTTCAGAATTGCAGCCTGCTGGGTTTGCAGGCAATCACTGTGCAGGGCATCTCATCATTATAATATCAGCTGTCAGAATATCATCACATCAACTGACCTTACTGTACTACTAATGCAATCATGGACTTTATCATAGTGAAAATGATGTTCAGGTACATGCTGCTTTTTCTTCTTTTCCTTGTGGATTTTTTTTTTTTTCCCCAAAAAGCTGGAAACATGATACTTGGATCTCATCTACTATGAATCATCAAGAAACAACATAGACAAAAAGCAGGAATGACATAAACAGAAGGGTTCTTTTCTTTCAGGTTTTCAGTATAATCTTTCTCTTGGGGATATTTTGTGGAATCCACATGCTGTGAGATCAGAACTTGAATCCAGGTTTGGTTTTGATGATCTTCATGTTAAGAAGCTGCTAAATTACACAGTACAATTCACAAAGGTAAACCACATGAAAATTAATTTCAGTGACCATCCCTTTCATCTTTGTTTTTATCTGTACCCTGAAGGAATTTTTCATGTCTTACAGAAGCTATAGTCATTTTAGATTTGTGTAGCACCCATGATACTGCTAAATATCCTGGCTTCATTCCCATTAAAAGAAATGTATTTAGCTTTAGCTGGAATTTCTGCACATGATGAAACTCATAGGTCTAGTTGTGTACATTAATGAATTTACACTTCTTTGAAGTCACCACTGTGTATGGCAAAGTCTTGAGTTTATTATCCAATTCTGTAGAGGAATCTCGGGTTTGCTCCACTAAGCTTTTAAACTAGATCCTAGATTTGAACTTGCCTGGATTAATTTGGCAGGTAACATTTTTCATCCAGTTTGCTGGACAAAGAATGCCTATCTCTTCTGTGCATAAATTAAGGCACATCAAGAGTCCTTTCTTCTCAGTTGTGCAGTCTGGATATGAATACACTTGACTGATGAGTTGTCTCAGTGAGCTATTCAAATTACCAGCAATGTGTCAGATTTTGAAGAAAATCTCCTTTCTCGGAGAGGGTTTTCTAACCTTCCTTCTAGACCAAAGTGATCTGTTGTGATGGTCTGGTTTGAACTGCAGAAAACTTGAAATATCTTTTGAATTTCTGCTTAAGTCCACAGTTTTTGAGTAGAACATGCTGGTATTAATCTGAAATCTGTTTGTTCTTTGCCAGGTACAGTCTAGAGCTCTATTCCAGAAGAGCTCATTATAAAAATAGCTTATGTACACAAAGGCATAAATTATTAAAAAACTTGACTTTGGAATGGCCTTTAAATGAAATGTCAGTGATGACCAGTTTGATCAACTGAACTGAATTTGACTGCAGCCTCTTAGCTATGGTTGGCTGTGTAATCCCAAGTGACTCACTTGCTAACTATTTAAACATTGAACTAATACCTTGATATTTTATGTGTGTGGTAGGGGATTGAAGGCCCTCAAAAAGTATGAAGAGAAATATGGAAGCCTGGACAATGTCTGTTCTGAGCACTTCTGTATGTAATATCCCAGATCCTTTGGTGTCAAAACATTTTGACTTTTAATAAATTTTCTAGTCATGGTTGAAAGGAATTATGGTGTGAAGTGTCTCAGACATTAATAGGGAGAATTAAACTATACTAAATCATTTTTGTATGCTTTAATAAAATTTCTATGATTGGGAATAATAAATCCTTCAAAATAATTTAGAAGTCAGGCTATAAGCAAAAAAATTCTGTCCTCTTGGCCACACTGCTGAAACGTTCCAACTTCAATTTAGAACTAGTCTGCTGCGCATAGTCATTGGTTCAGATGTACCATTGTATTGAATGTTTTTTTACCTAAGTAACTGCTATACTTGTGAAGGTGCTTTGATACAGTTATTTTAATGTAAGTGTACTGTGTAATTGCCGTGCTTCAGCATCAGCATGCAAATGACTGTAGAAGTAGTAATACTGGTGTAGCTACACGGTGAAAATTCCTTGCATATACAAGTATTATTATTCTGCATTGTGTATGAGAAACCTAATGGGATCACTGGTATTTTATACACCATTCCGTGTGTGGAGTACTTTGAACTACATGCCCCAGAATATGAAGCTGGATTAAACAGGCTTTGTTCTCACTGAAGGAGGCCACATGATATTATTTTTTTCACCAGATAAGTAAGTTGATAGCGGAGATAACACTCAGCAGCTCTCTTGAGATGCTCATCCATTTCTTATGCCCCTGCCAGATTCCCACAGGAGAGACACTGGAGCAGTTTGTGTGCTCTGCTCTGTCCAGTGTGCAGGAAGATGAAGCAAACAAAGAGAATAATGAAGGCGGCTGTATCTCTGCATGGCACGAGGCCAAACTGTATCTTGTTCATGCTGTCAGCAAACTCAGACTCTATGCACAGGTACACTTTAATAAGTTAATAGATTAAATTCCTTTTTTTTGCATGTAGGTTGTCAACAGCAACTCAGTTAAAAGATCCAAGTTAGCTATTAAATGCTATTGTCATGAACTTTTTTCATCTTGCTAATAAAACAAAGTAATCCCTATAAAGAATCATTACACTGGAAGTATCATCTATCACCATGTGTCCACTTAATCAGATTTTCTAGTTGACTCAAATACAGATTTGAAATCTAATATGGAATGTAGTGAAATATACTGCACTGCAGAGGCTTGACTAATGGAAGACCCATTTACTGTCCCACCTGAGCCTGAATTTTAGGCAAAACTGAAAGCAGACTACAGGCTTCCGTAGATATAATATATAATTAATTTCTTTTTAATTTGCCTCTTCTATCTCTGGCAATAGTGGCTGAAGCATTTTGGAAGGGATGAGAATAAATCTCCAGTATAGCATCTTTAAATTCTGCTCTCTCAGAACAGCTTGGCATGCAATCTCTATGATGGCATATGTGTAGTTGCATAGAGAAAAGCATAAACCATTCAGATGTTTTTTAAGGAGAACACTTAACTAGCTGCCTTAATGCTGGTATTTGTTTTTCCACTGAAATATGTTGTTTTTTTTTTTTTTTACATTTAAAAACAGCTGTGTAACAAGCTGCTCTGGAAGTGTTTGCATATCATCTAAAGAAAGCATGTAGAGCTTATCCTCTATTTCCTCAAAAACACCCATAACCTTTGATTTCTGTCTTGATAAAGGTTTCACTGATGTATGGTGACTGGAAGTAATAACTGAACGTGACTGCCAAAACTAGTACACTAATTCCTATCACAGCTGTAGGAAAATCCAGTAGTAATTTCAGTCATGATTTTAAAACTCTTCATAGAGCTAACATCCTTATGATGGCAACTTGAAGTACTGTATGCTGCTGGCCACTGGTAATTTCTTTGGTGAACAATATGTCTCTTACAGTAAAAATCTATTATAACCATTTGGCATTAAAAAAAGTAATGGTAGAGGAAAGGATCACAGTCAGTTGGTTTGGCTATGCCTTATTCTAGGCTACACCATGGGAGCACACAGGCTCCTTCTCCATCTGTTTTTGTAGTGGAACCCCAAAAATGTTGAGACTGCTGCCTTCCATTGGGTTGGTAGTGCAGGCAGAAGCCCTGTAAGGGAGAGCAAGCCTTAGTAATTGGCTGTGGAGGTCTGCGTTTGGTTGGTTTCAGTCTCAGACCATCTTCTTACCATTTCTGAGTCTTTGGGTAAGGACAGCACAGCATAGGATGTTAGTTGTCTGTAAGATGTAGCATGTTATGTTGCCAACTTGCAGGTCAGTACAAGCTGTACTGAAGTCAGCCTTTGCGGCCAGTCATTTCAGTCTAGACACATAGTTAGGGAGAAATTTGACTATCATTACTTGTATTTATTTTTTTAAGACATGCAAATTCTGTGTTATGTCTAAATAGAAAGCTTTGATTCCCTAACAAGGTGTGTTCTGTTTTACATTCAATCTGCTAGGTATTTGAGCAATGGTTCAGCAGCAGCTTCTCTCAGAAACTCCTTTTGGAACTTGATGATTTGGTGTCTCAGTTTCTAGATGACAGGGAAGCCAGGAAAATTTTTTCAGAGATAAATACCCTGATCCAACGATGGAATGAGAAATCAAATGCCTACTTTTCAGAAGGTTATACTGCACCTCATGATCTGTAAGTTATCTTTCTGCAACTTGTCAGATCAGCTTGAATATTTATCTTCATGTTACAATTAATTAATTTCTGATTTTTGTTTTGTGTTTTTCGTTTCTATTCTGTAATTCCAAGCCTCATATACAGTCAAATCATTGTGCTGATGCATGCACACTCTGAAAAAGAAATTAAATCTGTAATTCAGAGTGTACCCACTTGCAGGTTCATCAGAGGACCTGAGTACATGATCAGGACCCTTACTTGCTTGTCTTAGCTCTACTTGTTCATATCAAAACCTGTCCTTCTTTGGAGATGGTATGATCCATGCTATAAAATCAACATCTGAGGCTAAATCTGAAAGATGAAAGTGCTCTAATGCAGCGTGCCCCAAAGTGGAAAGTGATCAGGCAATGTCTTTGGTTCTGATTTGTTGCTGTTTTAATTAGCTTATAAAATGGATATAGGCTTCTTTCCATTTCCAAACAAATCTGTTTGAACAGGGACACAAAAAATGACAAAATGTTTCCGAAGTAAATGAACTGATGTAGAATTATAACTCCTATGCTTGACCTAACAGTTGCTGATGAAATAGCAGCCACCACCACCTCTTCCCACCTTTGGGTGTTCAGAAGCATTTTTTTAGTACAGTAAATAGCTTGATAGAAAAGGAAACTTCTTATTTCGTGGGAAACTTCTTATTTATTTATTTATTTATTCACTGCAAAGGGGAGGAAAGGAGGTGATTTAGTGTGTAAATCTTCCCTAACATTAATGGTTTTGTCCTTTAGGTAACATTATCTGAAAAGAAGTAGATTTATCCATGAAAAAAAGTTGTGCTTCTCACCTGGGAGACTGATAAGTGAATGCTGAGAGTCACAGGGGTTCTTCTGTTTTGTTTTTACTGTTGTTCCCTTAGTTTGCCAAGTTTTTTGTAAAATTAATTATTTACTTTAAAGAGAGACACTGTAGTAAAATTGTTCAATAATTTAGTAGTACGTTTGGGAATTTGGTTCTTTTTTTTTTTTTAGAAAAGGAAACGGCTATACTGCTGTTGTAAGAAACAACAAAGTAGATGATTTAGTGAATACACAGCAAAAAAACCCCAAACCATAATTTTTCAGCAACTTCACCTTTTTCTTTATAGTACACAATATTTCTGTGCTTTACTTTTCGATTGCAGAATCCTGCATCTGGAAAGAATGCAGTCTGTACTTCAGGATATACCTCAGTGGCCTGTTACGAAGAGATTGCTTCTGGTAGATGGAGCTATAAGGAACATAATAGCACAGTATTTATACTTCACTGAAGGTAAAGCTGCAGGGTAGTTACTTGTCACTAGCACTCAAATGAGTTCCACAGAATAACATAGGAAATGGATTACGTTTTACTTCTAGGAAGGCATTTGGGCTCTGTAATACGTCACATTTAGATATTCACAGCAGCTTCTGAATTCCTAAAATTTTGTTTCCCTTAGTGGTGATAGAACACAACATAACACCTGTTCTCACTTCTCGTGTCATGAATAAACAATTTTCTTAGGTATCTTATAGGATGTTGTATGCAGCTGTGGCTGTTGTTTAAAGATCTAACTCAAGAAAAAGAACCTGCTTAATAAAAATTAGAATTATCAGTGCCTGAGAACATTCTGATGCAGTCAGTTGTGTGTGTTAACGAGAGGTCTTGGTTTTAGACTTATGACCAGCCAGAAACGTCAAGCTGCCTCTTACAGATGAAGCAAAATGCTGAGTTGGGCATATGGATTTTCTGATCTCTTTAAGGATTTGATTGAGGGCTGTGAAGCGCAGAGGACGGGTCCTTCTGGGGCAACACTTTTGGACACAGAGCAAGACTGGTGGTGAGAGGACAGTATTGAAGAACTTAGTGCAAGTGGAGGTGTATTTTATAATTTGGGGAACTGGATCTGTTTTCAGCAGTTTGACTAAATAAAATGAACTAGCTTCCATGAAGTTCTTGTGAACAAGTCTGTTTAGCAATTGCCACTTTTAGATTTGGAATACTTTTACAGTATTAAACAGTGTGCCAAGACTCAAATTGTGTGATGCTCAGCATCATGATACCCAGGAGTTGGTTGGCAATATAATTGTACTATAAGGTCCACACAGATCTGGATTAAAAAAAGGAAAAAAACAATGTTAAAAAAAAAAAAGTAAAAGGGACAAGATAGCTTACTATGAAACCTTTTGCTGGAGATCTGCAATACTATAATGTGGGTACATGTAGGAAGAACACTTGTATTACTCAGTTGTTATTAGGTTTCTGAAATACACTTTGATCCTTTGGGCGACATTGATAGTCTTAAATTACTTGATC
>JAOXJM010000012.1:84970684-84987226 GCA_026413425.1 Tringa solitaria
GGGTTTGGACTAGATGATCTCCAGAGGTCCCTTCCAACCCCATATCATTCTGTGACTCTCTGTATGCATAAATTAGCAATATAATTTAGATAGAGATTTACAGAGAAATGGCAGGTGTTCACAAGGTAATTTGATTTTGAAAGAAATCACTGTTTTAATCATGGTAGCCTTGTTTATTTTGTCATTTCAGAATTAATAATACACTTGAAGATATTTTGTTTGCTTTTGAGGGAAATCCATACTGGAAGGATTTCACAGCTTTTGTCAGTTGGACATGCGAGGTGGCTCAAAACATGAATGAGGAAGCAGGCTCCACAGGAGATCAGTCAGGTGAGGAAACAGCTACTGCACAGCACAAGCTTTATGCTGATGGTTCTCTGTTTGTTTTAGAGTATGGTATTCCTCAGAAAGGGAAAAGGTGATGATATTTGCATTTGTGAACCTGTTTGTGTTTCCATCAACCTTGGGACTCACCAGCTGGTGAATCATTAGGAAGGAAAACTTATAATATACACAGCCTGACTCTGGAAAATAACTGTGATTTTAATGCCAAGTGAGTACTGATAGAGTACTGTTGCAAAACTTCTTAAGTCCAGGGTGTAAATGGGAGACCAGACTAGCTGGTCACTCAGTAAATGTATTTCTAGGCTTGTTTCGTATTAGGCAAGGGCTTAATCTTTGATTTCCTTCCTCCTACTTGTCCTGTGATATCCCAGATGTCCTGACCCATCTGCTATTAACTTTCTTGGAATACACTATTTTTTTCAGTATTTGGGGAAAACTTTGAAATAGCTGAGATTATGTTGAGGAATGGGAGATCTTCCATTTCAGAATTTTCTCATTAAATATTTGTGTTACTCTTCTCAAAGTTTTAGTGGAGCTTTGAAACAGGGTGTAATGTGGCTGATCCAAACAGGCCTAAAAAATGACCTTGCCTAATATCACCAGTTTGTTTCCTCTAAGTGTTTTCACCATGTTCCATTTTCTTCTGTTTTTTGACCACTTATATTTCCAGTTTCTGAATGAGTTATGTTACTGGTGGATTTTTTTTTTTAGCTAGCTATTTGGGTTTGCAAAATATCTTACTTCTGCTAAAGATCTGATTTTCTGAACACATTTATTTTTTTTCCTCTGCTCTTTTTCTCTATAGAGCTAATCAGAAATGTGCTGAGTACCTCATCAGTAACTGGGCAGCTATGGGGTATATGCAAAAATAAGCAGTACTTTTTAAATTGAAGAACTGTGTTAATGAAATGAACTGTTCAAATGTGAATTGATTTTTACGGGTTTTGTAATCTATTACAGTTCCAGATATTTTATTTTTCTGAGCAGTAATAGCGAATTTCACAGAACTGCTTTCTCTTTCCTGAAATTCCAAGGAAAAATAAATATTAGTGTTGGTTTCAGTACAGCATTGTGTGCTCTGGTGTAATAAAACTAATTGTATTTGAACTAGTTCTGGAGTTCATGTATAATTCAAAAGATATCATATTTTTCCTTATTTTTGGTAAGGAATTGTATTTTAATTTTTCTGTAAGGAATTCTGCAAGGAAAATACAGATGTGCCTTATGCAGAGCTGATATTGATTCTGCATTTCGTTCCTTTAAATCATTCAGTAGAACTAACATCAAACACTTGAATAAAAATTGCATGTTTACTACTGTTAAAATTTACACGATGTATTTCTCTTTCTGCACACATACATGTCCTACTAATTTTGGTAGGATTTATTCAGGTTGTTTCAGTGGGAGCTGATCAAGTTGTTCATATATGTGTCAATAAAAACTTTATCTGTCTTTTGATGTTGAAATTTTTATTTTCTCTGCAGATAGGCTAGAAACATCTCTGTGTTCTAGACAAAAGCTCGGTTTGGAGACCATCCTAGGTCATTATTTAGCATTTCTGCAAGACCTACAAGATTACTCCTCATTTATTTCCTGGGCACGGTAAGGTTGAACTAGTCTGTATAATTTGTTTATTTAACCATTTTCCAGAAATTGTTTACCCCACTTCCACTTTGGACTTTTGTAATTCTTGAACATAGTTACCCTGCCTCTTTTCATTAAATTATGGATGTTTTTCAGCATTACTGGAAAGAAATATAATCCTGCAAAGAAAGTTATGTGTCTGTGGCTGCCATTCAAAAGCATTAAAAAAAGATATCTCCATTCTGATGTGTTATCAGTAGTAACCAAAGTGGTAGATCCCCGCCAGTTCCAATGTACAGTTATAAGGGGTTCTTGTCACTAAGTTACTTGCATTATAACCCTGCTACTGTCTAGATGAACAGTGAAACAGACACCATTTAATCATCGCTCTGTTTAAAAAAAATAAAAAAAATAAATCCCTCATGGAACAACTGGAGACTAATTGTGGAGTGTTGCCTCTGCTATTAAGTGCTGTGAACTATTTAGCATGCTATGCTGTTGATCACAGCTGTTAATAGATAAGAATACTTTCTTAATTACATTTCTGGACTTTGAACTTTATTTTTCATTATGCTGCTATTTAGCTCTTTGCTAAATCAGTCCCTTGTTTAAGTTATCAAATGGAAATAACTTCTATGAATGCAAGGGAAGATGAAGAATTGAAAGTTTATAAATGGCACAATCTGAGTATTTCCTCCACTGTTAGACATGTCATGATTTTCATGCAAGAAGATCTTGACAGGGACTTTAGCAACTTGATTAAAATAGGCTCTAGAAGCAAAGAACTCCTGGCTTGGGTTTTCAAAAGCTTAGATATTCCTAATATCTATAGTAAAAATAAAATGGAAGTTAAAAAGAAGGCAAATTGATATCATGGATGTTTGATGACTTTTCCTTTGTGCTCTTTCCCAGTTTTTTTATAAAGATCAATGCCAACACATTTGCTAAGGCAAGGATTTGGATTTGGTCTCAAGTGCTGTTTCTAGAGTATGCACTATTTTCTCTGCTCAGTAGCACTAACAAAATCACCTGACTTGTGAAGCCATTCCCGTAGTTGACACAGCAATTCCCACACACACCTTTTAAATAGTGTATGGTGTTCTGCATTTTAACTATTAAAACATATTTATGGAGGGCGTATTTTCAACTTAAGACCCTTGCACTGAAATGCTCTTTTTTCCATGCACCTCAATCTTGACCAGTCTTGCAGAGCCTAGTAAATGTTGCCTAGTAAATGTTTTTTTTTTTTGATAAGTAGTATTGACCTAATGGAAACATCAGTTGGAGCATTCCAATTTTCACAGTGAATTTATGTGGTTTCTTTTCCTTTTTCCCCCCTTTAGATATTAAAATAACAGTGTTCAGCTATCAGCTGGTCAACTTGAATGCTTTAGCTATCAATAATTATGATTTAAAAAAAAATCTTCAGAATTGGAGGTTTTGATCAACTTTATTGATAAGTTCCTTTGTAGAAAATAATTAGTTGTGGAGCATAAAAGCTTTGCTCTTTTCAGCAGTTGAAAATGTGACGTACTTTAATTAAAGATGTTTGACTCCTTGTGGCATACAAGCTTGATTATAATTACTTGTAAATGCACACTTTAACCTAGATGCCTACATTCAGGTTTTGATTTGAATGTGGCCGTGGCTATTCAGTGAGTTTTATCACATTTTTGAAAACAAAAGTGATTGTCATTTGTGTTATAGCAGGTTTTGTGGTGATTAATTTGTGAACTGCTATTTAAATGATATTTAAATTAAAATAAAACTATATTCCAAAATTATAAAATACATATTTAAGCCTTTCTTGTCTGCCTGTTAGGTAACTAACAAGAAAAAAAACTTGTGCTTAATTTTTCAGGGTTTTGACATCTTTTAAAGAGTTTTTGAGTAGACAAGAAAACTTACAGATTTCTGGTGAAAAGGAAATGGATCATCTTTTTAATCTTGTAGAAGTCATAAAAGAAATTATAATGCTTGATTTCTCAGCTTCTTCAAACCAATCTCTAATTGAAAATATCTTGAATAATACAATTACATGGATGAAAAACTTTGCTGAGCGAAAGGAATCTGCCACCAGTTTCTCACTTGCAGTTTCTGAACTCCATAATGAGCTACGAAAACATTTCAAGCCTCTTCAGAGGTTCTGGACAAAAGAGAAGACAGAAAATTTCTGGAGTATAGTGAGAACTGTACTCTATGAACTTCATTCTAGGCTTTCTCATTTGAGTCAAGTGGAAGAGGAAGAGGTATTGGAGACCTTATCTAGAATTATATTTTTCATTACAGAAAATAAAATCCATAATAGAAGTATGCTATTGCTCAAAAAAATCCTGACTGATTGGCCAGAGTTAAATATTCCTGCTTTGAGCCATCTAAAACGCTTAAGTGAAAATTTTCTGAGGAATCTTTATGAGGTCAGATCATTGACTGATGATTATGTCAATGTGTCTTTCAGCACAATTCATGGAGTGAGTAATGCCTCTTTATTTCTCTCAAATGCAACCTTTATGTATAAAGTACAAGAATTAGAAGAAATTGTGCACAATTTCTTTAAAAACATACAAAAATTAAACAGTTCTAGTGTGGCCTCACTTGTTCCAATGCTCTTCTCTCTGTATCAGAGTGATGATCTGGTCTTAAATACTGAGAGCAATAGCACTCTGTTAACGTTTCTTTATGAGATTTCAAAAGATATTTCACTTTTTCAATTATTGCATGATTTACAAGATAGGGATCGAGCTTTTGATTTTCTGTCTGAAACCTTTGAGCTTCTCTGGAACTTCACCAGTAGGTCTATGTGTGAAAAATTGCTAATAATTTACAACTACACAGAGTTTCAGGCCCAGTCTCTTGCACAGAAAGGAAAAAAAGAGATGCGAGTTGTCTATAGCACTCTGAGCAGCCTTAAAACTTTGTTTATAGATGAAGAGCTCCAAACAGCTGCCATTTGTTATTTGGAAGAGTTTCTTGATATCTCCCCAGAATGCCTGGTAAATAATGGGTGCATTGATTTTTATCCATCAAACATTACTTCTGTAGATCATTCAGCGGAGGTTCACAGCTTACTTTTGCTTCCACTGGACAGTGTTTTGGCTAATATAACAGACTTGGGGGATAAGGTAAGTGTGCCTTCTGCTCTGCACTGCACTTTTACATGGCTTCAAACCTGGACAGAGATTTTTGAAGAAGCATCCAAAATCTTACATTTGAATTCAACCTTTTTCGTCCGTCTAAGAAATGATTTGGCAAATCTCTCAGAAAGTCTTTTAAATGTAACTAATGACGAATTGTGCAATAATACAGCTATGGTTGTTGTTGAAGCTACAACAGCAGCAATGAATCTATTAAAAATTATATCTGAAGGAGGTGGTGATTTAAATGACTGGAAAGATTTTGAAGCTTCGCTTGCTAATCTTCAAAGTATATTTATCAATGCAGTTGATATCACAAGCTTGCTTAAAGGTAACAGCCTAGAAAGTGTTTTAGACACGATGGGAGTCATGATAACTGAATTGCAGAAATCTATACTGAAGGCTGCTAATGGAGAGTTTTTGAATTCTTGGCTTGATACTTTCATCTCAGGACGATCTAGGGGAGAAGATAAGGGTGCTGATGTATTTTCCATTGGAAATTCCCTTTCTACTATTCTCAAGCTCTCCCAAAAGGAACTTGGAATTATTCTCACTGAGATAAAAGACACAACTGCTTTCTTTAAAAGTGTACCTCAAGGCAAATATATGGTTTGTATCAGCATTTTCCAGAATATTACCAAACTAATTTTGAACAGTGCTCTGAAAGACATAAGCCTTTCACAAACAAATTTTTCATCTCATCTTAATTCCTTTCTAAACCTTTATAGTACAGCAGATGAAGCAGAGGATTGCAACAGATGGATACATGGATTAAGTAATCTCAGTGAAAAATATAAGTCACTCTCCCACCTTGAAAGTACAAAACATATTTTGTTTCTACTGAAATCTCTGGGAAACCTTGAGACAGATGCTAAGCTAATGAATGTGATGGACTTTGTTAATTTGATTTTTAATTTGGTACTCCCTGAATGTTCCATAACTGGTTCTGATGTGATTTGTGTAAATGTTTATTTCAATATTATAGCAAAAACTTTAAAATTTATTCTCCCTGAATTTTATGTAAAAGACGACATTAGTGTGCTTGAATTTATTTTTACACTTCTAAACAACTCTGGAGGGAAGATAAAAATGGTTGTTAACGATTTGGTGGGGGACTCACAGAATACGTCAAATAAGACCCATTTCAGTCCGTCAATCCATGAATTTAACAGGACTTCAAGGATGTTCCTTAATTCTTTTCGCCACGTTCATCTTTCATCAGTAGAACTTTTAGCAGAAATTCAAACTCTTCTGAAAAATAAAACTTTTGAAATCCATGAAAACAGCTCCTCTCATTTGGATATTGAGATTGAACCTTTCTTGCATGAGAAAAATACCAGTTTCTTGATGGAAATCTTTCAATACGTGATAAGTAAAATTGACTCAGACTTGCAGGTTGAACAAAAAACATTTCTCCAGGAGCTGACAGAGACAGCAGCTCTCAATATTGAACTGGTAAGGAAAGCACTTAAAATTTTCAAGTCTTCTAATTTTACTGGCTTTCCATTAAGATATGATAAAGAGTTTCTAAAGCATATGATAGTCTTGGTGCAAAATATGAGGAACATGGATGTTGAATTCTTGATAAGTCAATTCAAACAAGTCCAGGAGAGCCTTGATAATTTCTTTAACAGTATCAAACCTTTGTATATTGAAATGTCTGAATTAGGAATGTTAACAAACTTTTGGAAGGCATTTGAGAACAATTCATGTAATGGGAACCTGACTGGGTTATGGCAAATAACACGATTCTTTAAACAAGATGAGATCTATGATGTAGAAGAGATGTTCAATCTCCTCTTTGATGTTATCAGCCTTACGGAAAGATTAGCTCATGGAAACATCACAGAAGCACTAACTGAAGTATACACTTTCATACTGACTCATGAAGCAAAAATGCCAATGTTTACTGAAGAGGAGTTCTCTAATCAAGTAGAAAGTCTTCTAATGTTACTGGAGACACTGACAGATATGTCTGATGAACCTGCAGAGTTCTCAATTTGTTTTTCTGCATCATTCTGCTGGACTCTCACGACAGCAACACCTCAGAGTGATCCCACTTTTAAACCTTGTGACTTTGTGCATAGCAATTCTACGCTTAGCTACAACGCACTCATTGAAGTAATTAAGGAGCTGAAACTCATCACTCTGGAGGACAGTTCCTCATGCATTATGGAAGACTTTCAGACAGAAATCACTCACAATCTGACTTGCTTTTTTCATCAGATCAAAGAATGGAACTCTATTCTTCTGAAGTTTTCGGAGCTCCATCATGTAAATGACTCAGTTCTCAAAGAGCTGCTAGATTTTTGGGATGAGCTATCTGCCTATGCTCTGCCACTGCAGGTGAATAATACATACTCAATCAATTGTTCCTCCACATTGAAGAGACAAGTGGCTTTACAAATTGTAGAAACACTAGCCAGTATGCCAGTGGAGGAAATGGAGATGGCCAAAGGTGTTCTTGAACAGCTGCATGATCTTTATGATGGTCTAAGCTGGAACAGACATTCAAGAACATCCTTTATAAAGACTGTTCTTACAAACTTCAAGAATATGACGAGTGAAGTTTCTGGACTTCTAGATACAGAAGCTGTCTTTTCTCTTTTTTCTGTAATTCAGCCTATAATGGCACTGTCTTCTGTTGGAAACCATACATACTCAATCCTTATGACATTAGCAGCTTTAAATGGAAACAGTAATATATCTGATAACTTTGAGAACTTCTGGTTTCCTATAGTCACAAGCATAGAAAATTTATTGGTGAATTTTAATGTTAGACATGCACTTGTGTTGCTAGACCAAGAGTTCCAATTACTAAGGCTAGCCACTGGGCAGTCCTCTTCAATTGATCTTGATGATTTAATACAGCAGTTTAATACATCATCTGTAGATGCTACGTTAAGAAATTTTGAAGACATACAAGAGATTTTGAACAGGTTTCTATGTGAGTGTAACAATAAAAATGATTTTAAAATAATGCATGCTCTAATTCTCCTTATGGCTAATGAAGATTCATTGAATGACCTGCTGCTGTTTGTCAAAGATATTATTGACTTTCTGGAACTATTCCAAAATAAGTCTAAGGAAGATTACACTGGTATGTTGTTCGTTGATGGTCATCTTAGTAGAGAAAAATTAAATAATACTCACACTGCTAATTCAGCTTTGCTTAACAGTCTTTTTCATATAATCACTGATCTTTATATTATAGAAGAAGCTCTGCATGCAAACAATACTGAACTTCAGATAGTTGACTTCTTTGATTCATTTTTTGATAATGCACAATATAGAGAAGTTTCTGCTCAGTCCCAAAACAGAACTAAGGAGATCATGCAAGAGATCTTGCAAATGGTATTTCAGTCTACCACAGAACATGACAGGAACAAAATAACCTTCTCGCCAAAGGATTTGCGTAAGGATATAATGGCAAAAATGAGGTGAGCTTTTTCTCTGTATTCATTTTGACGGTGTGCTGACGATGACAGAAGAGCTCTTTGTAAACAGCTCAATCAAAACTTTTATTAATTACTTTTTCATTTCAGATTTGTGCCTTTGAGTAAAACAATATTTTGTAGCAACTTATATTGTTCAGACCAGCCATACTTGGTATCACATTGTACTGTGTGTACCGGTTTATTGATGTGTTCAGTCTTCTGTATCAATACTCGAGGTGTTTTTTTAGAATTATTATAGAACCAAATATTTGAAAATACTAGTGTTTTAAAATCCTTGTGTGTTTGAAAACTGAACCCACAGTTACTGGTGGACGATGGTCATTTTGACTATGGAGCTAAATATTAAGGAATGCTTGGGACTAATGTTTTGTGGTTTGTTTGTGGATTTCTTTTTTTTTTTTTTCCTATATCCAAATGTAGATATACTGTGTTTTAAATGTCTTCAACTTAAATTTGCTGGTGACTTATGCAAACGAGATGACACTTTTTGGAGCTACGGTTATAGCATTACATTATTCAGTTTAACAAATACAGTTTCTGAAGGAATCTTGAGCCCATTTGATTACTCAAATCAAGTGTAATCCAGCAGCACAGGAAAGTCTGCTTCGGGAAAATGTTTACTGACAATATATTTAATAAAAGTGCTGCTGGACTGGAGTTGCTCATTTAAGTGATACTCACTGAATGAATCCCACAAGATGGTTGCTCCAAACAGCTCTAGGGTGTTTTGCTGATGGAGTTACTGATTCTGCTGACATAGACCAGCTGAGAAACGGCATGCTGAAGTTGATGTATGACTCTGATGTGGTATTTAGACCTTTACTATTAATTTTATCCAGCTATCTCAAACCAGTGGTCAGCAGAGCCAGGTGTTAGCCAAATCTGTTGAAAAATCAAAAGCAAATACTAGAAAAGTCCTTTATTTTTCCCAAATGCTGCTTATCATAAATTTTGAGTAATCTGTTCTTTGCCGTCAAGTCAGTATATGCTGTGGGCTCTCAGTATTTCTGAAGCCGTTAAGAAAGATTTTGCTTCTTCTGCTAAGGTACTTCCTAGCACTCCTAAAGTCTTCAGAAAGCTGATGGCTTGTTACCTTGAAAACCTTTTTTTTTTTTTTTTCTGTGTATGTGTGTCTTTTTTTTTTTTTTTAAGAACGAAGTATTATGCTCTGATTTTGAAATAGTACAGACAAAGGTAATAAATGTTAATATTTAAATCCTGGTATGATCCATTGAAGACTGCAGCTGTACATAGTCTGTTAAAATTTTCTGTGGTACCCTTAGTGAGAAAATAATGCTTTCTTATTAATCTGTCTACAGAGTTTCTAAAATCTGCAAGATTCTTCAGAAACATTTATATCCTGCTAGCTTCCTACTGTTGCAGAAGTTGCAGTTTACCATTTTGAATGTTCTTAAAATCTTTTCAGGTTGGTTACTACAGTAGTGGCTGTATGGGTTACTGTATGTATTCGTAATAAAATATTAAGACTTTGCTCTTAAGCAAACTTTTATATAAATAAGCTAATTTGGGTGATGCCAAGCAAGGCAAACATACTGACGCCTAGAAATCGAATCAGCAGAGGCACAGGAAAAATTTTGATGCAGATCACATAATGGGATGACTTCTTTCTGGAGTGGTCACATTGATTCAAAATCTCAATGAAAGCAGGAGGTCTTGCAGCTCCTCTTCTCTCATTTTTAGCCACATGCTCTTTCCCTTCATCCTAGGTTTGTTTGGACACACCAGGACCTCTTCTGTTTTATTTGACTCACAAACCCAGCAGAAGACTCTATACACATTTAGGTTTTGTCTTACCTTTTTTACTGGATGTTTTCTGCCAGGCTAGTGAACTGAGTCAAGTCACAGGTTTGTTTTTTGTTTTTTTTTAATGAGCCAGAGTTGCCACAAGGTAACGTATATCTGACGGAAAGGAATAACGGAGCAAGTATATAAAGAAAGTGGCATTCCCTGATTCTGGCCGTGTTGAGCCAGTGGACTGGCTAACTCTACCTGAATAACTTCAACAGGTTGTTCAAATTTTAATGTGTTAGACTTGTTTTATTCCTTGCATATAGGCCCCCAAGATGAGCACTTTAAGAAAGGCTCTGTATTGCCCTAGGGATATAATTTCGCATTATATTTTCTTTGGGGAAACTAAAGCCTTTGCTTTTCAAACTCCATATTTTAACCCAAATATTCCCAGAATTGTTTGTGAAGAGCAATTAGGAGGCATTAACCTGTTGTTCTAGCACAAGGGATGAGATTGGTAATATCTTACGCCAAATTCATTTCCAAACAAATGTAAAATGTGATTACAACCCAGTCCTGACTGTCTTCACTCTCCTGTGACTGACGTAGTTCCCAAAGAGTAAAACAGTAGCAATGTTAAGCTCAGAATAAGTAATACTGAAACTATGTGCCACGTACCTGTGATCTGTCTTTGACCTCTAAAGAAGAGTCTATTTATTGAGAGAACTGAGATTAAGGAACTAATTTTTTGTCATTCTTATTTCAATACAATGGTCGTAGGGATGTTTCATTCAAAACAGAAAATATTATGAAACCTAATGACAAAAAATGAAATTTGCTTGACTTGATTGGCATTTTTGAATTGCATTGTATTACTTCTGTGAGCAAGATCAAGCTTTGCTTGTTTTAAAAGCAGTGATAAATGTTTATTATTCTTCCTTTTTACTTATGAACCAAATATAAGGAAAAGAACACGGGGGGGAAACCAAACTTGAGCCTTCCATAAACCAGAACTCAGTTGTCAAGCCAAAATTCTTCCCTGCCATCCAGTGTAAAAACCCACTACGGACAGGGGAATGGAACTTTTTTTCTGGGACATGGGAGCCACAAACTTGAGTAGATACTTTTGCCATGGATGATCAGGTGACAAATATCCTCTATATGGATTCTTTATCCCTAGATACGCAAAATGTCTATGTAATGCTATTTCCCTCCCCTTGCAGGTAGGGTTTGAAAGTTACTACTCACTGGAGAGGTAGTAACATCCTGATGTCTCCACAGGGTTATAGGATCAGGGGAGCCTGCCCAAGGGGGAGGTAGATGTGATTAATGTACACAGCTTCTCAGGGTTATGCTTCTTACTCACAAAGAGCAAACAAAAAGTTTTCTTCTCTGGTTTTGTAGCAGTTGTTACTGTTCTTATTATTGATCAAGAAAGTGTAATGCAGAAAAGTAATGGAAATCAAATCAAACTAGCCTTTCCTGCCCTCTGCAATGATAAATAAATTTAGCCAGAAATATTTCCCAGTGCCTTAAGACATCAGACTTTATTTGCTTTTAAAAATTTCTCTGTCCTTTATTATTTTCATCATCATCATCCTTCATTATTTCCTTTTCATCTGATTACAGTAATTTCTTTTTTTTAACTAATTAAGCCTAGACATTTTCTCTTACAGAAGAACCAGTTGTTATTGGCAACCTTTTCTGTGCTACAAAGTGTAAAGATGGATTAATGAGTCATGTAGTCCTCTCGGTCATTGAAGGAATCGGTCTGGTTCAAGATCATTATCAGGTTTGAGTGGCTTCCACACCTACAAGTGCTCTGTACAACATGCATTAAACTTTTGAAACTAATGGAAACGTCTTCTTTTTTTCCTACTATCTGAATGATGAGTCCCTGCAGAGGCTATACAAAGCTGAGATTTGTATGGGTATAGCTCTGGTGTTTTTGATAGTGATACTCAGAAGGAATTCCTTAAGTAAACATCGGTGAGCTTTGGAAGCTGTAAATATAACTAGAATTATTAGAATTCCTATAACTAAAATAACTAAATTGCCGTTCAATACCAAACAGCAGCCCATTCCTTTAAAATTTGTGATACTGCTGATTTCATGAGTCAGAGTAGATTCGTACTTTTAAATCTTCACAGGAACAGCTGTGAAATCAAGCTAGATGCAAATAAACTTCTTGGCCAGAGTCACTCAGGCTAAAATAGCAACTGTGGTTACCAGTTGGGGTCAGTCTGTTTTTCTTTAACAGTGCGTGAAATTACCAGCAGAAGAGAGTAACATTTGGCATTTAGAGACTCATCCAGAGTTGGAAGCAGGCCTTTGGGTAGAATTCACATGTGTGCATACACAGAAAAAATACTGAAATAATGCTCTTAGTGTAGAATTTTCCACCTCTTTATTAAGTAGCTCTGCTAGTTTGTCTGATATGAACAGTAATGCTTTGAGGCAAACAGGTGTCAGAGGCATTACTCGTATTCTCAAAGTAGACTTTTGTAGAGCAAATGTCTCTCTAGCCACTGCCATTCAATGAGCTACTTCTGCAAATATAAAAAAAACTTGCAAAATCAGAAATGTGAATATTCAGGAGAAAAGATAAAAGGGAATACTACATAAAATATAATTGAAGATAAAAGTTGGATATTGATAACAAGATTTTTTGGTTTGCTGAATGGAAACTGATGTTTAGAACACTTTTTTGGGAAAAAGAAAAATGGTCAGCCTAATATAAAAAATTAAAAGCCTGTTTCATTTTGAAATTAAATTTCAAAATTTAAATGTTGACATTTCTTTTAATGGATGAATATCCTTAATAGGCTAGGTCAAATTCACCATATTTTTGATTGTTTCCAAAACTCAAGTCTTTGAAAATCTCTCACCCAGTTTCAATTACAAATAAAATGAATAAAAGAGTATAACCTTACCTATATTCTCATTTGAAAATATGCATCATCTAGTTGCCAAGACCTGCTACAGGCAGTAACATAATCTCATGAATTTGCTAATCATGTGATCACCGTGTTTTGCAGGATATTGAAAGAATGTGGCCTTCCTTCAACAAGAGGGATTGTGAGAGCATGGCAAATGTAAACCAAAAGCTTTCCAGTACCTTGGAGAGCTTTCTGACTGCCTTAGAGAACACCAGCAGTGGCAGCTGTGAATGTCAACTGATGATGGAGAACACACAGAGACGACTACAAATGTAAAGCCCAAATGGTTCCTGTTAAAGATATTATTTTCTGTATATGTCTGTGTTCTAAATTATGTAATTACAGGAGGAATACTCTTTATCAAAGTATCTTTAAACTTTGTTCATTAAACTGAAAATAGAGTGCACGTAATGCACAAATTATTTAAGCAAAGTTCTGGATATTTCTAAAAGCCCTTACACTTTTGCTGAGCACTTGCAGCAGATCTGCCTGCTTCACAAAGAGAATGCTTTGAACTACAGCTAAGAAAATTTTCAATTTTCCATGACCTCCCTTAGGTAAAAATTTCAATATCTTAATTTTTTATTTAAAGCTGTTTTGTCATGGCCTTGTCCTCTCAGCAACTGGATATCTTCTGCAAAACATTGAACATTTGGATCAGTTCAGCAGTTCAAAGAGTCAGAAACATAGGATGGTGCTTGTAAACTGACAGGCTTGAACTCCAAATAATTTCAGATATTTGTTATTTCCTTGAGGAAAAAGAACAGATTTTCAGTAAATGAATAAAACTGCTACTACAAAGTATTTCAAACTTGCTGTCAGTTAGAAGTGGTCCTTGTTATAATTGTTGTTATGCTGGTTTGACTATTGGATTGTTTTCATAATGGGCTTGAATGGTCTGTGTGAATTATTATAATCATACAGAAGAACTTGAGCTTAGATGCTGCTCTTATGGATCATAGACTCACTCCCAGTTTTTTAATGGTAAATAATACCTTATGTGTGTATATTCTTTATAATTTAAATTACAATTAGTGATTTGAACTACAGTGCTTTGCATCTCGGTTTTAAAAAAGTGTGTTCAGTACAAAACATGGCAGCGAGACATTGCTAGACCTGTGCTTCTCCATAAGCTAGTTTGCTCGAGCACTTAGCCATCATGGGAAGATCTCTACATTTGCAATTTCATTTAGACATGAAATATGATGATCCCTGCACCACATAAATACAGCACGAGAAGGTCTGTAGAGCAGCTTACTGCATGCACAGTGTGTGCACATAGAGCATAATGTGACCTTTTAGCCTCATTTAGTGGCTGTTTCACTGTTCAAGCTACACTTTTTACATAGTAATGTCAATGACTTAGTTCTGATAACTTGTGAAACTAAGGCTATCATTTCAGGGTGGCTGACAATTTGGAGCTACAGTTGTCAGAAAATCCAGCGGCAGCTTTTCTCAGCACTTTTAATCTTTTGAATGGTGGGTTCCAGTTTTCTTCGCTTTTGTACAAGTCACTGCTGCATAATTTTGCAGGACAATAACTTTTTCATTATTCTTCAAACTTTAAAGGGATACTGCTTATGGAGACTATTGACTTAATGCAATATATTTTCATTATACAGATGTGCACATACATGCGCTTGAGTTGGCATAGGACAGCATAACTTTCCCTGTCAGAGCCTGTCCAATAAAATGCAGAGATTCATTAGAAAGAAGAGGGAATTTAAGTTAGTGGAAAAAGAAAATCTTAAAGGATGAATGGCTGCTTCATTAATTTCTGATGTTCTCATAACACAGGGATGTGGGGTAGCCTGTGCTCTTATAGGATAAGGGAAACAGATGCACAAGCCTTTCAGTCTGCCAGGAGAGTGACCTTTACGTTTGAAGTAAAAGTGAATTACACGATATGAAGTTTTTGTGTCCTTTTTCACCCCTCAGAATAAATCTAATGAAAAGGATACAGCCTGTGGGAAATTTAATTAAGCAGATTGGTACTGTTGGCACTATTTTTCTTCTCTTCTAGGTGTGAAAGTCAAAGAGTGTGTGCAGAACCTTACTCAGCTGAGGCTGGACATTGGTTCTTCTGCCAATATTTCTGAAGAAACTATCAATACCATCTTGGAAGCCAGCATTTCTCACTCAAAGGTAAAAGATCAAAAAGAGGTGTTAAATTAACGGGTCAGTCGATAGCCTGATGTGCCAGCTGTAAGAAAATAAACCACCTTGTGCGGAATCTTATATTCATTTGTCACTTCTATGTGGAATATTTACTGAGATTTAGGACTTCGAAATAAGAATGTGAAGCATTAACAGATCAATTTATAGTAGCATAGTCTTCTGGTCTAAATGGCACTGTTTCATTACTTTCAGCAGTGTTTTAACCCCTTGTACTGATGCAGAATTTAAAGCTTTGCTGTCTGGGTACTATAGAAAAGGTGAGGATTCCTGGAGAAATAATTTTGTATCTTCCCACCTTCGATCCTTGCAGTACAGAGTTGTCTGATTTTTTTTTTTCATTCCTTTGTGTGCTCCTCCCTGTTCTTTCTTTATTTTACCACTGTCTTTTCTTACCTCCATTTTATTTAGCTATTGTCTCTTGAGTATATTCTCTAAAGGGTATATTGTGTAAGTTTGCTGAGTGAAGGACTGTGTGTTGTTATTGTTGCTGTTTCCCGTGATCCCTGTGATTAGTAGAAGTCATGAAAAATGTCACCTAACTTACAGGTTCTCTTTCCTGTTAACGTTTGTATGAATGAAAAGAATTGGCTGTATAAACTAATCAGGTCAATCAAGCAGCCACTGGGTGTCACTGATGCTCCACCTGCAGAAACAGTTGCAAGATTGTCAAAAGTATGGCTATTAAAAAGGCAGTTCAGACTATCATAACTACTTATAGGTGATATTTTTCTTCTGCTTCTTTGGCCATGCAAATGCCTTCACTGTTAGCTTGCTATTTTGATACCAGTAAATGGTAATCTGGAAGAAATTCAGTTCACAGGTGCACCTGTGATCTTTTGGAATAATAATGCTAATTGATTGAATTTTCAGATAACTTTCTAGCCCTATGTTTTGCTAAAGTCCTTTGTAGAGTTTAGATCTATGTACACATCTCACATTTGTGTATCTATACGGAATTTTTTGTTTGCTTAAGTGCTTAAATTCTCCTCTGCTACAACTGCAGCATTAAAGCCTATGTACTGATTATGCAAGATGCACAAGTACTTTTTAAAGCTATAATTTAGGCACATCCTTTATGTTTATGGTATATATAGCCACTGTCTGATAACTCTAATGATAGTTGTGGAGTAGGAGTTTGGATTAGCTCTGATACTT
>JAOXJM010000012.1:85008018-85021917 GCA_026413425.1 Tringa solitaria
ATTATTTTGTGTGAATCCTACTAAAGTCTTAAATATATCCATATATGTTATTGGTTTTAACAGTCACAATCTGTTTATTTCCATCCAAAGCTCAGGTTTTCTAAAATCAGCTAATCTGTCTGATTATGTATTTTGTCTTCTAAATAAAGCAAATATTCCCTTGGTTTATTACACTTACACTCACATTAAGCTAACTTCTAATTAGGCTCAAATCCAAGGTGCTTGTATTTGCATCTTTTTTTTACTTCTCTACAGTTTATAACAGTGGTTAACAGTCTTAGTGACGTGATATTCACCCTGCTACTCCTGCTGGAAATTTTTGTGGACACAGAATGGATTGATGCGGAATTCTTCCAACCGCTATAAAATTATCATGCTGAGAGACCTCGCAAAGTTATAAATTTCTAAAACTCTTTTACAGGGTTACTTTGTCAGTTTACTCACCTGGAACAAAGTAAATGTTTAACTGAGGGCAGAAAAGTTTATAGTTTTCTTTTTAAACCCTTCTTTACTTTCTAAACTAGCTGTGTGTGGGCAAGTCAACTGTATTCCTCTGTCCTTTCTGACCCAGCAATTTGCAATAATTTCCTCGTTGTAACCGATTTTATATAAAACCTGTCCTGCTAGAATTTGTGAGCTCCTTGCTGGGTGTAGTCCTTATGAACAATTATTGATCTCAAATTAAGGTCTTTCAAAGATCAGCTGGTGAAGAGATCTCTGGTTATTTTTTTTAATGTGCATACATATAGGGCTATATATAATTATGGACACACACACATATATATTTATAAATATAAAAATATATGTGAAAGTTTAACCCCTACTCTTTGAGCTTAATGTCAGGAATATTCTGTTATCTCTAATGCTACAAGACAAGTAGCAGCATAGGTATTTCCTTTGTTGTCCTCCTCAAGGATAGTGGTAATGTAGACAGATAGTATCTATGTTTAGAGCTGTTTTCTCTCAACCCATGAACTCACCCTGTCGTTGCTTGCCTGTCTTCTGTGAACGATAGACGATATCTAGACGATAACACTATCCAGTTCCTCTATCTTTTTGCCTTGTGGTTTTTACCCTTTCTCACTGGTAATCATGTCCTTTCTACAGACGACTCCATATATTTTTCCACTTTATCTGCCTTTCTGTCATATTTCCTGTGCTGATGCTGAATAACATCTATGATTCAGACTTTATCTGTCACCACAGTTATCAAATGAGGTCACCACCTATCCTTTCTAAAGCCTATATGTTCAAGTGTGTCTTGAAAAATTTAAGATGGAAACTTTTGTTGAATATTTTATGACATTATTTATTACCTGAGAAAATTAAGGTGTTTCCATTAAATCCAAATGAGTTAAGATTGTTTCTAGATCATGCTATCTACTGGTTATTCTTTCAAGCATAAAGATATAACACTATCTCTCCATTCTCTACCAATAGATGAAGATCTGAATTCTTCCAAAGGTTCAGTGCTTTTGGAAAGCAGGCTTTGGTTGAGGTATACATTCATCCTGGATCCATAGATAAGATCTAAGTCAAAATGGAGGGGTTGTAGGCTTTTTTCATATGCTTTTTAAATGTAGGACTTGAGTCATAATGTTTATGTTCTATATAACAAGCTGCTTGAAATATTTGCAGTGTTAAGGAGAGAAGAAATGGACAATATGTTACTAGATGAAAGAGATGTATGTCTGTTTTAATGGTCAAAGTACAGTAACTCACTTGTATTTGTGGGAGTAGTTATAGAAAGATGAGGAAATATAAATAGGCCTACAGCTTCAAGGACATGGTTTCTTTCTAGAACTTTGCTAGAATTTGTTACATTTTTGTTGCTCTGGAAGTGAAGGGAAAAGTAGCTGAGAACTTGTAAAAGCCACTGAGACATGAACTACACAAGTTCACACTAAAATTCACGTGTTTTTAAAATGTCTTCCTTTTTTTTTTTAAATACAAAGGATATTTACTCTTATTGGATGTGCAAGTGAGAACATAGCTTTCTGTTCATTAAAACTAAGCAAGTCCAATTTGTTTTCTGACCTTAGAAACTATGATGAACAAGATGCTTAACAGCTCAGCAAGTAAACAGATTGACCTGTTGTCACAGCTGGTAGTAAATATCTCTTCCTGTGTGTTACTGGACCGTTTCCAGCCTTTTGACTCTGTTGAGAAATTGGAGGAGAAGGCTCATGAACTCATGCAACAAAATAATTTTTTGGCTAGTAAGTACCTTATTTAAAATGTATATTGACAGAAAAATCAGACTTTGTAGTTGTTGTCTGTGTCTATTGATAAGATAGGTTAAGCTTACCCAGTTTCAAAGTGAGTATTAAAACACATATAATACATGCAATATAAAAAGCATATTTACCTTAGATTCCTCAACATGTGAATGCTGTAATAGATGCTATAAAGACTAATTATATTGGTTTATTTGTGGAACTGCTAAGTGAATCATTAGAGTCTGTTATTTCTAACAAAATATTGAAAGGAATAGTCATAAAATTTTGAAGTACAATAAAAAGAGCTGAAAAATTTATAGTACTGAGGAAACTTGACTACTTATTATGACAAGATCACCTAGTGATCTCGAAAATCCTTTCGAATTTTAATTCTTATATTCTTGGCTTTGCAAAAAGGAGGAAAGTGGGGTTTTGCTAAGTTTTATTCTTAAACCAACAACTCAGAGAAATTAACTTGTTTATTCAGAGTAAATAAATTCTTAAACAATGGACGTATTTTTTTCTTCCCTGGGATTACACTCTCTATCCTTTTTCTGCATTATATCCTTATTGCTGAGAATCAAATAATTGTACAAATGAGTTTAAAAGACAAGAATGTTTTTCTTATTGCACACGCTTTCTCTTCTTGCATACAATGCTTTAAGTTGCAAGTAGCCTTTTCAAAAGAGTGCCCCAATTAAGTCTGTATAAAGTGTGCCACATTTTTTTCCCCTGTTGTTTGGGTATTTATTACCTTTCTGGACTCTTGTAAGTACACAACAGAAGACATGTCAAAGCAGTTCTAGAGAATGAAACTACTCAGTCTGGAATCCTGTATTTGTTCTGTAACCTGCATGGTATTGCCATTTACAGAATGTGGAAACGCCCACCCTCCATCAATATAACACCAACAGGCCATATAATGAGATAAGGAAAATTTCTCAGGAGTACTTCGTAGGGAGTGAAATTGTTTCCCCTTCAAGGGAAAAATCAGACAAATACATCTTGGCCCTCAGAAAATTGAAATGTCAAGTTCTAGATCCATTTTGCTTCCACTTATGTAGAGAAGGCTCATATGTTAACATAAGCCAAGACATTTCTGGGATTTTTTTTCAGTACTATGACCTTTATAATCTCTTCACATGCTTAAAGAGGTAAGATGGCATTGTAAGGGACCTATTGTGTCCAGCACTTCAATATTACATGCTCAGATATAGGAATATGTTCCTTTCCATAATAAGATATGAAACTAAAGTGGAATTTTCCTTGCTTTCTTTGTTTGTAGTCTTCAAAGCTTTCATAGCCTCAAGAATTGCCTTAGGAAATTAAATGTTTGCATAAATGGGAAAATAAGATTGGCTGGTTGAAAAGATAAGCTTTACACAACAGTCAAGTATTCTATACCATATTGTCTTTCAGAGGGCCAGGTGGTAGGTAAGACAGCTCTCCCCTTTCTGAGGGAAAAAACGTCAATATTTCACATTCATCAAAAAGTCATAAAAACTCTGGGTCATCCAGAAAGAAAATACAATGAATATGTTGTATTTGACTTCATCTTTCCAGCTACAGATTAAGCTTTCATCATTCATCTTTTTTTTTTTTTTTATACAGTGCTAGAGAAAATAAACATGCGAATTCTGCTGCACTAAGCGAGAAGTTTTGTAATTGACTCAGAAATTAAAAATCATAGTAAATTTTAGTAGGTTGGTACTGTTTACTTTGTCACTCACTTCCAGGGCTTGCCGCCCTTTGATAGACAAATTTTATGGCCACTGCGTTCACTGTGGAATTGAGTTCCATCCCCAAAAAGGGTTTAAATCTGGATACAAAGAAAATGAACCACAATTCAAAAAAGTAAATTATAGAAGGAATTTTCTCAGATAAAAATGATTGTTGCATACCCGTTTATCACGTGAATAATTTTTTACATTTCACATTCATGAATTTAAAAAAAAATAAGTCTCTATGAAACCTACCATTCTTGTGTTTGGGGGTCAAGAAACTTTGGAGATCTGCACTGCCAGGAGAATGTATCCTATTGTCATATGATAATTGGCCATGAGTTAGCTATGTAAATAACATAAATTGTATAAGCTTGGGTATGAAGCTCCTTTTCTTCTTGTGTCAGGTATCATCTTCGATATGCCAAAGAATAAGACAGAAGATTCTAGCAAACTCCTGCCACGACACATTTCATATACAATTAGGACCAGTGTTCTCTATAGCATGAGAACAGATTTGATTAAAAACCCAGCATGGAAATCCCATCCCCAGAAGTTGCCAGCTGATGGGTTTAAATACAACCATATCTTTATTCCTCTTCAAGACATGATTGAGAGGGCAATTATTTCAGCACAGACTGGGACAGATACCTTAGTGCCAGCCATTCAGGTGCAAGCCATGCCTTACCCTTGCCATACCAGTGATCTGTAAGTAAAAGTTCAGCTTTTTAATTCAGTATATTATCCTGGTAGGTGCATGTATATCTCAGCACAGGATTGAGCGACCCCTTAGGAGCTGTTTGCAGCTGTACCGTGGAGTAGTCTGTTAGACAGAGACTGTGTCAACGTTTTGTGCAACTAACTTAGATTATGCTAAGAAACCCACTTTCCATCCTGAATTGTCCTGTACACAAACTGTAAATTGGTTCCTGATACATGTAGAAATACAGTGCAAAGTTGATGACGCAAAAGAAAAGGCATAGAATTGTTTATTGTGAAACTGTCAAAATATCCTATTAGACTTTAAAACTAGTCAGTGGTAATAAAACTGGTAAAACGGAGCAAAAGTTGACTGGCTCATGCTATTCTTTACTGTCCAAGTATATTGCTCTACCATAGACACAAATCTGAATTCTGTTTGACTTTGAAATGGAGCTCTAAAGAGCGATCACATCAGCTGTATTGTTGACAAATACTAATATAATATTATAGAATCAATACATATATTTAGGTTATAAGTGAAAAATAAGCAAATCTAACCAGAACAAGAATAAATTTTATTGCTCCTGTTGGGTCTTATTTTGTGCATACTTTGAGAATATTTCTAATATTAGCTTGTTAACATTCCACTAAAAAAATCTTTTACCTTTGGGGGCTAACAACTCTGCATATATGTTCTTTCATAGATTCTTGAACAACATAGGGTTTTTTTTCCCACTTATGATGATGTTAACATGGATGGTTTCAGTTGCTGGCATGGTTCGCAAGCTGGTTTATGAAAGAGAAATTCACCTTGAAGAGGTAAGAGGCAAATTAACCTCTGAAAATAAAATTTATTTATTAAAGTGTACTGAAATACAAAACTTAAACTTTGAGGTACTTTTATGTACTTATAATCCAGCTTGCTTTATTTTCACTTGTTTCATCTGGGCAGAAAGTTTTAGTTCTACCTGCCAACTCAGATTCACAATGTTGTTTAAGCATCAGCCCTCTTAGTATGCAAAGATTTTTTCTGAGACAAAAAGCAGCTAGCAAAAGATCCATAAAAGTTGAAGTTGAAAACTGTAAATTGTTGTTTGGAAAAAGTCTGGGATTTTTTTTTCATTAAAGATTTGCCATTTACTATGTAATTATCAGAAATATAAGGAAGGATGAGAGAAAAAAAAAAGGACAATTATTTGCTTACATCAATGTCTAATCTTAGTAGATGCTAAGCATATGTAAGGACACGGGGTTTTATGATACATTTTCTGTATGGATAAATATACTTTTTCTTTAAGAATTATACTGGTCTTTATTGCTGCATTAAGCTTTTTTTAATTTGGGAAATTATCTAATTCTCTAAACTTTTTGTAACAGAGGCCTTATTTTTTTTTAATGCTTTAAAATATTAAATCAATTTAACAAAGTTAATTTTGGTCGTCTTATGACAAATGCTTCAGAAGTAGTATTAGCTTGTTTCCAAAAGCATATTTTTTTTTTTTTAAAAAAAGGGGGGGGGAATTCTTCATATCTCACTAGATTATTATTGCATACATAAAGGTTTACAAACATATCCACATGTTACTTTTAGTTCAGCAACAGGCTGGGGGAAAACATTTGTTTATATAGTGCTGGTGATATCCTCAGTACTTTTTAGAGTATAAAAAGGCAAACTCCTCACTGGAGGACCCGGTAATCTTACATCTGGTTCTGTAATGCTATGCAGAAGAGAGTTGTGCCTGAGCACTAGGATTCCTCATATTAGTATGTGATAAGCTTAGAGGTGGCCCTGCTCAGAATTGGGTTTCATCCAGCAGAGACCAGTAGAAGGGGTAGCACAGGAAAAGAGAAAGAGATGAGTAATCTAAAGGGAAGATGCCACACCTTCTTGATGGCAACGTGTTTTGCTTAAAACAAAACAAAACAAACAAAGAAACAAACAAAAGTAGAGAAGAAGAAAAATTATTTACTAACTTTAACTTTCTTTGCTATGTTGTCTTGCAGTATATGAAGACAATGGGTGTACATCCAGCCATTCATTTCTTTGCTTGGTTTCTGGAGAATGTAATTGTGCTCACAACAAGCAGCTCTGCTCTGGCCATCATTTTAAAAGCAAGTGGTATCTTTGCGTATAGCAATGGCTTCCTCATCTTCCTTTTTCTCCTGAATTTTGGAGTTACAGTTATTATGTTAAGCTATTTTTTGGGAGCATTTTTTAGCAGTGCTGATACAGCAGCTTTGTGTGCCAGCCTTGTGTATATGATCAGTTTTTTACCCTACATAGTTTTGTTGGTCTTGCAGAACCAGTTGAGTTTCACCAACCAGATTATAATGGTAAATATGTCTTTTCCTTTTCTATTTTTTCTCCTCCAACCACAATGTGTTTTTCCCAGGTTTCTGTTTGCTTTTGTGTTTCACTGGAAATAAGTCACATTAATATATATCCAACTGATAAAATGTTTTTAATGTACAAAGAAATAAAAAATAATTTTTCAAGGAAATTTTGTAAACCTACAAAAAATATCAGACAGTTGAATTCTTTGTTTTTGCCTCAAAATATTTGTAATTTTAGTGTGCTTTCAAGCACACAAAATGCTGAAAGTCGTTATTTGTTTGGAGGAAAACTAGTGATAGTTTCTCTATTGAGTGAGGATTAGATCAGAAATTTGTCTAGTGTTTATCTGGTTATATAGGTATGCTTTTGGCATTAGTTCTTCCACGTCCTTTCCTGTTTTATATATGCCATAGGCTGTTTTATGTCTTTGTACAGTTTTAACTTCCTATACCCCTGATTGAGACATCAAATATCACTATCATACAGTGCAAATGGTATTTCACACGTATGACTTCACTCTTTCAAAATAAGTCACATACCAGATTAAACTGCTGGAATTAAAAAAATGGACACCTTTCAGTATCAGTTGGTTAGAAAAATTATATTGATTCTTTGCATTCAAGTAAGCACAGATTTAAGACTGCAGAATTCTGGCATAAATAGGAGGGTGAAATTTTTGGTTGTTTATTTACTTATTTACTTTTTGTTACCTCCCCCCCCCCCCTTCTTTGGGTCACAGAGAAGGAAAAGTATGCATCAGATAACTTTCACACTTTAAAATCTGTTATTTCAAAATAACTCTTCAGATATCCTGGATTTTCTGAAAATCACAGGGCAACAGCATGTGAAAAAGTAAATAGTTTATGATGAGCAGAGGCCACCAAGTGAGATGGTGAAACCTTAGCAATTTAAGAGGCAGGGACTCAGTTGATGGGAATTAGCATGAACTTCTCTGTACAAAAATGTTTTTTGAATTATTTTGAATTTTATTCAAAATAGCAGCCTATGTCATACTTCTTTCTTCAGACAGCTGGCAGGATGTGTTCCTTTTGTGTCAAATACTGCAGAAACCTTATTTAGTTGCATCCTTTTAAAATAGGAGATAAAATGAACTTCTATTTCAGCTCGCTTTCAAACTGCAACATTTTATCACTGAATAATGCCTTCATGAGATCACCAGTGTTTTTCCATGGATTATCAGTCACACTTCCTTTTTATACTACATCACTAACTCGCTCATTTTCCATTTTGTGCTTTTGTGATACAGCATGACTGTTACTTCTTAGAAGTCAAATGTTATTTCCTTGTACAAGAAAAGCTGTCTCAGCATATAGTACCCAGTGTGTGTGTTCCTTATGCCTCTGTCTCTTCTTGACTTCTGGTCTTACAAAAATGAGTAGAACCACTGATCTTAGTAAATAAAATATATTCCTTTGCGTGCTTTTACAGTGTTATACATTAAGTTTTTTCAGTCTGTGGTAGATTTATGGTGGTCTGTAACTCGTTATAAAGTTAAATAATGCTTTCTCATATTAATAACTAGGTCAGTAGAACTTTTTAAGGTGGAGCAAATACTACTACACTATGTGGGGGAGTATTGTTAAAACATAAAAGGAAATAATGACCATTAGCCTATGTGAAACAAATGTCTATTCATTTTGTGCTTGCTTTTAGTATTACAAATTATTTTATTTCATGGAGCTTGTTAATGATGTGTTTTATTTGATGTTCACATCCTCTTTCTCCTCTGGTGTTGTAGTGTCTTCTGTCTACAACTGCCTTTGGGCAAGGAGTATTTTTCATTACATTCTTTGAGGGCCAAGAAATAGGTAAGCTCTCTGGTTAGAGGAAAAGCTTTGTAATTATTATTTCAGAAACTACAGTTGGAAACAGTTTTCACTTCATTCTGAGAAAAAATCTCTAACAATGTGTTAAGAGGCTAGATCATAACAGGAGAAAAAAATTTTTTAATGTCTCTTGAGAACCAAGTTAAGCTTGTGCTGGTTTCTAGCAGTAAATTAAAGTGGGATTAGCAGGGCTCTTTGCAATACAGGTTGGAGGAAAATCTTCACATCCCATTAGATGACAGAATGAGTGTATTCAGCAAATGAAATTGTTGTAGAGATGCAAACTCAGACTTTATAGTAAGTGAAATTCAGTAGAGCTACCTAAAGGTGAACATCTGACTGAATATCATTTCACTCGTTGAATGTATTATTTCTCTCAGTTCAGTGGAGAAAGCTTTGGAAAGGTGTTTAGAGTGGTTTCTTGGAAGTGCTCGTTGATGTCAATAGCAACCTCCAACCCATACTTCATTAACTTCTTCAGGGGGTTTTTATGGGACATAGTGCCAGAAGCCTTACTGAAGTCCATGTAGACAAGATCCACAAGTCTCCCCTCGTCTACCAGGCCAGTCTTTTCATTGTAGAAGCTTAATCAACTTGGTCAAGCATAACTTCCTCTTAGAAAGTGATGCTTGCTACTCCTGAACATGTCTGTTTATGTGCCTGGAAATGATTTCCAGGATTAGCTACTCCATCACCTTCCCAGGGTGTGAAATAAGGCTGACCAGCCTCTAGTTCCCTAGGTCCTCCTTCTTGAAGATTAGAGTTATAACTGCTCTCCTCCAGTCTTCAGGCACTTCTCCCAATTTCCGTGATCAATCAAAGATTATTGAGAATGGCCTTGCAATGATATCTGCCAGCTTCATGGACTTTTTGAGTCCATACTATCAGGGTCCATGGACTTACGTATGTGCAGTTTGCATAAGCATTCCCTGCCCTGATCCTCTTCCACCAAAAGTGCATTGTCCTTCCTCCAGACTTTTCCTTTGGTTTCTGGGACCTGTGATTTCTGGAGACTGGGCTTGCTTGTAAACATTGAGGCAAAGGTGACATTCAGTACCTCGACCTTTTCCATGTCCTATGTAACCAGGTCCTCTATCTTGTTGGGCAATGGGCCCACGTTTTCCCTAGTCTTCCTTTTGTCACCTGTGTACTTACTGAAGCCCTTATTGTCTTTGACATCACCAACCAGACTCGATTCCATTTTGATTTTAACTTTTGCAACTTCATCGCTGGATACTTGAACAATATTTTTATATTCCTCACAGGTTATCCGTCCTTGCTTCCACCCTCTGTATGCTTCCTTTTTTGTGTTTGAGTTTTGCCAGGAGCTCCTTGTTCATCCATGCAGGCCTCCTGGCATTTTTACCTGACTTCCTATTAATTGGGTTGGACTACTCTTGAGCTTGGCACATGTGTCCAGGTTCACACATGGATTACTCTATAACACAATAGATGTTTATGAGAACAATATTGTACAGAACAAGAAAAGTGTATTATTCACTCACAAGAAAATGCTAAGATGAATGTTTAATTATTATACATTGGAAAGTAAGAAAAAAATTACCTTTACTTTGTAAAGTATTTTGTACGTTTCTCATACGTGACCATATTTGTACTCAGCCTGAGTAGCAAGCTCGGAGGCAGCTGGTGAAATCCCCACTGAGCTACAGTTCAGGTGCAGAAATGCATGAGAACACCCTAGTATGTTTAAATGTTAGGGACAAAAAAAATGCTTGTAAACTGGCTAAACGTTCTAACAGGTTGCCCTACTATCCCCAAGCTAAGAGCTGCCCCTATTGATGCTAAAGCTTTAGAAAAGTAAGAAATGAATTTTTAGGCCATTAAGAAATATCGAAAAAGGGTATGCATTTATGTTTATAAACATATAAAGGGATGTAATCCCTTTCTTTTTTTTACTACTATGGCAAGATGAATATTGATGACAGTGGATGTTGCAAAACCACAAAGTATTGAAGAAGCATCATAACAATACAAAAGTTAGTAAGAGTGGAAGAGACAGTTGCAGAAAATACTACTTAAATTTCCCACCAGATACTTCATCAGAAAGACTCATCTTTACTGAAGAAAGGGCAAAACATGCTTCATGGAAAAACTGCTTTTCTTGACAATTGTAGAAAAGGAATTGTAGAAATAATATCATGACTCACTGTACTGCAAACAAAGTAGCATTTTCAGAAAAAAAATGCAATGCTTTTTGTAAATCTACAATTTGGTTGCTTTTGTTTTTGGTTTAGCAATATGATAGCTTTCTGTAGTACTAGTTTTGCACCTTCTTGTGCAAAAGGTTGCACCTTCTGCAATGTAATAATTTTATGAAGCAATTATTCAGTGAGTTTGTTGTTCCAGTTTACCTCTGAATACAGTCAGTGCACAAAAATACTTGCTTTTTAGTTAGAATTCACAGATTTAAGTTTTCAGATTTAGCATTATAGAAATGACTTTAAACTTTGTGTAACCCATTTCTTTATAAGATCAGCAGAATGGCATAAAGCTTGATTCATTGAAGAGGTCAGTGCCCCATTTTGTCAGTTATAGTTCTATTTCTTTTGCCAAATTAAGGGCCAGCTAACACTTTGTAAACAGCCCTTTCTACAACAGCTTCTCTGCATTTTCCCAGCAGCAGTGTCACCTGCTGTTCTAAATAGAGGCTTGTAGAGGCATAGCAATTCATTTCTATTCATTAGGATTACTGTTATTAACTATGGTCTTTTCTGTGTCAGTGCTTAAATATCCAGAAGTGTGCAGTGTTGATGTGTTTGTGATCTTTAATGCTGTACTGATTTAGCTGTGACCTTTGAAAAATCATAATTATTATTACTATTGCTACCAGGAATTCAGTGGAATAATGTGCACCAGTCAATGGCACAAGGAGGATACATGACCTTTGGATGGATGTGCTGGATGATGGTCTTTGACTCCATTTTATATGCTATAGGTGGCTGGTATTTTAGCAATATTATTCCTGGTAAGATCATGGAGTTGTTCTTATTTCACATTTTTGAAGAAGTTATTGCATGGAATGGATAGAATTGACTTTCTGTGCAACTGAAACAACAACATTTCTCTTTCTGAGTTGAGGTTTTGATGTACAAAGCTGCCTGATTGCTTGTAGGGACAATCTTGCTTAGGACTAAGAAAGTCTTCCTACATACATAAATATTGATTAGTGCTAACACATGGACTAGAATTTGTAGCCAGGCATGAAATATCTTTTGTTTGCTTATGAAGAATTAAGAATTCCTTGGTACTTCACAGGAACAGAGCTGTGAAAATGGTAATATTCGAAGTCTGTACTTAGGCTGAAAACCAGGAACATCACCACACTTTCAGATCACAAAGATTTGAACTGCCTAGTAACTGTATCTTGCTACCAGTCAGTCCACAGTCCAATGCATAAAGAAAACTAACTTTCAAGCATATTTTCAGAAAGTAGTGAGACTTTTTTTTTCATAAACCAAGTTTTATAAATATTATTGAGTTAGTTGATGCATTTTTAATTGTAGCCTAATGCCTCGCTAGCTGTTTGGAATTTATCTTTCCTCTGATTTGCATATGTTACTTTTTCTTGCAGCTACTCTGTGTTAAAAATATAACAATTAAATATTAAATTTGCCTTGAAAGATAGGGGTGTGTGGAATATACAACTGAATTTTACAAACTGTAGCTTAAATTACCAGGTGCCCTTCAGTGTGCATGGAATGCAACTCCAAACACGCAGAGATTTATTGTGTGATTTGTAAGTGAAGTTTGGAAAAATTGGGCGCTTACAAAGTTTAGGTTGTGTGTTGGAGCAATTTTTTATTTTGCCCTTTCTGTTGTGCACTACAATAAATTTTTCTTATGTTGGCTGATTTGTGTAAATCATGCAGATAATAATGGAAGAGTAATCTTTAGTGATAGGTGAAATGGATTATTTTTATGATAAAAAATAAGGCTGTTTGCCTTGGCAGGCTATTTGGTGCATTTTCTTTCCTCTAGATCACAAGATTATGTTAGGCTGTGCCTACATATTGTTAAGTCTAAGATTTTGTTACATTTTAAAGCTAATTTGGAGATAGGGTAAAGCACAGTACCACTGAGGAGAGGTTATTTTATGGCAGGACCTGGTGTTATGGACAAGTGACTTTTTTCCACTTTGTTAAGTACAGCTGAGAGTTTGAGCTAATAAAATGATGTAACCAGCTCTTTGTAAGTAATGATAAGACATTAGTATTCTATAAACAAATATGAAATTACTATAAATTTTGCAACGGTTTCTATCATAACTGTTATTTAGGAAAATTTGGATTAAAGAACCGATGGTACTTTCCGTTTACTCTTTCCTACTGGAAGAACTTGTGTGGTGCGGAGAGGAGGAAGAGACATTATCTGAATTCTAATATGTTTTTCTTCAATGAAAACTTCCAAGAAAAAGGTTTGTTGTCATAATAGAATTTTTATAACAGCTCTTTTCTGAATTGTGTGCTGATTTTAATCAATCTGCTTTTATAATTTCATGGTTCTATATTATGTGTTTAAATCTTGTCCCTTTCTCTCCTCTATTATATTGTGTATACTAACTGTTCATTGTGCTGTCACCTGTAATTCTTGAATTGTTCAATTAAAACTAGTGTACACACATATTTAAGAAAATGCTTAAAAAATGTAAAACAGGTATCTCTTGAGTTCACCCTGTCCGTGTGTATTGCCTCTTTTCTTTGTTAGGATCTTCTGAAGTTCCTTGAGTCCTTTCATATTCTTAATTAATATGAAAAGTGTTATGCTTTATTAACTTTTTTTTTAAATGCAGTTTGATTTTCTTTCTTCTCCTTTGCTGTTTTTATTTGCTTCTTTTTTCAGTGGAAAAATTAAGTTTTTTCACTTTATTCCCTCTATCTCTTACTTCCCTCTTTATAATCACTGTTCTTTCAGCTCTGTTTCTTAGCCTTTTGTTTAAAAAGCTACTGTTATTGTAACTAATTTGCCTCCAGATACTATCACTGCCCTTCTATTTCTATGTTCACTTACTTAAAATGAATTTAGATTTTTTAGGGTTTTTTTCTCCGCTCTCAGGT
>JAOXJM010000012.1:85023173-85045871 GCA_026413425.1 Tringa solitaria
AGGCCGAAGTGGAGCAGGGTTCCATGTGAACAGCAGTTGAACATGGGTCAGTCGGTCCTAAGCGATAGGCGAGCACCATTCCGAAAGGGCGGGCGATGGCCTCCGTTGCCCTCAGCTGATTGAAAGGGAGTCGGGTTCAGATCCCCGAATCCGGAGTGGCAGAGACGGGCACCGCGAGGCGCCCAGTGCAGTGACGCAACCGATCCCGGAGAAGCTGGCGGGAGCCCTGGGGAGAGTTCTCTTTTCTGTGTGAAGGGCCGGGCGCCCCGGAATAGGTTCGCCCCGAGAGAGGGGCCCGCGTCTTGGAAAGCGTCGCAGTTCCGGCGGCGTCCGGTGAGCTCTCGCTGGCCTGTGAAAATCCGGGGGAGAGGGTGTAAGTCTCACGCCGGGCCGTACCCATATCCGCAGCAGGTCTCCAAGGTGAACAGCCTCTGGCATGTTGGAACAATGTAGGTAAGGGAAGTCGGCAAGCCGGATCCGTAACTTCGGGATAAGGATTGGCTCTAAGGGCTGGGTCGGTCGGGCTGGGGCGCGAAGCGGGGCTGGGCGCGCGCCGCGGCTGGACGAGGTATATAAAACATAATTTTATTATAAAACATAATTTTCTCTTCTTGCAATATTTATTTACTTATATTTTACATAATTATATAGATAATGATGACATAAAATATCAAGATAAAATATAAGTATAAATTTTCTATATTTTGATGTACTATATTAAAAATGATAATTCTTTCTTATAATTCTCATCCATAACAGTTTCATTTCCTTTGGACTTGCCTTAGTTTAAAAGGAAACAAAAAAAATCCCACTACCAGATTTCTCTGTTGCAATGAGTCAATAAAATATTACGTGTTAATAATATGTTTATGGGGCTGGTTATTGACTGTGCTCATGTTTGGAAAGTAGCACCAACCTTTCCTCCTGACATAGGAAGGAAGTCAACTTGATCTGTGTCATATGGTCTGAGCTAGTTAGAAATGCTGGGTATCTACTTGCATTGAGGACCTTGAATTATGTTTAGACAAGACTGCTGTTCTGAATCATTTCGCAAAGAGGTCTGCTTTGCTTTATTGACTGAGGGAATTAAGAGGATTAACTGACTATGCCTGTTAATACTATGTTATGTGCATGAAAATGAATGGCGTATATAGAGTAGTTCACGCAGTTAGAATTTTCTCATACTTATGGGCATAAAACAATGATTCAAGCAATGTTATTAGAAGTGTTTTTTCTACTAGAAATAAAATATAACAACTGTTTTATGACCCCATGGAGATGTATGTGGATATGCACACAACTTGGCATAACTGTTTTAGGTTGCTTTTTAAAACTGCAAATAGGCCAAATTCTTAGTGAATATTAATGAGTGTAGTACCTTTGATTTCAGTGGAGTTTATGTCAGTTTGGAGCATTTTAACATCTTTCTAGACTTTGGTAAATGGCAACAGGGGTTAACTACATTTGTTATTCCCTATATACACACACACATGTTCAGATTCAGTAACCCTCTTGGTCTGCTGCTCTTCCCCATACAGACCCAGCACCTCCAGGTTGGAAAGGCCCTTGCATGGAAGGAGCCACCATTGGTGTTGTGCTGCTGTCTCTCACCAAAGAGCACCTGGATGGCCAGAAGGCTGCTGTTAAAGATCTCAGCCTCACTTTCCACAGAGGTCAGATAACAGCTCTCTTGGGACCTAACGGTGCTGGCAAGACAACAGTTATGTAAGTCTGACATTTAATGCTGTTACACTCCCCTCTGATCCCTGCTACACTTTCTCACTTTAAAATGTTTGTGAACTCTTTCCTATGCCTTTGGGTTTTTTCCAAGTAAATTTTTAATAAACTCCCCAAAGGACATGGAAAGTGAAGGCTATATATCTGTGACAAAAGCAATGTAACGACTAGAGAACTGGGTCTTCTGTGCCCCTGAAACCATTTTCAGGAGCAGTTTAAGTAGGAGCTAGGCATGTCTAATTGTGGAGTTAAATACATCTTAGGAAAGCGTTCTTTTCTGACATCCCATGTGTATTCCTATCACATGGAGAGTGTGGAGTTTTACGGGGCTTTGTGCTTTCTTCCTAGAGGCTGCAAGGGACTCCATTCTTGCCAGTTGAACAGAAATAAAAAGAACAAAATGAAAATGACATTTAAAAATGCCTCAATTAAGAAGTCTATGTATTTCTACCTTTATCTTAACTATCATCAGCTCTAATAAAACCAGTGATGCAGGATGGGACCCAATTAGGAATTACTCCTCAACTAGAATACACGTGAAAAATGAGACAATGGTCTGTTATATTTGGTTGGGAAAAAGTGGATTTTGTTCTAGAGGTAAAGGAATGAAGCATTGTTGAGATTTTGGTTTAAAAAAAAAAAAGCCCAAATCATTACTGGTATTTCTATAACTGTGCTCAATTGAATTGCTGTTGTTTTAAGGATGCTAGGACTTGCCTCAGGAAATCCAAGTGTGAGCTACGTAATACAGTTATTACACATGATCTTCTTGATTTTCTTTCTTAATTTTTTTCTTTTCTTATATCAGATCACTGTTGACTGGTCAGTACCCCCCGAGCTCTGGTACCATTATTATTAATGGAAAGGACATACGTACTGATCTGGCTGCCATCAGGACAGAGCTGGGTGTTTGCCCACAGTATGATGTCCTGTTCAACGTACTAACGGTGCGAGAACATCTGCTGCTTTATGGATCAGTGAAGGCACCTGGCTGGACAAAGGAACAGTTGAATCAGTACGTCAGTGGGTAAGTTTTCCTTGAATTTGTTGAAATTTGTCAAGTAAATCACTAGTGTCTATTGTAAACCACTCAAACAAGAAAGTGCTAAATCAAAATTTCAAGTAGAAGTAAATGGAAGCTGCAGGTTTTCCATGAGTTTTTATCACACTTTGTGTTCTGAAATCGTGCCTTGAAAATAGATTTCTTAATTTCTAACCTTTAGTTGAATGCATTTGTAGTGAAACTGTCAACGTTTAAAAACCTGGTAAACAGAACCATCAAATAATCATGTTTTGACTGGAGTGGAGATGGTTAGCCTGGTAGCAGCTTAGTGGTTCCTGCCTCATGCTGTCTGCATTACCTCCCTTCTTGCTGGAGAGACAGATAGAAAGTAAACTGCTGTGCATTCACCCTGAGTTTTCAGATAAGTCAACACTGACTTTTTGTATTTATTATCCTGTTTTCCCTCACCTGCAGTAGTGGGAAGAGGCAGAAAAGGCAGGTAAAGACAGTGCTTGTTATGGGCTTTTTAAATAGGCCATGATCTTTTTTTCTTTGTCAAACTCAAACTTTAAATGTGTTTAATAAGTGAAGGGGTTTAAAAACAATCAATCCTATGGAAAAAACTGAGTCAGAGCTCTGACATGACCTCAGAGGATTTGCCACTTGCTAGGTTGAGAATGTTTTCTAGTATTTTTAGGCTGCTACTTCTTTGGTATAGGAATACATCCTCATTTTTGCATCATGTATATTAAACTACTAGGAAACTATACAGGGTGAAATCTTATTCACTAATAGCAAACTGCATTTTCTGAACTTCAGGAATAAAATGTATGCTCTTCTAATAGTGTGGCAATGTAAATAGTTTCTATTTACCTTCTGATTCATGCTAGACTGTATGAAGGGCTTCAGTGGAAATACATGCCAAGTTGATGAGACTTCTTCATAAGTGTACAATTAGGCATATGCAGACACATTTGTGGCAAAGTAGCTTTTGTTTTTTGTAGCTATTATAAAAGCCCATTACTTTAGAATTTTGATCTGCAAAGGTGGGGGACACTGCATTTTCTCTAGAAACAACAAAAAAAGTCTCTAGAATAACAAGGACAAACCAAACATAGTGTTCGGTTAAAATTTATGCAAAATAACGTCCTGTATTTTATTTGTACTTATACTGCTGAATTTAAATTTCAGCCGCAGTCTGTCATACTAATGACACATAAGAATGAATACTCAGGACACTGCAGGCCTTGCTACTAAGAAAAAAATTACTTTTTTTTTACAGGCAATAAGTGCTTTGATATACTTCAGAGAAATTAGAAAAGCAACAAAGCAATGAAACAAAATTTGCTTTTTATTAAGAGGGCTTCTAAAGAGCTTAAGAATAATTTTGCTGGATACATATCTACACAACAATTATAGAAACCTCTTTTCTTAAAAATGAAAAATTCTCTCAGGGTAAATGGCATGGTTTACAGACTGCATATTCAGTCAAATGATTCCAGCTAGTAGTTTAGGACTGTTGAGCCTTTTATGTCTTGCTTGCCAGGCTAATAGCAATTGAAAGCTTTTAGGTAAATGTATGGATGTTCAATGTGATGAAAAATAAACTGATGGTTTTTCAGTGCTGGCTTTATTAAGCGTATTTACTCACACCACTCAGATGCAAGATCATCAGAGGGCAAGGGTGGAATAGGTAATGTCTGTAAGGTATCTCCCAGTCCTTAACACAGGGGTTGAATTAGATGTATTCCACCTATGGACTGGTAATCTGTTCACTTTACAGAACATGTCTTCAAAGGAAAAAAAAAAAGGAAAAAAGAAAAGCAGCAGTGTTACCTTATTTGCTTCACATGACTACACATTTGCTAATAACTCAGGCATTTTTTTAAGGTTCTTTATGTTGCAAAAATTGAAGCAGTGTTTCAGTTATGAAACTAGCCATCTTTACTGTGGTTTAAGAGGCCATAATCTAGAGTTTGCTGAAACCGTTGGACAAACTGGTGTTTACTTCATTTGACTTAATTTCAAAGTTTTCTGTTCTTATCTTGCACGTTACTTATCCAGATTTTTTATTTCAGGTGGTAATGACTGTTTATACTTTGTATGAATAGGGATCATTTTATTTTAGTAGTTTTTGTCCCCAAATTGTATAAGCAGTTAGAGATAGTATTTTTTTTCCCTTTCCATTTACAGTGACTGTTCAGTAATTCTCCTCTGAGTGAACATGATGTGACTGGAAAAACTTTTTCCAGATTGGTCCTGTTTCTCTACTTCTATTTCAGGGCCCTGGAAGATGTGGATTTATTCCAACATCAGTACAAACCTGTTGGAGCCCTTTCTGGGGGAATGAAAAGGAGGCTGTCAATTGCCATCTCATTTATTGGAAATTCCAAGACAGTTGTTCTAGATGAGCCCACCAGTGGAGTAGATCCATGCTCTCGCCGTAGCATCTGGGATGTTCTTCTGAAGTACAAAGCTGGTACAAAGCTTATACACATAAATTGCTGCTTATTTTCTTTTCTGGAATTCTGTTTCAATAAAGCCAGAATGTTAGTATTGCTATTCAGTAACTAAATGCATTAATTTCAGAGGTAACATTTTATCAAATTTAGGAAACTTTAAAACAGCCAAATGAGCTTATAAGAATTATCTGCTATCTCACAGAGATGCCCAGTCCAACAGAAGATTGAATTTAGTTCTGAGTCCTGTCCTGAAGATTCTCTTCTGTTACCTTTTTCTTCTTTATTAGCATCTCAAAATTATTTTCTGGTTTTCATTTCCTGTTTTGCACATATCTCTATATAGATGCGTATATCTAATGAAAATGGACTCATCAGTCAGTCTGCTACATTCATTTTTTAAGTACCATGAGGTTAAAAACTGGTTGTGGGAAGCAAATTCTTCAGACAGTGAGCACTCAATTAGCTGTAATATCTTGCAGTGAATGATCCATTGAAATAGACACTGTTGTTACATGGTTTTAAGGAATCTCTTAAGCTCTTAAAAAAGCTTAAAGTTGTAATGGTTTCATACTGCTTACTATGTATAATACAAGACAAAGCAAGTTTAGACCTGAATCTAACTCAGACTATAAATATGAATGCAGGGTTTTTTTTGTGTTTGGCAGTTGTGCTTTAAAGGGACCTGAAAAATGTTCCCTTAAGGTTAAAGGACCCTTGTGAAAGCAAGATGCGTTTCTCTAGAAGCCAGGCTTTGTAGACATGTACCAATCTTTCTGATGCAGGTTGCACACTGATCTTTACCACTCACCATCTTGATGAGGCAGAGGTGCTCAGCGATCGCATTGCCATCCTGCAGCGTGGCCAGCTGAGGTGCTGTGGTTCTCCCTCTTATCTGAGAGAAACATATGGCCAGGGACACAGTCTAACGCTCATAAAAAAGGTATATTAAAAATGTACTGTACAGAACCTAACAGTGCCTGCTAAGGCACTTGTGTACGTTCTAAGGGAGCTGCATGTCCCTGCCAGAAACTAATATATGATATAGATTATTAGAGAGCTAGCAAAACATATTTTTATCAGGTTTCTTGGTTGTTTTGGGTGGTTGCTATTATTATTATTAATTAGAAGAACACAATGACATCTTTGATGAATTTCAATACTTAGCTGAAAAGGGCTTTCTCACTGTTCTTTATTCCTGGGAAGCAGTGTCGGTATCCCTGCTTTGGTGCAGTTTCATTACTGGAAACTGTCTTGTATGAATTCTACTATCAAGTCCCATACTTCTGGTAACATTTAATTTTTTTTTGTGTGATTATCTTTCTTTCCTCATAGCCCTCTGTGTTTGAAATCCAGGATCCTAAGCATATTTTTCGGGTCACATCTTTGGTACAGACCCACATACCAGAAGCCTTCTTGAAAGAGAACAATGGGACTGAGCTGACATACGTGATTCCAGAAAGGGCAGATAAGACCTCATTTAAAGGTCTTTTCCAGGCTTTAGATCAAAGCCTTCATCATCTACATGTGACTGGCTACGGCATATCTGACACCACCTTGGAAGAGGTATTTCTAATTTTTCTGTGTAATGGCATTTTTTTTTGGTTAGAGAATCCTGTATTAGCTTCCAGCTACTCTTATTGTATTTTTCATAATTCACAACAGTTTCTTGCAAGAAGCAGGTTTTCTCAAAAAAAAGAAAAAAAAAAAAAAGAGTCACCTAGGGCAAAAAAAATACTTTATACTTTTTCTGTACTGTTTAACTCTTAAATATTTGTTTCTACGTTTACTTAAGGAAAATTTAATGTGACATTGACTTAATGAGAACCACTGTTGTTGTCCTGGATCTCTAGCACTGGAATGACCTTGGAATTTGCAAGGCTGGAGGTTCAGTTCAGGTAGCTCTTGGGATAGAAAAAAATTTACTGAGAACACTCTTTGACTTCCAAAGTTCTAAAGCTTAGGGCTTAGCAAAACTGTGTGGGGAAATCTCTAAAGAGTATTTTGTGTGTATACCTAGAGAGAGACAGACAGACACAGATATATATACACATATATCTCTGTGTGTGCGTATTCCAAAGAGACCAGAGAAAGAGAATCTGTTATGCTGCTTCATCACTTCTGAATTTAGCTCTGTGTAAATAGTCACATTGACGAGAAGTTATTTTCCTTGGACTGTTTTTAACCCGACTACAACTTCTAAATATCAAGATTCCCTAAACCACCACTGTTCAAGTTCTGTATTATAGATCCTTTTGAAAATATATTTTTTTTCCACTTCTTCAAGTGATGACAGGAAATGGACATCAGTATTTTTCGATGCATGAAACACATCTATTTTTATTTGATGGCACAATACATTCAGTATCATTTTGTGAAACTGATTTCTCCAGTGATTACCTATAGTGTTAAAGACAGGCAAGGCTGGACTGTTTTCTAACAGAAAATTTAATATATGTTAGAAAAAAATCCCACAAAAATAATGAAATGCAGATTCCTGTAGAGTGATATTTTTTTTATATACAGCAGAAAATGCTTAATATAGAAAAGGGTTTTTTCCCTTCTCTATCTTTTCCCTGGAAATGTATGAAATGATACGACGTAGTACTGTGGTCAGCTGGAATATAAGATAGCCCATGGAAGATGCCTGCTTTTATGAATAAGATACACTTTAAGGCCTGTCAGACATCACTTGTGCATTGTATTTATACTGTGTGAGCTATATATTTGGGAATTAATGGCATCAGGTATTTGAAACTGCATCAGCCGTTTTGGGTTTGTTTTGCAAGTTTAGAATTGTTCATCTTACATAATCTGTGGAAAAAATACAAAAAGAACCCCAATACTGTAAGTAAACCTAAAATGACAATTGTTATGGAATTTATTGAACATCACCACATGGAGCTGCTGTATCCTGAAGCAGTCCACTGTGAGACATCTTTAGAACTATATTGAATTGCTACATAGGTTTTTAGGACCCTGCAAAAGCATAACAGATCTGGTTTTGCACATTTGTTTTTAAACTGCAGTCCAAAGAATGATCTACCAGCAAATATGTGGTTTCCTTTGAAGTTAAGCTCTATATAACAAAGTTATTTATAAAGAAAAATAAACACCAAACCATCTCTTTAGTGTTTTTCTTACAAATGCCCACAGTACATAAAGCTAGTGTGGCAAACATTTGCTATGACAATGGAGAGGGAGGAAAAGGAAGGAGGGAAAAAAAATTATACAAGTTTAATAAACACTTTAAATAATGTTATAAAATAAATTATTTTCCTGATATACAATTCTATAAGGTGAGTCAAAAGCTTATTGAAAGATTGTTATTTTCTTTCAAATTATATATGGTGATTAATTTGCTATAAGAAAGAATACTGTTCACTGCCAAACTTTATAAATTCCAAGGTAATGTATATATTGAAAACTTTTTTTTTATTTCATCCCTGTGGGATATCATAGGACTTTCCAGAGCTGGCATCTGTAAAGTAAATGTGAATTTTTCATGGAATAAGAGGAAGCTTCCTCAGTGTGCTGCATCTGTTATTCACTTGAGAGCTTGCTTTTTTATTGCTTTCTGCAGGTTAAAAAAAGCTTTAAAGGAGGTATTAGATATTGATGCATCCTTATTCAGCTTGAAGACTTAATGCATTAATTTGGGGTGATTTCTGTCGTCTCTGCATCTCATCATTAGCCGTTGTTACAACCTCAATTCTCCATTTTCTTATCAAAAGCCTCTTTGCATTGGCAACTAAATGGATAGCACATAATAGTGCTATTTAGTCTATTCAAACAATTCAACCTGGAAACAAAAAACTCTGACTTTAAAGGAAAAATGTCTTATAATTTTTATTTTATCCTATCTTTTTGTTCTTTCATACACTCACCATTATTCCTTTTTGGTCTGAGGGAGGCTTACACTCCTAAAAATTTTACTCTTCAAGGGAAAGCGGGCTTCCATTCATACTTCAAAGCAATTTTGAAGTTCTAACAAAATCAGTTTCTGACACTTTCAAATCTCACTAATATATTTGCTTCATATTTGGTTTTAAATATCTTTTCCAATCATTTTTATTTATGAACTTTATAATGCTTGTAATCCAAAGAGTGTTAGCAGAACCAAAAGAAGGATAGAAAGATGAACTAAATTCAGTGTATACTGAAAGCTCTCTGGAGGATGATGTTTCATTTTTTGGCAACTCTGGAGGTTTCAAAGCTTATTGCTCGCTTGCTTTGCCTTGAGAAAAGAACAAAATCAATGTAACATCTCTGCAAAGTAAGATGTGTCAAAATATCTGTTAATGGTGTACTACTTTAAATTATTTTCCTTGAAATGACCAGTTTTTCCCAAAACTTTCCAGGGAAAGCAATATACCTCCTTGAAATATTTTATCCTTAAAACATTTATATAGCTTCTAGTGGGATTCAATTTTATTGAGAGTGCTCTAACGACAACTAATCCTAATTCCATGTGATCCTTACTTTTCAGGGACCTTTATATGGCTTTTTAATTACTTAATACATTACCACTCAGAATTTTGACTACTCTTTTTGCAGGTGCTTGTTGCAAATTAACTGAAGGCAAGCGATTCAAGCAATTAATACATTCCCACTTCAAAATACCAAGGATACACATGAAATTGTGGGATAGGAGGGCCCAGAAATGTTACTAAAATATCAGTCAGTGCTTTTAGATTAAAAAGGTCTGTCTATAGGTGTTGGTTGTTTATCCTTTTATCCCCTACTTCACTTTCTCTTTCATTCAGTTTTGGTTTTTGCACTTTTTCCTTTTGGGTGAAGATGCATTTTAGGAATGATAACTAAGGTGTGACAGGGTCCCCATGCTTGGCAGTGAAGTGCCACTGTAGGGTACGGTGTCAAGGATATCCGGTGTAAAGGATACTGTGCCAATTTTCCTTTTCAATAATTTTACTTTTCAATTAAGCCTCTTCTAACTCACTGCACTGAAATTTACAGTATATTTATTTTAGACAGTCTGTTTCTAGCAATGATAATGTCTGATGTTTATAGTTTTACCAAGGAATGGTACGCAGGAAGGCTCCTGCTTACACTTACTGCTATAACAGCGAAGGTCAGCTCGCATTGTTACCTACCAAAATGGAGGGCTGGAAGCGGAAAAGATAGAGGGGTCGCACCTGTGTGGAGGAATGGACAGGACAGGTGACCCAAAACTGACCAACAAGGCATTCCATCCCATCTGCATCATGCTCAGCATAAAAGCTGAGGGATCAAAGTGGTCAACCCTCTTCTTCAATGGCCAGTGTCCGAGGAGGACTCTGTTCATTCTTCTGCCTTTGATCCCAATTCATGTGTTCTTGAATTCAGTTCCCGTCTATCCCTGTATCCGGTCCCAGTGCTTGCTAGTGAGACAATCATCATCCTGGGAGCTTAATATGAGTTTTGTATATATGTGCATATATTTCCTTATTTTCTTATTATTATCTTATCTTTTTATTGTTAATATTTCATTATAGCTGTTTTAGGTTTTTTTTTTTTTTCAACCCATAAGTCTCTCTTCCTTGTTTTGTCTCCCTTCCGCTTCTGGGATAGAGTTAATTGGAGCCCAGTGTGAGGCCCTGAGCAATGAAAGCCTTTAAACAGTCTGTTTAATTTATTCAAAGGTTTTTTGCTCAAGGTTTAGGTTGTGCTGGCCATTAAATGAACGACAGATGCTCTCTATTAACTCCTCTCCCTTCCCAGAAGGGGAAGGTCCTGCTTATACTTATTGCTTATTCCCAGAAGGAATATCTGCAAAGAAAATGTCTGCAACTCCAGCCGGAATTTTGACACTGAACTGAGTATATGCAGGCAACTTATTGTAGTGTAGCCTTCATCCTAGCCAGAGAGGGAGCAGTTCCTTTGTGATTTTAGTCAATTCAATTTAGTTTTGTTTGCTTGACAGAACTGGTGAGCAGAGGAACCATCAGCAAGCAGGTCCAAGGCAACAAATTAGAATGTCGCTTTGGGCAGTGGGGATCTCCCTCCTGGGTCTAATATAGAAATGTTAGGAGGTACTAATTTTTTCTGGCCTTGCAGTTGTTAATGGCCAAAAGTGTTCCCTGAAAGTTCGCAGGTAAGACATGCAATCAATAACCACTGTTAAATGGCAACCGTATTGACTAAGCAAAACATGGTTTATGTAACAGTCAGACCTTAGCAAGCATAGAAATATCTTTATACAACTATAAAGAACTTCAAATTGACTGGTTTTTATTGACCATCATATGAGCTCCTTGGGAAAAAGGAATTTTTTATTGTTGTAGCTAATATCAGGCTCTTTTGTGGGAAGAAATAAATGTTTTTTTAATGATTTCTGAAAGTCACTCTGTGGTTATAATCTAAGTCTTTCAGCTCAACCCAAACAGAGAAGAGAAAGCAAGAGAAGACTTTCATCAAGAGAAAACAAAACTTGGTTGTACTTTTGCTCTTCAATTAGGGATGTTTATGGTAGCTGTATTTTCTGTTAATTTTTCTTTTCTTTCTTCTTTTCTGAAGTTCCTAGATCACTGCTTAAATTGCAGTTCAGGTTAAGATAAAAAAAAAAAGATTTTATTTTTCATTTTGAGTAGGATGAGTGTTAATAATTGACTCACTATGAAAGCTGTTCCAAGCTTCTTCAAGGCTGAGGGACTGATAAATGAAATAAATCTTGACAAAACTCAAAGGACTTTATATGGATAGAACCAAGAAACAGAATTAAGCAAGAAATAGTAGGTCTAACACAAACATATTTGGCAAAGTGTATATACCATTTAAATAGATCTCATGATTATAAGTTGGTGAAATCTGCTGGGATTTTTAAAAATGTTATCTTTAACTCCATTCTGAGGTGTCCTCCCTTGCTTAGGAAGATTCGGCCCTTACAATTTTACTCTAGTGTAGATGTTTAGATTGTTACTTTTATTAAAAAAGATTTTCAGATTTTGCTGTGGTGATTTTTGGTAACAGGATCCTATCATCTTTTCTCAATTTGGGGTATGCATGCTAATGGTTTTATTACAAAACGTGCATTGTTGCCCAGTCCTCTCCATTGTATTAGTTAGACACAACTTTGTTAATGTTGACTGTGCCTGATGATTGCATTGTCCTTTAAATGTCTTTCAGTACCATTATGCCCACATGATTGCATAAATCTGTGGATAGTTGCCAGAGCTCTGTGGATTCTTGATGCTATAGGATTTTGTACATTAGTTTTAGTTGTACTGGTGCAACTATAATTCTGGTAGCAGTACCATTTGTGCCCACAGATTTCTAGCTGGAATATCAGAAAAGACTTGGAGCTGTTAATATGCCCTTGGTAAAAAAATGCAGTAAGTGAGTTCCAACATATGCCACAGCTTAGGAGCATAAGATGCCAATCAAGGGCAGCCAGTCTACTGAAAAAGTCTTTGGAGATAGTAATGTCCATGGGCCAACAGTGGTTTGCAGAGGTGCTTTTATTTCTATCAGCATTTATTCTTTTCCTCTTATCCCCAGGATTCCTGCACTGGTGGGCTTGACTCATTTTATAGTCATTCATAGGGTGGCTACAGCAGCTGCTACTAATATCTGACAACCTGGCTTTTAAAAAATGCATTCTAAATTATTTTTTTCCTGTTTCATGAAAGGTATTTCTGAAGCTACTTCAGGACTCAGAGAAAATGCCCTACGTTCAACGAGCAGCACACCTGGACCATACAAATCCTGCCAAATCAACCTGTAAGTAGAAAATTAGGTATCCTCTGAAGCAGCCAGATTTATAAAGATCACAAACACAAAGATTAACATGCACAAAGTTCCTAAACTTGAGTAATGCACAAGGAAATGGAGAACACTGCCAGCTACTACTTGGTAATTGGTTTTTTGTGTGTTTGTGTGGGTGACATAATCTGACCTGTGTAGTAGGTTTTATGTTTACTGTGATTTACCTCTGTATCACTTCAGTCATCTTCCCACCCTTGTACTATGTGTACACACACGCACAATCATTGTCTCACTGCATCAGCATTAACATACTACTTCCTACCAGTCCCTGGCAACTAACTACCCTCCTTGACTCATACTAACAATGGATAAATATCATTGAGATATACCATAGATATAAAATCTGTAAGCTGTTAGAAAGGGGTATTCGTCTCCATCCATGTGCAAATAAAAAAAAAAAGAAAAAAAAGCTGTTGCCCCCCATAGTAGAAAATTTGTCCTCTCAAGTGACATGTTATTTCAGGCTGCTTTACATGTTTGTTGTTTTAAAACAAGTTCCTTTGTGCCTTCTGTTTTCCTGCCCTGCAAGCCTGGAAGGGCATCCTTGTTAACATTTCTCAAACCTTAGGAAGCTTGTTCTCCTTAAAAACTCTTCTTAGAAGTCACTAATGTGATACCTTGCAAAATGCAAGGCTCAAGTTCTCTAATGACAGTGTGCACCAAGCTCATCAATATTTCTCATTGTTCCTGGGATTCTCATGCTTCTACTTGATTATATGTCTTTCTATTTGATTATTTATATATAGATTATAGTATTTGGGTAGATGTCAAACCATCTATACGGAGTCCTTTTTGTTTTGGTTCTACAGAACACAGGCACAGAGAGGTTCTGGTCTGTTACTGAGGACTTTCATTGTTGTAATAATGGAAATAACAATTTTGAACCTAGCTTGTGTTATTTGTTAAGATAAATTCAGTTAGATCTCATAGTAAGGAGTAATCAGTGCCAAGGATTTTGGTCGAAAATGAGACCTTTTCTCACAAAGTGCAAACTGGATGAAACTTTTTCCAGAGGGTCTTTTTACTGGACTGTTTCTGCCCCTGTTGAATCAGTGAAGATGAAACTATAGAGCAAAAAGCCCTCACTAAACAAAGAAAATATCCACTGCCGTGAGTATGAGAACAATACTTCCATTCAAAATACAGCTTTGAATATCCCTTTATTTTATAGCAATCAGCTGTGTATTTCTTCAAGGTTCGGCTAGGATATCTGAAGCAATTTCAAATCAAAACAGTCTGTCTTCTCCACATTGCATTTTCATTAGAGACTAAGATTCAGAGTTCCTAAAGTAATGCAGACAGCATATACTGTACCTAACAACTTGATATCTTTTACCGTCTGCATTTCAAAACACTTAACATATTATTTGTTCAAGTTATTACATTAATAAAGAATCTAGTGATTGGAGACTATATTTTTTCAGTTTGATAAATTATGGCAAGAAAATGTGATGATAATGCCATTTCTTTGGGGATGAGAGTACGGGAAAATTGTCGTTCGTTGCAGATGACTGTCATTCATCATTAAGGACAGTTGTGAAGTGTAGGCATAAGGGATCTGGGAAATGGTCATGAAAGGTATCCATCATTGTCAAAGCTAACCAGAATACTCCATGGGCAATATCTTGACCTGTATAATTTTGTCTTTGAAAGCAGATTCAAAGGCAGTCAAACTTTCTGTTGTCAAAGTAGTCAAATGAATTTTCAAAGCCCCCTAGAGCAAACAGCTGGGTTATTGAGAAGATCACAGGATGCTGCTATTTGATTTGTAAAAGAATTTGGATTAGAGACCTGCTTTGACAAAGCATGGATCTAAGCACAAGCAGAGGTATTGGCTATCTTTTACTGGTACTGAGCCCTTGAGGAGTCAGGGCTGTGTAGAGATCAAAATGTTGTTTCTTGCCTCCCAAGAGGTAGTGTAGACATGGAATTGAGCAGTGTGCATCTGCCTTCTTAAATGAAACTGAAGAAGAAAATAAAAAAATAGCATAATTTAAACTGATGACCAATGCCAAAAACAGACAAGAGACATCACTTCAGCAAAATATGACAGTATTTCACTGAAGTTGGAGCTCTGATATTTACTAGTTAAGTTTTACAGGGTCTTATTGTACTGGGTCTGGCTGGAATGCAGTTAATTTCCTTCATAAGAGACCTTACTGTGCTATGTCTTGGATTAGTGACTAAAACAGTAGCGCTTAGGGACATGGTTTAGTGGTGGTTTTTGTCAGTACTAGGTTGATGGTTGGACTAGATGATCTGAAAGGTCCCTTCTGGCCTAGGCTATTCTGTGATTCTATGTAACACACCAGTGTATTGGCTGTTGCTGAGTACTAGCAGTGTCAAGGCTTTCTTTTTTTCCCATTCTGTCCCCCCATCCCTGCAGTGAGTAGGCTGAGGGTAAGCAAGAAGCTGGGAGGGGATGTGACCTGGACAGCTAAGCCAAATTGACCAGAGGATTATTCGATTCCATATAGTTGTACTCAGCAATAAAAACTGAGGATAGGTTTTTTTTGGGAAGGTAGCCATTGCTACCAGACTGTCTTGAGCATCAGCCTACTTGCTGGAGGTGGTGGGTGATTGCCTTCACATCGCTTGTGTTTCTGTTGGGTTTTATTTTTTCTTTCTTTATATTTGCTTCTTAAACTGTCTTTATCTTGACCCACAAGTTTTTTTGCTTTCTGTCTTCATATTGTCTCCCCCATCTTGCTGGAAGAGGAGGAGTGTGAGCAAGCAGCTCTGCGGTGCTTAGCTGCTGGCCAGGGTCAATGCACCACAATAACATAAAATAAACTCAGAATTATTCGATCCTTTCTAAATGCAAATATGAGAGGTAAGAAATCTGTTAATTAAATTAATTGTAACAATTCTAATATCGGTAACTTTAAAGATACAAAGCACACCATGTAATTTCTAGTGCTTTAAGTTTCCTTTGTGAAATGTTTACTTATAATTTTTATTTTTATTCCAATCAAAAACCTTGGAATAAAACTCACCTTTTGGTGAGAACAATTAAGATTTTCTTTTTAAGTTAGGGAATGCCTATGGGTGCAGGTTTAATACGTGCATATATTATAATACAGATGTGCGTAATTAATTTCTTCACAGCTGTGGCACACAATTGATGGTTATTGTTTTGTAAATGTATACAGAGCATGCAGAAAAAGGTTAGATTGAACTCACAATGACTGCATGAAAAAATTGTTGGAGCCAAATAGCCTTGAGAAAATGGAGAAACCAAATCTGTGAAGTCCAATAAAATTATCATAAACTACAGCAGGAAGTATATGTACAGAGATAATCTGGAGAGCTAAAAGCAAGCTTAAGGGGTGACTAGCTAACCATGGATAAGTAACAAAATATTCTGAGCATATGCAAAAGCTAGACAGACAGTGGCTAGACAGTGGGCTCATTGGGTCATTAAGGGACCAATACTGCAGAATTCAGATATTCAGAGATCTTGCTGAAGAGCCAAATGAATTAATTTTGTAGCATTCTACACCTTAGAAATTTTGGGAGATAAAAACTTTGTATCTGGGAATAAAATATGATTGGAACCTGAGATATAGTGAAACTAAACTATAGAAAATTAAAAACAGATAAAATTATGTTTTTCATACAGCAACACATATAATTCAAAATTCATAGCCATGAAAGCCATATGAGGACTAAGACTCTGGTAATATGTTTAAAAAAGCCAGAGTGGTTATTAGTGTATATATATCTATAGTAACAGAAGTACTATTAAAGCTTATATGTCTTTGAACTTGCATAAGATAGCCACTGAAAGTGTTGGAGTGGAAGCAGGTTGATGCGTAACTAATTTTTATGGCTGCTTAAACCTTCCTCTGAAGCAGCTGGTGTTAGCCATTTTGAAGGATATTGGGCAAAATGTTACATTGCTCCTATTAGGATTTAAGAGATCAACAATATACAGTACTTATAAAACATATCTGAAAGCTAATTTAATTAAGAAATTGTAGCTGACAAAAAGCAGTCATCAATCGCAAAACATCACACTGAAGAGCTTTCAGTGAATTTTCGCTGGGTTTTAAATCTGCCTTTTGATTATTTTCACCAGTGATACTGAAATAAATATAACCTTGTGTATGAAAAAAACAAAGTGACTGCTGCAGGGGACCGACAGAATGAATCAGACCAGTCATAAAGAGTGAGTCAGATCACTTGAAAAGCTGAATCTATTCTAAATAAAGTGTGTTTTAATTAAACCAAAGGCTGGGTAAATCTATGTAATGGGGAATAGTATTCTGGAAAACATTGACTTTGAAAGTTACCTACTAAGTCTGGTGAAAAAGCATTTTAAGACAGTACGGCTAAGAACATTTATGTTTCAATTTAATCTGCAACATGATGTGAAGAGATAATTTTGACTATCAGTAAAAAATTAATGAGACTGATGCTACAATACTACATACAACTTTTCTCTCCACGTTTTTAAGTTTCAATGTCTTTAAGGAAAAGTTGAGAATTTGAAAAGGGAACAGAGAAGAGTTAATATTGGAGGTTATATTGGAGAGAAATAAATAGAAGCTAAAGGGAAGCACTTCTCCTAAGATGTTAATTAACAATTGGAGTTAGTCTACCTAGGGAAGTATGTACCTTCTCCTGGTGCATTTGGCACGAGCTTAGGGCTTTTGCAGAAAATATGCTACAGAGAGAGGTACCACTGATTTCTGCAAATGGGTAACGGAGTAGAATTTGATGTCTGTTGATAGGTGATCAAGTGATTTCTTTTTCTTCTTTGTAGAGTAGGTTTCCTGTTGTTTTCTGTTAGTTCCTGTATTTTGTTGAAGCTATTACAACAGCTCTACACAGGGAAAAGATATTGACAGCCTTTATGATCTTTCATGGTATTTTTAAAATCCTGTCTTTTAATGAAATATTCAGGAGTCTTGTTCTCTACTCTGTAGGACTGCTTGTCTTCCATTTCATGTTGCAATGATTCCTATTTCTAAGTAATTTTTACCAAAAAAAAAAAAAAAGAAAACCAAAAGAATATAAAAGAAGCAGAACTCTTCTTCAGAGGATAAATGAGATGTGGCAGAGAGTATTTATGTGTTCACTTACTGCTTTCGAGAATGACCTGATTGCACGTTTGGAGGTATTCCACATTTTTCACATTTGCAACATGTCCAAAAATCTGTATTCAGTTTATGGATTATGTGATCATCTGTTACCTGAAAAGCAACTGAAAGTTAAATAGCATCACATTGCCTGGTGTAACACTAATGTGACTTTTGCTACACTTGTAGTAATATTGTCTTCCTAGCTTAAGTAGTGAAATCCTTTTTGGCTTATGTTCTTTCTGTTTCTCAGTAGCAGGAGTTTGCCACAGAGAGCATTTACTTCTTACATTCAAGATGAACTCATTATTTTTTTCCCTCAGAATATGAGGCCGATGTGTAGGAGAAAAATTTCACTCTTAGATAATTAATACAAAGTCACATACATGGTGTCAGAAAATATTTGTTGTTAATAGCTAGTCTTTAGATTTCATATGCAAAGTAAATTCTCATGGTTCTTTGCCTTGCTTTAGCTTCTAGGTACCCCAGGGGTACTGGTGTGTGTATCTATTTAGATACTTTTATAGGTGAAGATAATGTATGAGTATGTTCACACATGAACACAAATATTTTAAAACACAACTTTGCTTTGTTAATGCTGTTGCACCATCAAATACAGATACTTTAACATGAATTATGTAAGTAATTTAATTGTATTTGATATTAATATGGTCCATTTTTTGAAGAAATTCTCATCAAGACTAAGTATACTTTTCTGAAATGAAACATTGCTTAGGGAAAGAGCTTTTTAACATCCTCTTAACATCTTGCTTCATTTAATGAGTAAATAGCACACGGATGTAGAAGATGTGGTATACATCTTAGTTATGCTTGCTAGGCCGTATATGGGGCTAATATTTTTGCATGAAACTAGATTTTCATTTGTCCAATACCTTCTCAAAAGTATTTCCTTTTGTGAAATTTTGTTGTCTCTGTGCCATCACTAAAACATTTTTTTTGTGTTACAAAAACTCACAAAGACGTTATCAGTAGTCACACATTTGTTTTCTCTGATACCAGCAACATTCTGCAGGACTACAGGTTTTTCATTTCTCAAAGCTAACAAAAAACTGTTTTAGGAGTTACAGGGACAACGTCCAAAGTAGATTCAGTATGAAAGGCAGTATGCTGAGCAGTCAGCACATGGAACAGCAATTCTTTTTGTTACCTTTTTATGCAATAAACTTACATAGGTGACAAGGTGACACCCTGATAAGATTTGTATATGACACTGTTGCCGGTTAATTCCTTATTTGAAATATATGTGGGAATATATGATATGTAGAACTGGTTTTGGACTTTTGTATAGGTGGAATTTTTTACTCACATCATTTTTTCTCTTTCTGTCTTGATCTATTTTTTCAGTTTATCTAGGTTCCTATATTCATTGGAGGCATTGACTGTTGGTTCTGTTAATCGGGATACTTTTAGCTGTTAATACTACCATTTATGAGATACCAGAATGCCTGAGGAAAGATTATTCATCAAATAAATTTTTCAATTGTTTGCTATAGCTGTGGGTCTGAATAAAACATGCCTCCTGCAGAACTTGGTTATCTTTCAGTTTTGAATTGTTTCCCTGCACAGACGCTGATATGATTTTATTGTTAATAGAGTAATACTAGTAGAGATAGTGTCTAAAAATATTCTTGATTATGACAGTTGCAATTTTTTAGACTGAGTACTTTGTTCATATCATGGTAGTACTTCCACAAATTGTAAAAGTTAAAGTGACTAAGGATGTCCTTGTCTATCAGGGTGAAATCTTGGCCCTGCTGAAGAGGTTTGCTCCATTTGTTGTCTGAGAGTTCTCTGAACGATTCCAGGTTTGTTCCAGAGTGCTTTATACAGCACCTCCAAAGGCCACTCACTGCAAACTGAGCAGCTGTGTAACAAAAGTCATTTGCAGTACAAAACTGGGCAGCTGTAATTTAAAAGTCCCCTTTCTGGGAGCCAAGTTACCGGTGGAAAGTACTTGACAACACTTGGTTTGAATGTATAGTTCCTTCAACCCTAGCTAAGGTCGAAGCTAGCTAGCATGCTAGCTAAGTGTGCTAATGCTAAAATATTTAGCATTAAGCCCACATGTAATGTTAAGTGCTGTGGTAAAGAGAACATTCAGGTTGTATTGCTGTCCTCCTCTTTCACTAAATCTTCACCAAACACAGCGTAAATTCTGGAGCCATATTGTCTACATTGGATTCAATCTTGAAATGTAACCTGAGTCTACAGGTTGAATCTGGTGGGCTGAATTCTAATAGCTCTCTGAGTACCGTCTACACTTCTACAAATAAAAGGAACTGATCTCAAAAAGAGTGCTGCTTATTGTAATATGAGATGATTCTAGCCTCCTATGAGGTAATAAGAGGTAATTCTAGTGCAAAAGTTGCATCTGATGGATGTTTCACTGCACATGTACAAATATATTCTTTGTCAAGTCTGAGATATATGTATACACATACAGATATATATATATATGAAATAAATTGGGGTCTTTTTTGGATGATTCTGACAGGCTCTTATTCTCTGCTTTTGTGCTTTTAAAGAGTACAGACAGAAGGCTCAAATAGTCTTCCATTTTGTAACAACCATTCCATGCCTGCTTTTCAACTGTTCCTCCTCTTGTCCCCTTCTCCACGTGGCAATTCTTTGCAGGTGCATCACTGCAGGGAAGATAGTACTACAATAAAAGCATATCTATTTGGAAAATTATCTCCTGGAAATTGAAATTATCATATTTGTTAATGTTGTAACTTAATCATGCAAAGACTCACAATCAGAGAATTAGGGCTCCCAAAATTACAGTAATTTTCCTTTTCAGTACATGATAGGATTGTGTTCACCTGAATGAATATTTGTCTTTTATTTGTTTCCAAAGAATATGCCCATCTCATCATGATGAAGGTGCTTTGGCCACAGTAGTTTTCCATGGAAAGCTAAAAAATAGTTGGTGCTTAATTCCAACTTCTTTTTCAGTATGGTTTAGGCTGGCAGCGACCCCAAATAAAATGTAGAGAATAGATATAAATCAGGGCAAAGTGAAAAAAAACATGAAAATGTAAAAAAAAAAAAAAAAAAAGAGATTGTATTAGGTACTGAAAGTCACAGCTGTAGAAATAAATGAAATTTATGAATTATGGGAACAGTGCATTCACCAATGTGTCCTCTTTGATCAGGACCAGACTAGTTTAGATGGCCATTCATCAAATCAGCATGGCTGTCAGTATAACAACCCTTTTTTGGTTCCCTTTGGTGTCTGTAAGGTAATGGATAGGAAGGCAGCACCATTGTTTCCCATTTCCTTATGCTTGTGCATTATTTGTATGCTTCGGGCTAGAGAAGGGAAGAAACCCAAATATTTTGTACTAGAAAATTAATTCCCTTTGTTGAAAGTTATGTCAGTGTTTTTATAACCAGAGTAGGTGCTTGTACCATTCACTAAAAGTGTTACATTCCAAAATAAATATATACTCAATTGGGTTTCTGTTATGGCTACATGCCTATCCATTTTCATAGTAGTAAAAACAACAAGGAGTGTTTTGACATCATCTAACACTTCAGCAGAAACTAGGATGCTGTTTTTTTCCTGGTTGTTGTGCTGGTTATTACTGTTTAGTAGCAGTGGTACCTTGGAAACCCGATCTAAAGTCAAGCCCTGTTGTTCCAAACACCTACAGACAAATAGTAAGGATAAAAAAACCAGATTCTCACTACCTCTGACAGCTTGTTGTCTAGTTTTAAAGCTGAATGTAATGAGTAGATAAAGCAGACAAATAGGTTTGGGAAGGTAAGATTATAAATCATGACCATAAATTAAAAGCAGAGGTCCCAGTTCACTGACTTTCTATCTACTATATTTACTTGCTAAATGCCATTTAGACTCTTTTCTTCCCCAAATTTACCCTTAAAATAGAGAGTGGCTGTCATGCACATCTGTTCTAAAATTCTTATCTATTACCACACATGAGGTGTTATTGAATGGTATGGCATTTATGCTTTTAGAGGATTTTCTGTTATTTTGATATGAGTGATGAGATAGCTTAATGGATTTTGCAGTGGTATGAGACTGGGTATTCTTGCATTAAATAGAAGGTTAAAACAGTCAGGAAATACTATGTGTATTTCAGTATTAGTTATATGTGAATTCAAGAGGCTGGCTTATCTTTGTATTTGGTATGGGCGTTACAGATACCTAGATTAATACTTCAGGTGATAGAATTATAATGTCTATTTTAAATCACATTGGATGTCTGTGGAGATGTAAAGGAAGGGAAAATTTGGAGCTAATTTTTTATTTTTTATCTAATTTGTATAATTGCTAAGAAATACTTGGTCACTCACTTGGTGCTCACTTGCTGCTCACTTTTGTATAATATAGGTAATAGTATTTTCTAACAGAAGAAAAACAAGTTCTTGAAATCGAAGGATAATATTCGTCATGTGGGTGAGGCTATGGTGTCTCTGTAAATAATGAATAAACATCTTAAACTTTCTTGTGCTAAAATTCTGCTGTTCTGACTATTTTGTACATCTTTGCAGCAGCATGCTCTGATGCTGGACTGCTGTGGGAAGAGGTAGATTCAGATGGATCCTATTCAAGGTTCTGCACCTGGGCCGGAACAATCCTCGCCATCAGTACAGACTGGGCAAC
>JAOXJM010000012.1:85067416-85083224 GCA_026413425.1 Tringa solitaria
AGGAGAAATTTAGGAAGAGATTATAAAAGGATACAGAAGGGGTTTTTATTAAAAAAAATACGTATTCTAGTAAATAGCATATATCAAATGTATTGGTTTATCTTGCTATTGGAAGACAGTTTGTAATTTGTCTCTCCTAAGGTTTGAGGTGAATTACAAGCCAGTTTGTTAGCTTTATATAAATTTATCATATATTTTTGGACAATAGAGGTAGGGAAGAAATCATTATACTAGAAAATGTAGCAAATCCAGAAGGCCCTCATGCTCTAGACTAACTGAAAAAAATTAATGAATGAGACAAGTACGATATTTAATACATTGATTGAATTTTGAACTCTAACACAGAACTGAATGATCTGTGCACTCAGTAGGGACAGGCCATGGTGATTTCAGGAGAGAGATTATTTCCAGACACATTAAGTATTCCTGAGCAGAAGTTATTCCTTGTAAAATATTTGATGTTGTTTTTGTCTATGTTATTTTTTACCTGTTTCATTAATTCCATGTAGGTCTTTTTAAAACCCAGTTTCAGCAGTGCAGGTGATCCTATAAAATTCATTGACTAAGTTCTCAAAACATACAAGTGGGCAAACCGATGTTTATGAGCATAAATTCATTTGTACAGGAAATTGCACAAGCAACTCATAGCTCTGTTTTTGCTGTTGCATGTGCTTCTCCCTGAAAACAGCAGATAGTTGATAGCAGTAGAACAAAGAGATACGGTTCAGATCAGCCTAGATTAATTCATGGAATACAGTGGAGAACCTCCCTGAATTCCTGGTAAACTGCCCTAGTTCTTGACACTTTATGGGCAATAATTCTCTACCAGTCCATGTGACAAGTTGACCTGTGTCACAATTCTGGGAAAAGGGATGTGAGTCAGTAGGACCTATAGGTCTCCAAGTCTTGGTATTTTCCGATCATGGGCAGTATTTAAGATTTGCAATGTCTAAAAATGCTAACCCTTCAGCTGGAGCAATTTTACTGCAGGATTTCTGTCATCTGAAGCTTGGGGGTAGACAGCAGGGTTAGAGCATTCAAATTCTTGATCACAAAGGCAAGACCTTGACAATTGTGGGAAAATCCTCTATAAGTAGAACTTGGCTCACGGCCATAAAATGGGATGCCTGGAAGACATATTTCTGCTCTTTTCCAATTTAGCTGAGATGCAATGAGTACAAGAAGCACGTGTAATGTTAACTTCTTAGTTTAGTGCTTCTGAAATTATCAGGATTCCCATTTTCAAAAAGCTTTCCTCCATTGTAATTAGATTAAGGCTGAAAATCAGATATTTATTTTTTCCTAACCAGATCTGAAAATAAATTCAGATTAGTTTCAGTTTGTCTGTATGGTAAAAATCTGGCTTAATCTTATTTTTGGTTACTAATTTCTAATTCAATAGGAATCCTATATATATATGAAGTAAATAGATTCTTCTGATATGCACACCTTTATTTAACCATTGTAAAAGCATAGAAAAAGGTTTTTGGGAAAGAAGCTTTTTCTCTTATGCTACTTTTCTTTTACATAAATGGAATTTCAGCTAATACTTGGATCCAGTGGGAAAAAATAGTTTTCTTTGATATACTGGGTTTTTTTTGCTTCAGAACAAATAGCAGCTATTGTTTAAAAAATTAATGGTGTAAAAGAAAAACAAAGGAAAACTTTAAACAGTCCCTCTAGGCAAATGACATGAAAGACTTCTGCAAATAGCACATGTATCTACTAGTGATGAATCAAGACCTTATTGGCTTGTATCTTCTTTTGATTTGCTATATACCATTGGGCTTCAGTGTACAGTTTTTAACTGTATTTGAAAGATCTTTACCTTGTACTAGTTTTGTGTGTGAGTTAATCATCGTTCTGTGTTGTTCAGCATTTTACCCTACAGTGACATTGTGAGTTTTAGATTACTGTGGATTGAAGATGAAGAATGAAAAATTAAAGGCGCAAAAATATATGTATAGATATTCTTGGTCAGCTTGCAACTGTTACTGAAGGAAAGACAATTTTTATCTTTATACAGCTGCGCTCTAATAAAATATGACAAAATGTTTTCAATTAAGTGGTACCTTGCAGAGTCCATCTAAGGCTACAAGCAATTTATTTCTTTACCAAAGATACTGGGAAGATTATAATCACCCACCCCCAATTTTTCTTTTGCTTGAAAAGAAAAAAGCAAAAAAGCTACAGTTTTTGTCCATAAACTACCTTCCAGTTCGAAGTTCAGTATGTTAGATCATTACAGGCTGGTTGTACCAAGAACCAAAATCTTTTTAATTTAAAGCTCTACAGATTCAAAGTGTGCCTATTTTTTGTGAATTCAGCTAAACAATTTTTCTCTGTAAAACACAAGCAATCTAAAAATGTTTTTAGCAATGATAAAATACCAAGTGCATAAATTTCAATAACAAGCTACCTTACTCCTGAAGATTAGTTATATGAAAAAATAATACTTTCGGTTTTGTAGTCTCTTCTGTGTTGGGGATTCTACAGCAACATACAATATTGTTGAACCCATTTCTGCAGTTCAGAATGCAGAAAATCAGCTATTACTTATGTTTATTTGTTAGATGTTGGTGGAATCAGACTCTGGGAATCACTCAGTAGGAGACAGTATTTGGTTTGTCAGCTTGGTGTTTGATCTCTTTCTGTTCCTTATTAAGTATTTAGCCTTTTCATTCATCATGTGTAATATGCGGTCAACAGTGTACTCTAGAACTTGAAGTCCTGATGTAGCATTTAGATTTTCATAATTTATTTTTCATTTCACAGGGATCACACTCTACAGCCAACCATATGGAGGAGCCTTGCTGGATGAGGACAAAATGTGAGCAAACTCTTAAAATATATAATAGCTGCAATGAGCAGAGAATTGAAACTATTAATTCAATAAACATGTATGTTGCATGCAGTAGATGTTATGACTTGATAGATGCAATTCAGTTCCACTGACTGAAGTATTTTGTCTAGTCTGGTGTTTATATGTCAAGTCTACTGTTTATATCAGGTATAGTTGCATTATTTTGTAGAGAAAAATACTGATTTTACACTGACTACACTTTACAGAGTGTTTGTGAGCAAGTCATGATGTTTTCAAACAGGTTAACTGCTTTAAATTATTGTCAAGTTTTTCAATTTTAATCTTCTCTAGAGGGGAAAATATTTGCAAAAGCTTCATTTTACTATTCAGACTTTAAACACACACTGGGTTCTGTAACTCTCATATAGTTTTGTAACTTAACGCATTATCTTTCTCCTGTTTTCTAATTAGATGTTGACAATGTACAAACATGGTATTTGGAGCAGGATGAAGGTCCTAATGTCTAGTGTTGTTTTGGTAGGAAGTTGGTCTTGAAAATGTTGGGGTATGGTGAGCTATCTTTCCCCTCTGTGTTTTCATTTTGCCATTTTGCTTTGTACCCTAGAATGGAGAATGTTCGTCAGTGTGGGGTAGCGCTGTGTATCATGCTGGGTTTCTCTATCCTCACCGCATCCATTGGAAGCGCCGTAGTGAGAGACAGAGTATCTGGCACAAAACGCTTGCAGCACATCACAGGCCTGGGTTACACAACTTACTGGCTTGCTAACTTCTGCTGTGATATGGTATGTATCATGTGGGGAAGCATGTGTTCAAGTGTAAATTTCTAAGTAGCTTGTCATAAAAGAGGAAAAGGAAATATGGTTACAAAACACATGAATAAGGTTTGAATTGTGCAGAGCAACAGCTCTTAGATGTCATGTTAACAAGCACTGGAACACCATTTCTACTTTAAAACTGTCAGATAAAATTCTTTAAGGCAGGGATTGTGCTGAATTGTACGGTAAAGCATATGCTAGCTTTAGGTACTTACACTACTTTACAAATAAAAAAGATCTGGCTAATTGGCCTAGACAGAGAGAATCATCCACATAGCAGTTCATAGCAGGAGTTTCTGTACTTTGAGTTGCCAGTGGCAAAATCTTTCAGATTACTGGAGAAGCCTGAAGATACTAGTCAGATACTTTAAAGACATAATTATATGTTGTCTGTTGGTAGGTAATATGAGAGATACTCCGAGTTGGTACCTTTTATTTCTGGCAAGATAAACAGTAGAAGATATTATTTATGAATTCACATACACAGAATGACCTAGATCAGAAATGGGTGAAGTCTCTGTCCTTAACATTTATTTTTCTCATATAAACTAATTTCCGCCATTGTTAGCATTACAAATAGTATTGTCTGCATGCAGAGAATTAACGAACCTGAATATCTTACTTCTTTTGATAATATCACAGAAATTATTTTTTTTCCCTAAATCTTACCCTTTTAATCAAATGTAAAGATAGGAATGCCACTGAGACTTGACTTTGGCAGGTTAGATTTAGACCAACACAGATAAATGAAAAAGGAATTTTTGCTTACCTTATTCAAGTCTAAGAAGTTGATTTCTGTTCAGGCCAATAAGCAAAGTTCGTGAAGTAGAATTAACTTTTTCAAGTCCCCAGTCACTGACTAACTAGACTATCACTAGACTAACTGCTAGTCCCCAGTCACTGATTTATCATTGGTTGTGTAATGGAACTCATTTAGATTCCATTTAAACATGAATTCCACAAATTATATTCAAATGTATTTTTCAAAGGTGACTCTTAAAAAACTAAAATTAAAAATTGCACCATTAGGTATTTGTGTATGTATCTATGTGTGTGTATATATATGTAAGGTATACATATGCATCCCTTACTGAAAGCCTTTTTCATAATTCACTTGTAAAAAAGCTTGCTATAACATTAGTTGAATGTTTGGTGGGAATTTGAGATTAGGTTGTCTACTTCTGGGAAAAGGATAGAATTACTGTTTTTAAAGAACTAGGGTGCTGTACTGTGCTTCTCAAATAAGATGTTTTGGAATGGAAGATTGGTCTCAGAGGAAACAGTGAACAATTGGAGTCATCTGGATTATTCCAAAGTGAAAAGATTCCTGGCCTGGGATAAGGGACATAAACTTTCTGCACCTTGCTTGACACATTGGGTCATGGAAGGAATAGCTGGGATCTAGTATAGGCAACACAAACATGAACCAGCATGGTCAGGAACAGAGATTTTTGGAACACTCTATACTCTCATTCAGACTATTCCAAATCTAAAACATTAGAGCTTCACCGATCCATGCTTGAAATCAAGTTTTTCACACTTGAGCAAGCTTGAAGTAAGAACACTTTTTTCCAGATGTTATTTACTTGGCCAGTCAATCTTTGTATTCCTTTTTCTGCTGTGTCAGATAAGAGGGCTTGGTTAAAAGCTCAGTCCTTCATCACTCAGTTTCTCCTTGTGCAGCAAAGTCAAGTCCTCATTATTTTCTGCCAATCTCTTCCTTTCAAAATGTTCTCACAAATTCAACACAGTACTGCATGATCAATCATGATCTGGAAAAGAACAGACACTGCTTTAAATGCTAATTGTGCTGCAAGATCATTTAGGGACACTGAACACATGAATATATGAACTGTCAAATTTGAAATCCCTCTACATATTTTAAGTATTACAGGCTGTGTTCTGTATTATTAGTAGCATAATCTTTACTAGACCTGCAGAATTATTTGATTTATGAAATTGCTGTCATGAGAATCAGGCTGTTCTTACTGTATTTATACATTTGAGTGATATTCTTTACTAAGTTTAAGAAATGGAAACTGTATAACTGCTAAGAAAATTTCATGACAAATGTAGAAGTTTTGTTCAGATTAAGCTTCTATCACCAGAGGAACAAAATTAAAGTCCTTTGTGTGTGCCCAACTTTTATAACACACCATGCTTTCAAGTAAGACTTCTAATAGATTTTAATGTTTAAATTTATTTATTTATTTGTAGAATAAAAAGTCCTAGGTCTGTTGGAACATACTGGACTCAGATGCTTTGTGACTTCCCTATCATATTTTGTTAAAAAGCTCTGGGGTAACTGAAAACTGAATCTGTGGAGTGGTGTTGTATGATATTTGTATATGCCACTGAGTAAGGTACAGTGCGAATAATATGAGATTTCACTTCAATGTTCTTATCTTAAAGAAATATCAGTCTTCCCATTGGCAAAGAAGTGATGTCCTCTGGCTTAACTTTCAACAGGCTTGCATTGTACTTCAGTATGAAAGTCTAATTTTAACAGTAAGGATATTGTTCTTCTACACTGAATATTTAGCAAGACCTTGATTTGTTGCCTCTATTGCAGTTGCATCTCAGAATCTCAGTTACATTAGGATAAGGTTAAATATTATATAAGTAGAAATGGAGGCAGTCACTGCCCTAATGAGCTCAGCCGCAATGCACAGATCAGGCAGACACTGAGAGGAACTGAGCACAGATTTTCACATCTTGCTGTTACTAGTTGCAAGCAGAACCCGTCTCTCTTGAATACTTGGAGATGAATCCCTCGTACCAATCACATCGTTCCCCCCTTAAGTATTTGGTTACCATTATGTCAAGACAGAGAAACTGATTTCCCTGCTGCCTAATGGCTGTAACTCTCCTAAATATTATGTCTGTTCCCATTAAAAGTTGTCATTTGCTTCATCAGCACACATGGTCCTTCATTAAAGTCTCTTTTAAAATTGTATCCTTACTATTCTCCTATGACTGAAGCACCAATCAGTGAAACTGCTATTTCTGAATCCAAGACTCTGCATTCATAGTATAATTTGATGTTTTGGAGCAATAGTCCCATACGGACTCATTATCTGGAAGAGTTAGCTTGTTAAATGGATGCATTGGAAAGGTCAATAGAAATGGAATTAAGGGAAATATTCTGTAGTCAGATTTTATTTTGTTGGCATGTTTCACATGTATGGTGTAAGAGGGGCAGTTTCACAGCAAGTAAGGACTGTGAAATCTCAGATCTCTTCTGCCTAATTCTTCCTAATTTATAGTGTAATTATAATGCAAATATGGAAAAGTTAATTTGTAGAACCCTTCTATGCTAATTAAGCAAGACCAATAAGAGATGCTCACCTGCTAAGTGCCTTTTTTCTTCTGTTTCTAGCTGTTTTACATGGTTCCAGTCACCCTGTGTGTTGGTGTTATTAGTGCCTTCCAGCTATCAGCCTTCACTTTCCGAAAAAACTTGGCAGCCACTGTTCTCCTGCTGATACTCTTTGGGTATGTGATTGGAAATGCTACTATGGAATTATAGCTTCTAAGAAAAACAGAAATCTTTAGACTTGGTTTGCACCTGCTGCTGGATGCATGATTTTCTCTCTTTGGAAATGATTATGATTCAGCAAAAGATAGTGAGAAAGCGGGCTGGAACATGAGTTGGAAACTTCCATGCAGAAGGTGGAGGGAGATTTGAAAGAAAAAAAAAGAAGAGCACTGGAAAAGTCTCAGAAAATATTCAGCCTGTATTGCATAACAACAATTTGCTGTTAGAAGTTGATTGATTGTTATCTTCCAGAAAAGGAGGGAATAATAGCATAGTGAAATCATTTTTTAGTGCTTAGCTGTACAGAATATCATCAAGAAGGTAAGAAGTGGCTGTCTTTTATTACAATTCTAATCATTTTCTGAAATTCTGTAAGTTCGCACAGCTCCAGGAATTTATATTTCCAATGAGAAGTCTGTCCAATGTTGAGTGTTAGGATGCTTAGAGATTTGTCTCCAAATAGTACTATAAGAGAGGGGGAAGTCATCCCATATCACCCTCTTGCTTGGTTTCACTTGAAAAAACAGTTATAAAAAGTTAAAATAACTGGTCAGAGGATTGATTTCTCTGTAAAAATAGAGCTGTTGAGCCCTGGGCTCAATCAAACTAATGGGCTGTCTGTTCTGTTCCTTTAACTCTTCCTACATGCAGTCCCAGGTGATGTGAGAAAAGCTGAAGATGAATAGTTATAGGATAAGATGTCACAAATGGAGTGATGCACTTCACTCATAAGAGAGAAGGAGCAATATATTTAGTGATAGAAAACAGTGATTTAACAAAATTTGGTAGTAAATGGAACTGGTTCGACAGGATTTGATGGCAAGGTACACTTGTTACAAAACTGTCAGCAAGACCCTACTGTTGAGTCATGAGGTTCAGAGAAGGACCCCTTTGCTTTCTAAACCCCTCCTCAGAGAGGAGTCTAGGTGTGGCTGGATCCAGTCTTAGTCCCAGATGTGGTCAGTGGTGTATGTCTAAAGGAATATATCTGCATAATTAATCTAAGATATCATCTTAGTGAAGCATCAAAGTTTATCAAACTATTAGTCTTTTACCAAGGATCTGTTGTGGCAAGAAATCTCAAGCTTGAGGAGTAACCTTGAGAGGCATCTCTACCCAAGGGGAGATCCTGGCGTGCAGCCCGCTGCCCTGCAGGAGAGCTCAAAGGGCTCTTGAGTTGTTCACTATTGATAGGGTAAGATGATTGACTTATAGTCACATTGACATATCAACCACAGTATCAGTACTGTAGTCAGGTGGGCACGTTGATCAAGTCAGCCTGTTATTGCCTGTCTCCCCTGAATGGACTTTGAGCCATTGTGACCAGATGCACCTATTATGACCACCACCGGTGGTTATTGCTTGGGCAGGGTTACGGGAGATAAAGGTCAGGCTGGGCAGGGGAGAGGTGTATGTGCTCACATAAGCACTCTGAGCAGAAGTTTCTTCCTCATCTCAAGCAACTAGTTGTTGCTATCTTTGTAGGGGGAAATGCATATCTTATGAGACAGATGTTTAAATAACTGCTCCATGAGAGAATCAAAGGATCTTCTGCAAGATCAGGACATGTTCCATTCCAGGAAGAGTATCAGATAAACACTTTAAAAAAACCTTACTGTATTTAATCTTGAAACTGTTTTCAAGATCTCATGTCTCCAGTAACTTCTTTTTCGGCAGACTGTTTCAGTATCTCCTTATTTGGATGTATTCTTAGAAACCCCAGCCTAACTTTATTTACTTCATGATTCTTCCTTATAAAATATCTTTTACAAGCCCAAACAAGCCGAGTCCCCTCTTGTAAAAGGTCTTGCCATTCCCTGGATAATTCTATTAATCATTTTTCCCTATAACTTCAGTTTGAGCTCATCTTTCCTGGGTATGGGTGGTCAGACTAGTATGTAATATTCTAGAGGTCATGATGCCAGGATCCTGTAAATAACTCAGATGAAACATCCAAAATTCATACTTTTCTTCTCTCTGTATCACTCTCATCTTCCTCCTTCCTTCTGCACTACTACCAATTGATTCCCTCAAGTTTAAGGCAGAAAATCTTATCAGTCTTCATGCAAAGACTTTATACTACTAAATCTCATTCCTGTTTAGTTTTTTTTAATTACCTTTACAACTATTGAATCCTTTTTATAATCCAATTGCCATGACCCTAGTGTAAGAATAGCCGTCTATAGACATCTTAGTCAAGTAGCATATGACCTGTACAGTACATAGTTGTAGATCTGAAGTCATGAAGTCATGAATGTTTTCTGTGGTGTGTTATAGGCTTTGGTCCTGCTCCCAGTGTAATCCCAGGTGCAAAGAGTTATGCTGGAATTGTTTTAACCAACATGTTGAGCTAAATTTTGGGCATTTCAGAAGAAGCAAGCATTGACTGAAAAACTGGACTGTCTTCTAAACATCTTTTTTGTTGACTGCAGATACAACTTAAGCATCTGAGCATAATCCCTCCAGTACATTCATTTTGGCTGACATAACAAATATTATAGTAATTTTTAGTGAGAGGGTCTATGTATTTACTGTGTATTAATATGTATTAAAGATACAATAACTGTTAGTAAGTTTAACATGTATCAGGGGCACAGAGTTGCCATTCTTCCTGTTCTACCCTTTACTCAGCCGGACTACACAGTAAATGTGATGAAGCCTATTGCAGTCATTTTATCCTTCCCCAGTAGTGTGCATGTAATTCTCATTTATCTGCATTCCATAATGCATTTTTTCCTTTTAAAATGTTATTTTTCTCTTCCGACTACACTTGTGTAGCATTTCTGATCTAGAATAAAGACAAAAATAGCTCAGTTATATGAAAAAGTTAAGCTATGTGCCAGAAGGGGCTGTGCTTGAAAGAATAATCAACAATTTCCTAGTGTGCTACTTTAAAACTGATTTTCTTTAAAAATATAATGGTCTCCTAACTAAATTGCAGGGTTTTTTTCTCTTTTAGCTGATAGCAGAAGTGTTTTATAGTGCAACTGCTTAAGTGCTTTTGTCCAAAATGTGCTATCTTTGATACTTAAAGTAACAAATTGCAGCTAAAGCTAAAGGAAAAGAAAGAGGATAGAAATGTAGGCGCGACTGGCAGTTACTTTAAAGCCTGTGTTTGAACATCATACAATTTTAGTATTCCAGAAGTCTTAGTTATTTCTTAGCAGCTATAAGCAAACAAATCAGTTTTTGCTTTCATTTACAGCAGAGTAACAACACTCTAAATCATGTCTCTTTCCTGTGTTGTTTCCAAGGATGGACTTGTCTTGTATTTACAGTATTGTAATTTAGAGCAAAATGTAGAACGGTGATTTTGGGATGTGCCTGAAAGGAAAAAAAGGTTGTGTGGTTAAGACTGGCAACAGGACCCTGAAAAGTACAGTACTTGACTACTTAAAATCTTTGTTTGAGACCCAAACATTAAGTCACTTTATCTTCCTCTAAAGTGAGGATAACATCACTACTACTTCACAGCAGGATTTAAATGTTTGTTTTTTTAAGGTAAAGGATTTTGGCATTCTTAGGTGTAAAAAAGTTCAACTGTAAAGTACACAATACTGAATTTAAAAGGGAATTTTATGGCTTATAATTGAAACTACCATTTAATGCAATGAAGACGTGAATTCACAGATTTTTTGGCTAGTTGCTCTGGCATTGAGCTCACTATTAAAACAACTATATATATTAGTACTGTATAATAAGTATTTATATATACATCTGTATATATATACTTACCATCATGCAGTGGTGTATGCTGATGCTTATGATCCTGCAGCCTATATACTGTTTGTTTGATAGATATGTCTTGTGCTATGTTGAAAGGAAAATACATTTCCTTTACATGACATTCATGCTCATCAAATTGCATGGGCATTTTTTAGTCTGGCTAGACATAGCTTATACTTTTAAAAAAAATGACTGCTCTCTTTTGGATAGGAGACATTTGACTTGCCAGAATGGATGTTGCCTTCTCTTCTCCTTTAAAGATTTGCATTGAAAATGGTGTGGCTACAGACATGATACATTATCATCCTTGTCATATGACGTATGCACTCATTTTTGATGCCTACTACCTTACTGGATGTTAACCTGGTTTAGTTAATAACAATGCTAACACTATCTCTGGCAAATTTCAGTTCTCAGATATCACTGTCACAAATCTTAGTTCCAGTTCTAGGATTAATGCTTTCTTTGCCTTTTCTTTCCCTCTCCTCATTCTATCCTTCCTTTTTTTTGTTCTCTTTTCTTTCTATAAAAACCGCTAAGAAAAGCTGATTGCTCAGTATCCATGATTTAAGCTTCAGATATTTGGTTTTAATTCTATCTCTTTGTTAGAGGCTTGTTGAGATGTGTGGTTTTGCGGTCATTCAGGGATCAGGGTTGTGAAATTCCTGGAACACTGAAAGTAAATATATGCAGTTGATATATGAAAAAATGGATCATATCTGCCCATCACATAGCAGTAGCTATGTGCATGTCTACAGAATCATAAGGTAATTTGACAAAGAAAATATTCCCTAAATTTCTCCTTTGTTGTCGGTGAAAAGAGTTGTTTGCATATCTTAAAAATGAGAAACTATTGGGTTTTTTTTCTAGTATGATAGCTGTGCCTTTTTTGTGTGTGTGTGATACCACAACATAACTTATTTGTGATAATTTTGTTTCTTTAAACTTTCAGATATGCAACTTTGCCATGGATGTATCTTGTATCCAGATTCTTCTCAAGTTCAGATGTAGCTTTTATTTCTTACATCTCCTTGAATTTTGTGTTTGGCCTGTGTACCATGCTGGTGACTCTCTTGCCTCGTTTGTTAGCTATAATTTCTAAAGTCCAGGTCAGTATAAAACTTTTGCTTTACATTACTCATAAGGGAGATGCATGCATACACATCCATGTGTGTATATGTTTGTGTACACATATATGTATGTTTACAAATACATACGGACAAGACTTTTTCCAGAAGAAAAACTTGTGTTTTAAACGTTTGTGATTTTTCTCTCCTAGTGTACACTGTATTGCTTGTTACCATCTTGAATTTTAACTTGTTCATAAAAAAAAAAAAATTTAAAAAAATCATGCTGTAATAATGGAAAAACAGTGCTAATTGAAACCTTGACATTTTCCAGACCATTAAGTTGTAATTGGCACATAATGGGAGCTGTTCTAGTCCATTGAATAGATTATATGCATTGTAAAATGTGTTTGAATAATATTGACATAAGAGATAAACCGTGTATTCCTATGATCTCTAATGCACTGTATGAATAGTAATATGCATTCTCATTTCATATATGTAATTTTCATTAGTCATAATGGTCATTAAGCAGTTTGAAGGAGAGGAGATTCAGAATATGTATGAATATCTGAATATCTCTGCATGTACCAGGTCAAAAACTTGATGTTTGAAGTCAAATCTATATTATATGTCTCTCAAGTTTGGATAGAGATTTGGTGTTGACTTGGGCTGAAGTTGATGATTTAGAATTAAATTCAAATATTAATTTTTTTAAGAAAACAGAGTGATCATCACCACATCTGTTTTGTTACTATCTGTGAACCTCAACTAAAATTAGAAACCCATGGCCCTAAACACTCTAAAATGCAGTAAGAGATGAACCCTGCCCCAAAATAGTTCACAATATACTTTTCTGAAATCAGTTTACCTTGACTGAAAGCTGAATGCTGTATCCAGCTATGTAAGTGTGCTTAACGTGCCGTTGGAGAAAGCTAATGTTTTCCTTTTTTATTTTTTTCTCTCCCCTCCACCTGCTTTTGATTCTTAATACAGAGTTTTCAAAACATCTACAATATCCTCAAATGGGCATTCATTGTATTCCCACAATTCTGCTTAGGCCAGGGTTTAATAGAACTTTCGTACAATCAGATCAAGTTTGACCTGACCAGCAACTTTGGAATAGATTCATATGTGAGCCCCTTTGAGATGAATTTCCTGGGATGGATTTTTGTGGAAATGGCTCTGCAGGGAACACTACTACTTCTTTTACGGCTTTTTCTTCATTGGGATCTCCTTCAGAAAGCAAGGTGTGTTGCCATTTGTATTCTGCCATAGTGGGCACTGAACTAATTTTTAAAGAAAGAAAACGGTGGATTTGTTTGAATACCTGAAGATAAATGCTTCTGATAACATGGTGCACCCGAATTAGTGGACACTGCACAAAAAATACAAGTAGTTGCTGTTTTCCTTGGATTCTGCTGAGATTTGATCACCGAGCTTTAAGGGACTGCAACCAGGGAAGTATAACAGAGTTATTCAGAGTACAGCAATGTCCAATTTGCCATGTGTCATTTGTTATCAACTTCTGTTTTAGGGGTCAGTGTTCAATTGACAGCATGGTTAGCCCTTCAGAAGATGTTGATGTAGAAATGGAGCGACAGCGACTCTTTGGTGGAAGAACTGGTAATGATGTCCTCCTCCTGTACAACCTCAGAAAGTGTTATGGAGGTTTCAGTAAGAAGAACACAGCTGTGGAAAGCATAAGCTTGGGAATACCAAGGGGAGAGGTACTGAGGTCTACTTTTTTTTTTCCTTTTAGAAAATATCACTTCATTCTGAGCAATTAATTCTTCAGACATAATCAGGATCTCTACAATCAAAGATCTGTAGGTAGCAGCAGAACAATTTCAATTATAGTAATTTCTGAAAATCAGTAGTTGGATAAAACCAGAAGCTGTGGTGCTGTTTAAAAAGCAACTGTTTACTTATTTTTTGGGTTACAAATTCATCAAAGTCTTAAGGTTTTCTTCCTTATCTTTCCAAAGTTACTGTTTATAGTAAAAACCAAATAGATAACGTAGCAGTTCAACGTCTGAGGAAAAAGCAAGGAATACCTAGCTCATTGTAAACTGTGGACTGAATCCTGAATTTGTCACCAAGGCAAAGTCATAGTTCCCATGCTGAAATCACAGTGTATTTTAATATAGCATATAACATACTAATATACTATTTTAATAAACTGAAATTTAGCAATGAACATGGTAATCCTAAAGATTTCAGAACAGCATTTATTTGTTTGAGTTTTTTCTTCATTATTTTGATGCTTTTGTGAATTGCAGATATTAATTTCAGAAACGCTGATAAGGAAAAGACTTTTCTTGGTTGCTGATAGCAAATTGGAAGATATGAGAAACTCTTGTGTGGCAGCGCAGGTGCAGTGATGTCCTATAGATCAGTCGTTTAGTAACTGGGGTAATTAGGAGGATGTAATTGCTGATGAAAGCCTATTTATCAATAAGAATGTTTCATGAAACAAGTATTTTTAAGGTTATAAAGTGCTATATGTAGACTTAATATGAATCCTGTCCTGGCTCAAACATATTTTCATTGTAGCCAGGGGCCTGAAATAACTGTTCAGAGGCAGTGTGCATCTTGGCTGTTCAGTGTTCATTTACTTGCACAGAGTGAAGCAGCTCATGAGAAACAGAGAAATATTGACTCTATAGACTGGTAGTCAGGGCTGTCAAATAGAGCTTGAGATCCTCTGCTTTAAATCTAGCATTTACTAATAATATGGATAAATAATTCATCTAGTTATTGGGCAGGGTTTTAAGTGGAGGGCTATCATAAATAAGTCATTTTTAGGAATTAGGGGTAATCAAATATTGTATATATGGGTTTTTAAAAAACTTTTTTCTATAGGAAAGCATATCCATATGCAGTATCTTACAGACATATAATAAGAAATACAAAAAGGGGAGAAGCTGTTGAAACATTAATATTACTTATTTCTTTCAGCATAACAGATTGATTGCTTTTGCTTTTTTTTTTTTTTTAAAAAAAATCTCTGTTAGTGTTTTGGACTTCTGGGAACAAATGGAGCTGGGAAAAGCACAACATTTAAGATGCTGACTGGAGATATCATCCCATCTGCAGGACGTGCTGTTATCAGGACTCCTACAGGGTAAATAACACACGGTTTGATCAGAATAGCGCTAATTGATAATGCCAATGATCAAAGACTCAGCACGTCTTCAGTCCTTTATTCTGGACTCTAAGGACCTTTTTAGTTCCGTTTTAAATGTATATTGCTTTATTGCTGTTAAATCTCTGCAGGAAAGCATTTTAACATTACGTAATTCTATCTGACAGCTCTGTTAATTGGGAATAAACTTGAATGGTAGCAAAAGAGTAGGTTCTAGGAAGCCTTAACACAGTCTTTTAAAATTGTAACAAAAATCTTAACATACAGGATGTCCAGATACGTGAACATATATCTCCATACCAGTGTTAAACTGAAAAGTTTCCAGTCTTAGGCTGATAAGCAGTGCTTCAAGTAGATAATTTTAAAATGTTTTCTGACACTTATGGGCTTCAAAGTCATTAATTAATTTTTTGATCAATATGCTATGTAACTAGGCTAGGAGGTAGTGTTGGTGTTATTGAGGCTAACTTTGATGGAGTGATAAGTAAATAATGGACTTTTGGGGTGAGAGGTAACCAACATTTACCTTTTTTCCCAGCACAATTGGAGGGGGAAGTACTTATTTTTTAGTCAGGCCAAAGTAAAGTGTGTATGTGTATACATCCTGCACTTGGGTCACACCAACCCCATGCAACGCTACAGGCTTGGGGCAGAGTGGCTGGAGAGCTGCCCAGCAGAAAAGGACCTGGG
>JAOXJM010000012.1:85087988-85103562 GCA_026413425.1 Tringa solitaria
TATTTCATTTTGACTCATTAATGGAATTTATATCTCTACAGAAGCCATTGTAAGTACCATATATATCATTGCTTTTATTTTAACTGTATTCCAAAACTGCAGAAAAATCATACAAAAGACAAGCAAAGTGCACAGTGGAGTCAATAGTGAAACAAATTTTCCAAAAACAACCATAAGGCTGATATGAAGGGTACTAAGTTGTCTCTGGAGCTTGAGATTGAGGTGTACTTTAGAATTTCAACCCACAGCTACCTATAAGCTATGTTGCTGGTAAACACTGTAACAAATTACAACTAAATCAAGTCTTTGCAATAACCAGCCTAGCCTTCTGGAAACTACAAGTCCAGTTTGGGTGGGAGAAGGCAACGGATTGTGTCCAAGATCATTCTCACTTGTTCCAGTGTTTTTGTTTCTTTTCAGTGCCCAGCAGGGGCTTTCTGACTGGGATGCCCCCAGACACCCCAATGTAGCCTACAGGGCTGGAATCAAATTTGAGGGGTTTTTTTCAATGCATGAAAGAAATGGATCGATGTGAAAGGCCTTAATTGTGATCAGTGGAGGAAAAACTTCGAATGAAAACTTTTATTCACTCAGAGTTTAGTTTATTATCCCCAGTATCTTGCAAGTCTGGCAAGTTTCTTTCATCTGTAAAATGAGCACTTCAAACTTATGGAAGCCTCCTTGAAGTCCTGGAATTTTTTCAGGGTGATTTGCACCAAAGTATCATAAATCTTCTTGTATAAATGGAGACCAAAACTCTTAGAAAGGGATGGAATACAATATCTTCCATGCTTCCTGTGCTAGACTCTACTGGTTTTCTTGAGGATGCCATACATTCTATTGACCTTTTCCAAAAGTGTACTAGAAATGTAATTTTGCAACTTCATACTTTTGTTTAACATATAAAGTTTTCTGGAGATGTTCGATTGTTTTTTTTCTTTTGCAGCTGTTCCACTCTAAAGGAAAATATAAATAATAAGTGAAAGTTTGACTGAGCATAAGAATATAGTTTAAAAATGAAGTCTTCACTAGGAAAGAGAAAGCTCATGTTCCATGTTAGTTCTATGTTTTAACTTGATCAGGATATATAACCAAAATTACTAACAGAATTTAAAAATAATTACTCAGTGTTATTATAATGATACAGAAAACCCTGTGTTAGTTCAAAAGTCTGGGTTCCTGCCTATAGTTTTTAGATATTACACTACAACTGATTGTATCTACTGTACGATGGACAAAAAGGCTGACAGGGTGAGTGAGGGGTTGGAATCTGTACTTAAATGTGCTTTCTTTCTTTATGTATAAAACAAGATAATATTTTTCTTTCTGTATATCCTGTTGATAATATGAATGGCCTAATGGGCAATGCTATCATGTGTTTATAATAACAGGGCAGAAAACAAACGTCTGGTTTTCCGTAGCTTGAGAAAAAAAAATCAGCATTTTGCTGCATGCTACTTGATATTTCAGAAAATACTAAAAAAAATCTTTCCAATTTGATTCAGATAACATAATTTATGAAGATGTTTGTTAAGGAAGAAGAGGATTATAATTAGTTTAATTAATGACATCAGGGTTTTTTTTTGTTTGTTTGTTTTTTGTAAACAGAAAAATCATTTACAGTATGTCATTTAGTGAAAAGGTTTTCTGGTATCATGCCATCACTACATGAAACGTTCATTTCATTTAGACCTATGAAAATAAAACCTGAGAGATTAACTAAATTTCAAGGAAAATAAATTTCCAGACATGAGGGCACTTTTCTGTTGTAAGATATGTATTATAATTTAAAATTGTGCTGTTTTTTTCTTTTATTTATTCTTTCACTATTCTGAAAAACTTAGGACCTGGCTAAACAAAACTGAAGGGATGATCTCCACTTTTATGATTTGGAAATCTACTCAGTGATACTGCTGAGGAAAGAATAGGCATTGTACTATACATACCAAAAAAGCCTCAACAAAGGACCAGAATCCTCATATGGCTTTTTCTTTTTTCCTTCTGATCAGATTGTTTTCTGCTTTGACAGATACAGAGAAGGAAAAAAAATTAGGTCCATGGGCTCTTTAGTGAATCCATTAGAATCTCTTTATTAATGGGAACTCTTTAAGTCATCAAGGTCAGAACTAATGGATAAAGTTGCAAGATAAGGACCAAACTGAGCAAGAATATTAAATGATCTATTCTCACTGTACTCTTCCTTTATGAAAGCTAAAGGTCAGCGGGTGACATATTGTTCATCTAAGGTTGTGTGCTTTACAGGAGGCACAACACTAAAATCGCCTCTGTACAATTACCACTGATGTGTTTTTATTTCCTCATGCAAACTGAGTAACTATTGTCTAATATAATTGTAGCTAAAGAACATTAGATGTTTGTTATTTTTTTGCAGCCGTGCATACTTATTTTTTGTTCATCATGGTATGGACCCATTCCAGACTCGATGTATCTATCCGGCTACAGGCCTCATGCTGAGTAAATGTTCCTAAAATTACCGCTGAATGAGATTTGTTCTCTTGTGACTGAACTTGGCATATTACCAAAAGTCCAGTCTCTTGTTTCTCCAAAGACAGCAGCTGCACCAAAAGGAAACCTTGTTAGTGTGCCTGAATTTTCTTAGTAAAACAAACCTCAGACATGTCTCTGTGTTCAGCAGCACCTAGATACCATTTCACTGTCGGTAGTATTTCAGTGTTATAGTTGATTAAATAAGAAATCCACTACTTCTGACAGGTTATGTAAAAATATCGATGTTAATCAATCCATATCTTATGGTAAAGATGATCTTAAAAATAATGTAATTTGATTTAGGTATGGCTGGAAACTGAGCAGGTAAAAATTTGATATAAGCTTCATTTAAAATAACCTATAAGTTGGTATAAATTAATGAGGAAGTACACTTCTGATATTCTTTTTCCCCTGTCACCCCATTTCTTTTTTCTGCTAAGTCTTTTTCTAGAGAGATGTCTACAGGCAGTTAACTTCCTTGGCACCATCCAAACCTACAAAGACACTAAGATTTTATATCTTTGCTATTAAGAGCAAAGGACCATTCTAAATAGTCCCCAGCAAGGTTTCTTGTAATCATGATAATTTATCTTTTGATAGCATTAAAATATATTTTGATGATGTGGTTCATTATGTAAAATGGAGAATTTGTGTTTTCTTTTTCTCCCCAGACTCCCAAATCTTGTTAACAGGAGATACATATTTATATTTTCACTAGTGCTGGTATTTGTAGATCCTGCATTTAGTACGTTTACTTTTTGTCTACATGATCAATCATATATTTAGTTCTCTTAACCAGAAATGTAGAAAACCACTAGGGGGAAAACCAGTATGTTACTCAGAACATTTTAAAAACTTTTTTTCTTTCAAAGCTCAGGGTTTTTTTTTTATTATTAAGTATCTTAATTTTGACAGGTCTTTTCTGTACATGTAAATTAGCATCATTGAATGTTGAATTAGATGTTGGAATAAATAGGATAGATTTAGTGTCATTATGGGTAATGAGACACCCTTGCAATCAAGCTTGCTTCTTAGCAATGAATGTAATTTCAAGTAATGCTGTACAGCTATAAAGTGATGGCCAAAGTCTCTTAAATCAGGATAATTTTATATGTTCTTCCTGTATTGTCTTTTAACCTGCTCGGCTTTAATATTCTGTGTTTTGTTTTACTCTTGCTTAGAGAATGCATGTGTGCGTATGTGTGTGCACAGATGTACAAAGAACACACAGCAACATTTCCCTCTCTCTCTCAACTACTGCCCCTTTAATATTGAATGTGATACTTGCAGTATGGTTTGGAAATACATCTTCTTAGAGCAGGGTCTACCAAAGAGATGAGTGAGGTAAACCTGGTAAGAATTGATTCTCGTAGATCTGTCCTCCTCCTGCGTTGATCTGTTCACCTTGACACACACCTCGTTAGAACAGTGACACGTGGGTGATAGTCCTAAACTGAAAGGGACAAAAAGCATGCACTGCGTGTGGGTGGTGCTATGGTAAGGGATCATAGCAAAGAGATTCAAACTCATTTACCTATGGAGTTGAGGGTTAGTGTGTTTGTCTTGAAGACTGTATTCCAAGGGTGAAACCCAGGGCTGTGGGTTTTTTGAACAACATTCAAGTCTTTCGCTTTTTCTTTAAACAGGTCTGAAATGGATATACTATCTGCTAGCTCTGAAGGTATTCTCATCGGCTATTGTCCACAGCAAGATGCCCTGGATGAACTTTTAACGGGTTGGGAGCATCTTCATTATTACTGCACACTGCGAGGAATTCCAAAACAGGATATCCGTAAGGTAACTATCCAGGACAGATGTGCAGGGGGAGCTGAAGCTAGGTTGGGCTGTGGAGTTTATAAAACAATTGGGTTTTTTTTTTTCACATGAGAGAATATCTAATATTTCATCTCAACGGCTTTCGGAATACGATTTGTCATTACTACTATTTTATTTAAACCATATGGATTTTTCTCTGTCTGTTACGCCAGTTCAAAACACAATAATATCACCGAGGATAGTAAAATAACACTAGTTCAAATGAAATCTCAAGCACAGAAACTCAGAAGGAAATTAAATCTATGAATGGCTCAAGACCTTCATTATCACACAGAACTGGGAGGGAACACCACAAGTTCTGAGTCATGCACCTATGAAAAACTCTTTTCTTCAGAGATGGAATTAAAATCTGAAGGAATTAAAAACTGTTGAATGATTATATAAATAAACTAAATGTCTGGGTGCTGAGATGACAGCTGTCAGGACTCCGCTAGTCAATGTCTTAAACTTCACGAGATAATGGCTGCATTCCGTTTGCCTGCTGGGAGCAGTCCCTAAAATGCTGCCATACCAGGCTTAGGGCTGTCCAAGGAGAAGAGGCCAAACTCATGTCAGAAAATGCTTGAAGAGCTTACTAGTATAAGTAATGACAATATATGAGAACATCACTGAGAGCTTTTGAGTTCACAGATGAAAATGTAGCTGGGCTGACCAGCAAACAGTGCTCTACTTCGTTAATGAGGCAAGCAGTCAGCCAATACCAGAAATTAATTACCAAATTAATGTGGGTTGTTTTTTTTTCTCTATCTCTGCAGACAGACGTGTTGTCTGATTTGACCTGGACTTAAGCAGCTCAGTTTCTTGTGCTTAATAGTTTTTCTATCAACTTGAGAAATCTGGAGTGTGATATGAAATCAGTGTCCTTACTGCTGTATAGATTGGTCCCATGTAGTTGCTATGGCTCTAAAATGTTCCTGTAACCTCCAGAATGGTGCCTGTTGTCTTCTTTTTCTTTTTTTCCAGAAGTTAAATTGAAATATCTTTTTTTTTCTACCTACCGAGCATTTTCCTGGCTATTGCCCCAGGGTCCACTAAGTGGTTTACTGTCTGTTCGGCTGTATGTGAGAGGGCCATCTTCTGGTTCTTTGCACCTTTTTTTGCCCAGCAGCTAGGTACTATTCCAGAAAAGCATATGAATCCTACAGTGGGACATTGAGTATTCAGAAACAACTGCCATCATACCCCAATAATAGCAGCAGGACAGTCAATATTTTTATATTTTCTTCTCTTAAGCTAATCATTTGGGTGTTTCTATATGTGAGACTGAGGGGAAATAAAAGATTTTTACAAGTTTTGCCCCTTCTTTTGGGCAGTATCCTGCCTGGCTGGACTTTTAACTGACTATTGTAACAGTATATTTCTTGCAGGCTGCTCAGAAATCATCATACAGTCTTTTATTTAGTTGTTTGCTCTCCATAATTCATCAGTGGTAGTTTTTGCTTCTGAGTACCAGCAGAGTACTGAAAACTTGAATATATTTCCCTTGATCTAAAGGAAATATACTAAGTGATAATTTTTATTGCACTAAACCCCTCAACTGTAATTACCTGTTTTCTCAATAAAATGACAACTTCTCTGTAAGAGTTGGGCTAAAAGCTTTGTAGTCATTCAAAAGGATGCTGTTAAATATCCATACATCTGCATACGTTATTGAATGCTTTTGGTCCTAAGTGTAAGTTAAAACAGGAATCAAAGATTGATTGTTCAATCATTCAGCAGTGCTCTTAAAGTCCTCTAAATGTGGCTTTTAAGCTTTTCTGTCCTATCGTTTTCATAAGACAAGATATATATAATTGTAATGCATATGTCCAAATGGTACACCATGTACTATAAATGAAGCAGTTTTTAAGACATTCTAAGAAGAATGGAAATTTCAGAAGTGCTTGAATGACAGCAGTACATAGTTTTAATTAAATTTCATGGGACTCACTTGCATACTTTGGGTCATATACATAGAGTATTACCCTCAGCAAGCTCACTCCAGATTATAGACTAAGCATCCTCCCCATTTGTGAATAGGCTGAAGCATGTAAACCAAGGTGGGTGGTGATCCTTGGAGACAGCAATGGACTAGGAATGATCCCATAATTATAAGGACTCTTCCCCATAGTTAAAATAATTGCCTCAGCTTTATTGAAATAGTTACTTTTATAACTGACTTGAATTTGCCAAGAGGGGTGCATCTGAGTAAAAGCTGTGTAGGGCTTTTAGTGCTCTGCCAACTTTCTGACTCCTGGAGTCACAGACTCTTAGCTATTGTTTTATTTTAGTACTCACAGGTGTGAGGAAAAGCTGTTCAGGTGACACCTTCTTATTGGTAACACCTCATCTGCAGACAACTGGAGACAGTATGATTGAGAAGTGTGAACTGATCCACGCATTGCAATGGGCTGTTAATGCTTTAATCTTACACTCTGCACAAGCCCTGTCAACACCAGGTAGAAGAGTAGCGTGTGTGTGTGTGTGCGCACATGAATCCTGCTGTCACTACTTGATTTGTGACTCCTTCAGGTCATTTGGCTCCAACAGCAACTGTTTTGGAGGATGAGAAGCAGGATTAGGACCCATGCAGAAGCTTGAGAATTGAGAGATCTGTGGTGTGCTTAGGGACCTGAATTTCATAAGTAAACTGTCCCATGTGGCACTGAGCTTTTCTTGGGTGCCCGGGAAGTTTTCCAGATTGTGATGATCAGGACGACACCAACAGATTTCTGTGCTGTGCCTGCAGGGTGTCTCTCTGCATGTGTAAAAGAACACTACTGCATGTGCTGTCCCCTGTCTGTACTTGGGGAAGAGCCACAAGGGTAACCTGGCTTTGTATACTTTCTCGGTAGATAATGTAAGAGTACTCCTCTCTCTCAAATATCTGGTACTCACAAAACCCATTTTGAATCCAGAAGTATTTAAGAATAATTGGTGTACCTAAGAGATTCCACTTTATGTTTAGATCCAGCTATTCTCTGGGAAGTTCACACAACTACTGCAGTGGCAGTTCTCAAGATCCTTTGGGGGGCAGTTCCTCAGATGGTGAGACAATTCACATACGGGTCCTGCTTCAAGTGAATCAAATTCCATTCTGCGTTATTTGGAGATGAGTTATGTTACTGTGGTGCACTGGGAGAAGATAAATATTAATCTTCTGATTATCCTGGACCTTAGGTGATCTAGGTGTAGGTTTAGACTATACTTTATAGGTAGCCTTTTGTGCCTTAGTTTCACATTTGTGATATAGAGACTGTTCTTCCTTTCAGTTGTCCTAATTTTTTGTCTGCATAGATTGCAGAGCAGAATTTGTTGCCATATGCTTGCAATCAAGGCGCCAAAGGGCTCCTGCAAATAATATTTAGCTGCTCTGGTTTACCTTCATCAAAAACTGAAATGCAGCTATCCCAGAGGAAAACAAATGTTTTTGTCAGTGGGCCCTTCCGACTCTGTGGCTTTGCTGTCAAGCCTTGAACAGCTGCTGTGTTTCAACTCAGAAATGGTTTGTGCCTGGAGAAAAGTGTGCATTTTAGTTGCCTATAAAGAGAATAAGGCCTGGGAATGCTTTGGAATAGCAGCTGTATGGAAATGTAAGCCGTTATTTTCTCATTCCCTCCTGCCTATGATACAGCGCTCCAAGCTTGCCTCTGAATGTTTACCAGTAAGTGTTTATACTAACGCACACACACACATGTTCTAGAAAACACATGGTTTTCATGTGGAGAACAACATGCGTTCACTTTGTTTTTTAATAAATTGGCAAGCAGGCAGGTGACTTGCAGGATGTGTTGCTGCTAAAGTAATCTATTGAAGCACTAACTTCAGGGATCGAATCCTTTGCTAGACAGATTTATCAGCAGCAGGAGTTAAGTGCCTGACGTAAAGTTGAGTGCACTTAATGTTCCAAAACAGTAATTAACTGAATGGGAAAGGAGGAGAAAAATGGGTCATTTGCTATCAATATTAAGCTTTATGCTATGTGAAGTTTTACTTTACTTCCTAAATCCACTCTGAAAGTTTCTCTTTCTGCAAAACTGGAAAAGTTAGGTAGAGTAGAACTTTTGGGCTATTTAGACAGATAATAATTTAACTTAGTGTTTTAAATTCTTATTTTTATTTCTTTAATATATCAAGTTTCAATATCTCAATTTGTTCCAAAAGACAGCATACAACTTATTAAAAAGTACAGTAATGCAACATTTAATGACATCTCTCATTTGCATTAAAACTTGCGTTACAAAACTCAAAACAAGTTCATCAGGCCTTCAGAAGCAGCTTCTTGGAATGTCAGTACAATTTCTTTTTACATTAACTCTCCAGGAAGATTTTTACACTGAGTGGAATCTTATTGCCTTCCTTGCATGTTAAATTCTATAGCTGCTGGAAACGTGAATTTGTAAATTCATTTATTCTTTGCATTCTTGCTTTGTTTTGGACCCCAAGCAGAATTAATGTGCACAGTTTTATAAGATTCTGGGATAAATAACTACTTCTCCTAGAAATTTTACCATGAGTACATGCTTTCCTAATGTAAGAAATCTAATAATTCTGAGTTTACTCTGAAGCAGAATGAATACTGATTGGTGTGGAAATAATGTAGGGTTGTTATTTAGGATGTTTAAACCACATTGCATCATTCACTTTTTCAATCTGACACCTTGAACAACTATTTTGGAAGTGTGTAGTTATTTTTCAGATGACTCTAGAATTTGTCCCATTCTTACTATCATTTTCACTAGGTATGATACACATTTTCAGTATTAGGTTTCCTTTATGAGGGTTTGTTCAAAATAAAATAACAAGAAGTTATAGATTGTATTTATTTTGTCTGAAATTATGCAGAATTAATACACTGATGCATACCCCCTTTCAAGTCAGGATAGACACGCTCTTACATTTCTACTCTTCTAATAGATTAAGTCTTCACCAACTCCAGGTTTTTCTGGAAGACATACTAACTGAAAAATTTCAATACCACTTTATTTTTTACTTGAATATTAATGTTAATTTTCAAAGAGAGTGGAAAATCAGTACCATTAGTAGTTACATCATTAGCACTTACTGCTTTTCAGGGAGGTAGACGTGCCTCTTGGTTTCCTGGTGGATAGAAGACACCACACCTACTTTAACCATTACTCCCACAAATATTAAGGTGTGCAGAAATTCAAGTTACCTTACTACCTCTTCTGGAATGAAGGTAGTCTTTAGGAAATGCACAAAGTATTGGAGGATTTGGTTTAGATTTTGCAGGTTGAAGGGCTCATTCCTGTGCCTATTCCAAAGTTCGGGAAACGAGTCCAAATTAATTTGGGGAAAAAGGACTTTTGCAAAAGGTATTAGAACTGATGAGGGAAAAGTACATAATTTTAAGGAATATTAGAAAATAGGGAAATTGTTAGCTGATAGATGTAAAGTCTGTTATAATATGGGTTTGGGGAGAGGTGGAAAGGAAGAGTTTAAATACATTACTGCAGCCATGACTAGATGTAAAACACCTTTATGGTTCAAATGTTCTCACAATGCATATAACTCTGTGTCTTTTAATTTGGTCTCAATGTTACCAACTTGCTAAATAAATTGATGTATCTCCTCACTCTTCACTGCTAAAAGTAATTGAAACCAGAAATAGAACATCATGATGAATGTGACAAGGAGGGAGAGAAGGTGCTTTGTATATATCTCACATTTACTAAAGGAAGGAAGCCATTAGAATTGTAAATCTCTTGCATAATTTTGTGTATCTGAAGATTTGTCACATGTTCAATTCTGAATTTCATTTAAAGTAGTTTAAGAGGGATTTTAATTTTTACTTTATAGTATACTATGTTACAAACCACAGGATGCTGCTGGTTATACAGATGAAGTTATAATGGAGATGTATATGTTTCTCCACGATATACCTAATACATAATATTTCTAATTTAATTCAAATGACATTTTTGTTCCTGTTTAGTTCAAATTGATGAAGCTGAGACTTTTATTGCTGGAAATCTTATGACATACATTAAAGAAAATACAAAGAGGTTTGGGGTCATTTCTTGAAAGAAGAATGAGCTCTGTATTCTTATATTCACTGAAGCATGCACTGCAGTGCTTCTTTGAAGTGTAAGGGTTGAGGAGGATAGTAGGAATAAGAGACTTTTTAGATGCAGCTGGGAAATCATTAGGAATAAGAAACCTGGCTAATCCTTCTGCCTTTATGTTTCTGATGTGCTTCAGCTCCAAATCTGCTCTGATTTGATATATTTTGCACCAAAGAAGCGTATCTAGATATTAAGCCAGATTGTGGTGTGCACTGCAATGATCTGCAAGGTTTATCTTGGAAGCACTGCACATTCAAGGCAGCAGCAGCTACATTTAAAATTCTCTGGCACCAGTATTTGGAGGACCTTTGTACCTTAGCACTGTCTCTGACAAGTAAAGAAGAAAGGCCAGAGAGGACAGCATGAACATTGCCTCCAGCTACGCTCATGTGCCTGCCCAGCTTACTCAGATCGCGCATACTTACTTAAGCAATTTCAACCAAACCAGTTAGGGTCAACTTACCCCTCTCAGTTATTAGGAAGTTATATTAATTTCACCATAAGTTACCTTTTGTCTTTAAGAAACTCTAAATCCTTGACCTGTGACTTGCTTTTCTGCCATTTCCATCTTTTTGTGGCTGATGTAGAATTTTGTCTCTTGAATTTTCTGTTATTAAAAGGTTTGATTAAATAAATAACGGAGAACAAGGTGAAACAAGGAACATTTTAAATCATTGACCCAACAGCACAACATGAATGCAAATGACTGTTACAAACAATGACAAAGCCAGTTTTTCTATATAAGAAAATCCTTATCCTTTGTGGAGAACTAAGGAGTCCTGGAGCAGCTTTTTGCATGTGTCTGGGATTCAGAAGTAATAATATGCAGCAAATGGGGGTAAATAAGGGAATAACATCTACATTTGCTTAATATGCGTGAACAGAGTGTTCTTTCAATCTAAGCACAAGCACTACTGAATTTGGCTCATCTTTGCTAGCCTTGAAATTTCTAAACCACAGGTTGCAGAGGATCTTGTTAACCGGTTACACCTCAATGCCCATGCCGACAAACTGGTGAGAACATACAGTGCTGGCACAAAGAGGAAGCTCTCTACTGCTGTGGCTTTAGTTGGTAAACCCCAAATACTTTTACTGGTGAGTAAATGTAATACTGTGCTTATGATACATGGGTTACATTGAATTTTGTTGTCTTGTATGTTGGGGTAAGGAAAATCAAGTAGTTTCCTGATCAGATGGGGAGTAATTGATCCACAGATATACAACTGTCCTCTTTGTTCTGCTGAACAAGCACTTCTTATTTTATTCTCCAGTGTTCACAAAAGTAGAAAGTAAAGTTGGTTTTTCTTTCTTTTTTTTTTTTTTCTCCCTCTTGGAGTAGTTGGGTGAACAGGAGAAAAAAAAGAAAGGCTCCTAAACACACAGAAATGCAATTGTAGCATTCCGTGGCCCAATTAGATATGTAATATTAAAAATATATATTTTTTTATGTAGAAGAAGAAAAAATAATGTAAAATATATTAATGCTTTATGTATCCTCTACGTTCTATATAACATGAGAAAAATATATATGAACAATTCTACTGGCTTCCTTAAGAAGGAAGATTCTTGTTTTAATTTGTAATTTGTAGCTGATGTTACTAATTAGTGACTCATCTTTTTCAGCATATTTATATTACTTGCTACATCATACTTCATATATCTGGCTAGTTCCTATATTTTTGTTGGATTCACAAATGACACAATCAGAGTAATAAATGATATTAATTTGAATTATTTATCACGTTGTTTTGGTGCTTACATCTTACTGGCCTTTCCAGTGTAAACTGCCTTTTGTATTGAAGAGTAGGGAATTACAGAGCTTTGGTAACTGCATCATTATGACACTACATTCTCTTTCTTACCATTGCCCATTGTTTCACTGGAGAAAACTGAACGTCCCTTTCTTAAGCCTTTGCTGGGAACAGCTAAACCAGTTCAGTAGTGAAATAAAACTTTCGGAACCATCAGAGGAAGGGAGGAAAGAGTTGCTTCCAAGACCTTGGGGGAAACCAGTCCTTCCAGTAATAGATTGCAGGCTAAGAAGAACCAGATAAAACTGGTGTTCTCACAGGGCTTATGTTTCAGAAGACCAGACACATTTTGCTGCTTCTAACTTCCTCTTATTGCCTCAATTCTGAGCTGAATTATTTTATTTACATTTTATGCTTAAACTGACCCTGGTTCACTTAGTAAATGGGAGGAGATAATCTTAAATCAGTGCTTTTTCCTAATCTTAGAAAAGTCTCCAACTGTTTTTTAATGTCTTTATGACAGCATGCTACTGCAAGTATCCATTTCAACCTACTTCTTGCTGCAGGGCACAGACTATTGCATATGTAATGACAAGAGGAAAGAATAATATCTAAACATGTCAAATGCTTTAAAACATTTCACTGGCTTTAGAAGGCAAGCAGTTTTTAAAGGAGATATTCAATATTTTAAAAGGCTTTTTTTCTTTGGTCTGAAAGCAAAGACACACTGAATCCACTTCTAGGTTGCACCCAGAGTCATGGCAATTAATTTAAGTAATAGTGTGGCTTGTTTTATTTTTATTGGTTTTTATGTTTTCTTTGTTAGCTATCCACAGATAATAGGAGGCTGAACTTAATTCTTTTTCACCTCTGCCACTGGCAGCTAAGCATCAAACTGGTTGTTTTGCCTGCTTTGTTTCTCAAGAACTTTGCTTCCAGGTTTCAGCTGAGATTTCTTACAATATACCCTACTAGGCGCTGACACCCTCATGAAATTCCATAGTATAAAAAGCAAGTGGATGAGTTTCTTTCTCATTAGTTTTGTAGTAACAGACTGGCTTTTGACAATCAGATATCATTCCTTCTGCTTCCATGAGTAGATGAAGCCAAAATTTGACTTAGTGAGCACAGAAAGATTAGATAAGAAGGGGAAATGTAGTTTTTGTGCCTGCGCTTCTTTCTTCATGAAAGCCATCTGAGTGGGAAATTGGTTTGCCAGACAGTTTGCATTGGGTAGCAGTGACTGGGTTGTTATTTAATCCTGTGGATTCTCTCTCCCACGGGTGGGAGTTCCTATCAAAGGGATGTTGGGAGTAACTGCTGGAGATGTCAAATCCAAACACACTATCCACTGTGGGGTGGGCAGCACAGGCAGCCAGCAGTTACAGTTCTCCACTTGTTTGTGCTCATGGCAGATGTGCATGTAGGGAAGAAACAGACACCAAACTCTCCCAGAAAGTGAGGAAAACCACCTGTAAGTCTCCCTTATTTAAAAACATATATGTATATATGTTATTAAACATATACATGGGTATTTATAAATAATATTACATTTATTACATTGCTATATAATCATATTATTTATACATATATACATTTTTAAAATAAAAAATAACTCCTATAAATTTAGAAGTGAAACTATTTGTGTTAAAGTGAAAAACTGATCAGTTGTCTTTTAAGCCACCTCTTGAAAATGTAGCTTTTTTAGAGACAAATATATTACTTTATTGTGGGCTTTGTTAGTTCTTCATGCTGGACTGGAGCTGTGGCTGCTTTTCCCATACTGCTCCATTATCGATTCCATTTTTCTTGTAGGATGAGCCCAGCTCTGGGATGGATCCCTGCTCTAAACGCTACCTTTGGAAAACCATCCTAAAGGAAGTTCAGGATGGCTGTGCAGCTGTGCTGACATCCCACAGGTAAGAACCTTATCCCAGCAGCCAGCATATTCCTGTTCTCTCTCCTCACCTGCTCTCAACTGAGGGCAGAACGTATTCTGAAGGCATGCTTACCTTCCCGTGAAATGTAGAATATATCTTCATATTTTATGGCAATTCCTTCCTCCTTGTGAAAACTAAACTTGCATAAATCCTAAATATTTTCTATATTTGATTTTCAAGAATTAGAATGTTGCTCAGGGGGACTGCAGCCACAGATAAAATGATGCAATGAATTGCTCCTTTTCTCTGCTTTTTCTATTCAGTGTTACAGTGTCTATTCTTCTTTGGAACACCAGGTTATCCTTTTGCAGCTGCCCACTTTGTCAAACCTTACAAAGGGAGGTGGAGGTGAAAAACCTTCTTCTGATTTTATTAAGGATTTTGTTTTGCATCAGTGTATGAAAAAACTGTGCCATGACATCCTAAAGACAGATGTCTTAGCTATTTTTTGTGCACTACTGGAAATGGTAGGAGTGGCCATGTCCTCGTAGAAGAGTCTATCTACATTAAATATCTTGTCAGTTCTCTGATATGGTCATTAGTGTGTACGTTTAATGGAGGAAGCATCAATACTGTTTTGTAACAGCTGTAGTAAAATAGAATAAATTAAATATTCCTTTAGGGAATATAATATAGTATGTATAATTATATATAAAATGTCTTTAAGTGGAAGAGAGATTATGAAAATATGTTCAGAGAGGACAGAACTCTTTAATCAAAACAGCAACGTAACATTTTGGCAAAATGAGATTTGAAGCATAGATGAATCAATAAAAGAATGCAGCAAACCCTCCCTCAATATTTTCTAGATACTGTTACAATTTTTCCAGATGTTCTGAAAATGTATTTGTTGTCCCTGTACATGTGTGTGCTACAGTACTGAGGGGAAAAATGGTCTCAAAAGTTTCTAGTATCCTATTCATGGAGGTTGAATCTTGAAAATCACCTATCTGTATTTCACCCCGAGGTGCTTACCAGACCAGGGAAAGCAAGTTATGTATGGTAAGCTAAGTTCAGGAAACTGTGCTTTGACTTTTCAGTCCAGATTAGAATGCTTAGTTGTCAAACACCAGCTAAACAGAAGAGAATTGTGGTCTCATTATTAATATGCTGTAAATGAAAAACTAAATTAAACCAAAAACCACAAACAAACAAAAAAACCCCCAGCAAAACCAACCAACCAAAAATCCATCAAATTGTTACTAATTACTTGGTTAGCTCTACAAATGAATGACTGGAAACCGCTGTAAGTACCGTGATAGTGTACACATTTCATTTCTAATTAATAAGACATTGTTGTGCCAGGATGGAGGAAGGAGAAATGATTTTACATTATTTATACTATTTGCTGAAGGCCATTGGAGATTATTTGAAATTCTTTCAAAGGCTACTTGTATAAGAACAGAGTTTTTCTTATGAAGTGACTCTTCATGCATATCAGCAAATAAATGCATAAGGTATAGAGATGATATCC
>JAOXJM010000012.1:85103662-85126546 GCA_026413425.1 Tringa solitaria
AAGGTATAGAGATGATATCCTGTATAAAAATTGGTTTTTGAGATATGTTTACTTAATTTTCAGAGATTGTTTAACTTTGTAAACTCTAAAGAATGTTTAACTTTTGTTTTGAGGGAGGGAGGAGTGAGATTAACTGTCCATACAGGCCTAAATTTATCTTATTTTGGAACAACTGGGGAGTGTTATGTCAAGGGGAGCATTAGGAGTTACTCAGACTCAGCCAACTTCCACATTTGTGGAAAGACATGTTAGCCAGCCTTCCCCCCTGCCTCTCTCAAATATAGCAGTTTGGCAATTCTCACCATATCCCTGTCCTATTTAAAGGACATTTTTCCTAGGAGAGTAGTTAATTGCCATGCTTGTTCAGTAAAAGCACTTTAATTTGGACTGTCACAGGGCTGAGGCACACAAGACAACTCTTGTTTATCTGTCTTAGAAGTGTCGGGGAGTGCTCACAGTGAATCGCAGAAACTGCAAATAACTTTGGCTCTTTGAGATGATGGATATGTCCCGACTGATGTCCTGTGTCTAAAGTGCTGCTTTGGAAGAACTGCTCACACAATTCTGTATAATGTGTAGAATGACAGCCCATTTACCCTAAGCTTTAGAAGTCAAAGTCATTACTTATCATTTGAAGCAGTTGCATCTACCAGGATCCTGCTTTTCTATTCAGCTGCATTTCTGCGTCCTAAATTCTGTTTGGATTGTAGTGTTTTGCTGCTGCTGCAATCAGACGAAGGGTAACTACTTTTTAAGGGTATGTACTATGCAAGAGGCAAGCTGAACAAACTTTACTCTTCTCTCTCTTTCCCTTAGAATGACCACAAAGAGGTTTTACAAGGAGTAACAGAGTTCATGGCTCACACACTCAGTGGCATTTCTGAGACTACCTATCAGAAATTCCCCTGTGGTTATAAAACTTCTGTGTTGTGGCCAGAATTGTCCAATTAATCCTGGACTAAAGACATAAATTCCATTTTAGGGCTCTCTTCTAGCTGTCATGTGGTAATAACTTTTGGTATGTACTGACTAGGGTTACAATTTGGACTGTTGCCTTCAAAGTCAAAGGTTTTGTGTACCCATTTTTGCAGCTGTCCAGATTCCTTCCGCTTTAATTAAAGTTAGGTATGAGTAATGTTCTCTGTTTTCACTATTATTCTTTTAATCTTTGCCTTCCCCGCCCCCTGCTTTATTTTTTAGTATGGAAGAATGTGAAGCCCTCTGCACACGACTTGCTATTATGGTCAATGGAAGCTTCAAGTGTCTTGGTTCTCCCCAGCACATTAAAAACAGGTATTAAATGTCAACATCAAACATTTTGCAGCTACATGCAATCTAAGAGCTGGCTAGACACTTTAATAGTGCCAAGGCATAAATACTTATGACTGCTAAGCACATCTTTTCCAGCCATCAGTGAAGTCAAAAGAAGAGCCAATTAGGATATCTTAGCAAGCTAAATTGACATATGGCATTGCTAAAATGCTTTGTAGTCTGCACTGGTAATTGAAAGAGACAGATCTGTATCTAAAATGAAGCACTTTTGCACTCAACCTGAGAAATACATTGTGAGAATTCAACATGTTGAGATGAAATACACTTTGGTTCCTTGTGAGGATTTCTAATAACAGGAAGAAGCACTTTTAACAGGTCAGCAGCCAGAAAGAAAATGTATTTTGAACCATATCTGTTTCCTACTCAATTCACTGGCAATTACAGATATTTACGCTGAATTCTGCATCCTTTTCCTGGTGTGCATGAGCCACTCTTCTGCTTCAACTCTGCTCGTGAGTTAATTTAATATCTGTTAATGAAGATGATTATTTAGACCATAGACTCAAACCACCATAAAGGAAACAGGATCAGAAACTAAAGAGAAAGTTGCTGCAACTTATAGGGAAAACATTTGCATTCAGCAATAAGAAAAATTTTTATGGTACCCAGACAGCTGTGTAAAATGATACAGCTCATTTACAAGCAGCAAAGCTACACTGCTTTGTACTAGCTCAGCATTTGGCACTCTTAAGTGCAGATACATTTGACAATGTAAACAAGCTCTACAGAAATATTTTGGAATTGCTGTCTGCCGTGGTTATTGGGCAGGAGTTATCTGTGTCTCTGATAACTTATCCCTTGAGGGCTTTCTGTCCTTCCCTTTGGGTAGAACTGTAGGCCCTGTAGAAATGTTTCACAGCTACATTAGCACGACAAGCCTGATTCACATTTACTTTAATAAGCTCTTTCCCTTCAAGGTTTTTTTCATCAAGACAAAATTTCAACTAGAGACCTTATAAACTGGATGGCGGGGGAAAAAAAGAGTTTTGATTGTTCTGTGTGTTCAAAGCTCCCTTTTCATGTTTGTATGCCTTTCAGAAAATAGTTGCCTCAATTTCTGGAGGCATGGGAAGTCAATTGCTCCTCAGTAGTTTCTGGTTCTTTTGTATCTAGCTCTCTGCCTTTACCATCCTGTCTCTTATTCCCAAATTTCACAGCACAGAGTGGCTGTTTGTCCCACTAGCTGGAGTCCTTTAGCAGGAGTGCAAGCACCCTGTATTTCTTTGGAAGTAAGAGAGACTGATGTCTGCAGAGGACAATGCAGACCTTGGGAAGCCGAAACTGTTTTTAAAAGGTGTCTGTATCCTCTAATAAGGAAAAATGGTCTTACTTAAGCACTTCAGTTGAGTGCATAAAGTTAGCTGGGATAAATGTGTGTCTCGCGTTTTTATGTTCAGATCCTCTGGAGTGAGTTCGTATCTCTGTCTTCTGAGCTTGACCTTGAGACAGAAAAATCAGGCATTCCACAAAGGTTGGCTTCACCTTTTTCCCAGTGACTTTGTCATTGCTTTGCCACTCTGATGTTTCCTTTAGCAGCATCTTTTCAACCACCCTCTTAGGAAGCAAGACATCGTAAGCATATTCATAAGTATGCACCATATTCATATAAATAGGAGAGTTATTTTTCAATTTGCTGTACTATCTCTGTAGATATAGCTCTTTCAGATCACAGTAATCAAATCAATGCAGAAGAATAGACTATATGACGTGCTGGAAGTATCTTCAAATTAATTCTGAGGACATCGAGATATTCACAGATCAGCCATTCAAGAATCAAGGTTGTAGGAATGCCTCTTATAAATTCTTCAAAACAAGGTCATGATAAGAATTCTTGGCAGTAATATTTGTAGCATGATTTGTTTAAAATCATTCTAACTTTTAAAAAAGCACACCTTCTCTATGTTAAGAATATTTCCTATTGTCATCAAGTTTATTTCCTTGTTTTGCCATGACAGTTCTTTAATGTATGTCAGTGGCATTCATGTGGGATAGCTGAGGCTTCCCATAGAAACTGTGTAGCTGAAGCTGCACTACAATTTTTTCATTTATAGCAGGACTAAATTCCCCTTAACTCCTAGCTTAATGATTGATTTAGTCTCCAAATTTTCCACACTTACTGTTCAGGAACCTATTGAATTTTTCTAAAACTTTAGAACCTTTTATTAGGAAAAAATAGTCACTAGCTTTATCAAAAGATGTAATTAAGATCATGCAGTTGTCTGAATTTTCTCTGACTGCCTAATTCATTTTCTTGGCTTCCGGGAGCAAAGTCACTGTAGAGAGCACAGTCTTAAAGCCTCATATACACACAGCTGTTAAAGCTTTCTTTTTTTTTCTTTTTTTTTTCTTTTTTTTTTTTAATTAAGCACACAGTAAAGAAATTTCCAGGCTTCCTTTGGAAAACTTTTGATAAGTGCTGGGTGGAAGCCAAAGACTGTCCCTGTACTCCTATTATTTTTTTTCTTACTCTAGCTTCCAAACTTCCCTGCAGACAGAACTCCTGACTGCGGTTTTCTTTACTTGTCAATACGGTAGTCCGTCATAAACCCCAGGCTGTCACACACTTAATAAGTAAAGTAATCGTTAGGAAATAAAGAAACCCAGGACCTCTGTGTAACTCATGTTCCAAACTGCTTTGAAGACAATTCCCAGATACACTATCATGTACCTTATGGAGGACTTCTACATCTGCATGGGATGGGAAAGAAGAGAAACAGGATTCTTTTACTTATTGCTCCAAAGAAAACCATTGAAATAATTAAGCACTAAATTATTTTATTCTTAGCATTTTCTCACTTTCCACTCCACCTGTGAACATCCCGAAAAACTTCCAGGACCCAAAAGAGTATTGAGTTACTCTTTCCTTCTCATTTTCCTTCCCTCCTTATGATTTAATTGCCCTATAATTATCCCTGCCATACAGAGCCAAATGTTGCTCCTTCTAAAGTGATAGACCATGAGGATTTCTAAATCTATTAGGAAACACCTACTGGCAGAAGAACACTTACCTTAGCAGCCACTTCCACTGCTATAGTCACTAGTCTGTTCTATTTTTCATGGCTTCCTGCAAGTAGCAGGCACCTGTCGAGTCTCCTGGTACCATCTTACAGTAAAATCCCATCACCTTAGATTTTGTTTAACAAAACTGTTCCATGAAGCAATGTAAGTGAAGGAAAGCATAAGCAAAACTGAGTTTGCTGCATCTGTTCTAATCTAAATCACTTGTACCATAAAAATTGTTTTTTAATGGTGCTTTTGTGTGCGATGTGTGTGAATGAATTATGCTAGTAATATACATATTTATATTAACAGGCAAGAATGGTACTAAAATGAATTACTGGGGCCCATAGCTGTACATTATCATGTTTTTTTCAGTAAGATTTTACAGTGCTTTCTTTTTTCAATTTGCTCTTATTTATAAGCAGCTTTTGATATCCTTTAGTCTGTCTTCATTTTGTTTCTACAAATGAAGTTGAACAAATATTTTAAAACCAAGTACGAGTGACCTGATCCAGTTTTGAAGATTGGAAGAAGGAAAGAAATCTAAACTGTATAAACGCTTAAACCAAATAAACTTTCATACAGCTTTTATTTATGATAGAATGACTCCCATACTGTAAAAAATAACAGAAGGAGCACATTTTGATATTACATGCCATTACAGTAGCATGTCTCAAGAATTTTTTTCCTCTTTTAAATATAGCTATGTCCACTGAAATTACATTTTTTTTCTTCTCTTCCTGGGGACTCTGTCTGTCTTGATGGAAACCCTCAAAATTGTTTTATTTCCATTTCTTTTAGTACCATTCCAGGCTGTAAAGTCTAGATTATGATCACCTTTTTGATGGATGGGTGTTGAAGGCTTAATGGGTCTTCCTTGGGGCACTGTTAAATTTGCTTCTTTGCTGTGGTGGGAAGCTTCAAGGATTCGGCTTTCTCTCTCACTACACTTTCAGCCCTTGGCAGATGTGAAAGACTATAATCTTGGACTGAATACAGCTTTGTCAGATGGCGGTACAAAATTCTGCTATGAAGGGTATGGGTGAACTCCAGGAAGATGATAATGTGAAACATAAAAGCTTCATAGGGATATAAAAAGTGACACATGCTGCTTCTAATGTGTGAGACTTGATTCCTTTTTCCAGCTCTTGTGCAAGCCTGTTACAAAATGCTCATCCAAAAGTGTCCTCTCTCTACAAATGTAGGTGTTTGGGTTTTTGCTCCCAGCTGTTGACCCCTGACTTTATTTATCTACGTTTAAACAGATTTAAGGTAACCTCAAATGTTTCTCAGTAGAATGGTAAGAGTTGGACTTCTTTAGAAAGGCATTTTGTTGTAGGTGGCAAATTTCTGAATGGTGTCTAGAAGGGTGTTAGCTGTAAAGAAGAAAGTGAAGTGCAGTTTCCAAAAAGTTAGCATCTTAGGTTCTATAGATGTAGTTTGTATGAGATAGATGTGTTAGCAGTTGTGCCCGTTAAAACCTAATTTCAGCCACTCCTGCCAACTGAGTCAATTACTCTCAATTGTGAATGGATTACGTTTTAATGCTCTCACCAGTATTCTCCATTATACTTAATGTTTTTTTAAAAATTCACAGAAGCATTTCCATGTTAGATACAGCTGGCCAGTCCTCTGGGAACAAGATTTTGAATGCTATCCTTCATTCTAGGGCCATCTGGACAGACTTCTCATAGCTGAAAAACTCATAACAATTTTTCAAAGGCTGGACACACATCAAGTCTTTGCTCAAATTTTATCAGCAAGCCATCTGATTAAATTACACAACAATTAATCCATTTGTTATAGCAGAGTTAGAATGGCAAATGTGTGGGCAAACTATTTACCTTTTTTTTAAAGGTCGATTGAGAATATTTTATTGCTTTTCTCAAACTCATGCATGTAGATTTCTTAAATGGAAAAGAGAGGATTAAGTTTAAAGATCTCATCAATATTTCAGTCTCCAGTGGGAACAGTGTTTTTGTACTAACAGATATACTAGCAGTAAGTTTCTTACATGCCATAAAATATAGAAGTGAATATAATTTTTATTCCTGTTGACTAGAAAACAAATTCATTTTGCACATCGAAAATGTATTAAGGCAGTGTATGTGTATTCATGCAAAATACCTATTAGCTTATCTTCCCAGAGGAAAGCTTGAAGAAAAGAGTTCTTACAACTTTAAAAATACACAGATTGAGAGTTCAGAAATGAGCAATATCTTTGCAGTCTCATAAAACTTTGTGCAACATTAATTCAGCCCTACTGTGCATGTGCATTCTAATGCATTTTTTTTGGTCATTTTATACTATGTTTTCTGCAGGATACTGCGTTATATCTGTGTACTCATTCATTCAGCGAGCAGGAGCTAATGAAGATTTCATATGCTTCTCTGTCCGTAGTATGAGTACTGTTTTTACTACACATTTTTCAGACTACTCTCTAAACACAGTATTATCAGCATTCCTTGGAGCAGTGTTTCATAAATATCAACATCTTTGTTTTCCACAATACTTCCATGTTCAGTATATAATTGGGGGCTGGCCAGGAGGCAGGAATCCGTAATCACCGCTTGGGTCAGACAGAGCAACCAATTTACCAGGTGGTGAGAATGGCTTTTGTCTTTTGTATCCTTTTACTGTTACTATTGTTATTATTCTTTTTTTTTTTTTTTCAGTTATTGTTCTATTAAACTGTCTTTATCTCAACCAATGAGGGATTTTTTTCCTTCCCCCCCTTTTCTCCCTCTTCTTCCTACCCTTCTAGGGGAGAAAGAGGGAGTGAGCGAATGGCTGCATGGTCCTAGTTTTTGGCTGGGGTTAAACCACAACAGCCTGGAAAAATCCTAATCAATTAAAAAATGATGAAAGAAAATCTATGAACAGTATATGGAAGATTTTATAATTTATTTGTTATATCTGTTTGGTTTTTTGCACCTAATAAAGTTTATCTATTCAGCAACACTGAGATTGTTAGGAATAGTTGCAGAAAGAATTCACATTTTGTAAGCAATAGTATATTTGCGTTTGATTTTAGCATTTTTTTTTTTAAAAGTAAACATTTCAAGTTTAATAACCCTTTTTCCTTCCTAAATGTTGTTTTTACCTGCGACTTAATAGATGGAATAATTAAATATGTGTGATTTAAAATTATCTTAAACTGTAACGTATTTAAAAAATAATTATATTTCCTTTTTTGTTTCTTTTTTCAATCTTGTTGAAATGTTGTTCTCTTTGTAAATTATACTTTTTCCTAGGGCTGTAGGGGAATGACCTGAATCTGTATCCCATGCTTCAGCAATCATATTGGAATAACTAAGTTAGATTGTCTAGATGAGGCCTATTCACTTAGGGAAAGTAGAACCGTATTTGTCTGCAAACGAATGTAAACCGAAGCATTCCATTATTCCCTCTCTTTGATTTATGGCACGTATTCTAAAAGATGCAGTTCCTTGCAGACATTACATGCCAGTGTTCTCTTCATTATTTTTATTTTGTTATCCAGTAATGTCATTTTGAAGTAATCTTTTGATCAGTCAGACTAGTGCATACATAAAGTATGCACATTATATTTCCACCAGTAAACTTTCTGGGAGCTGTAATTTTTTGATGTATATATATAGCACAACATTCTCCAGGAAGTGTAATCTTTGATTAGTGGAAAAAAAAGAATATGAATGATTAGTTGCTTTTCTTCTTCATCAAGGTTTAGGAAATAGGGCCATGTTCTTGATTTCCTGAGGTTAAATTCACTGATTTTGATTTTGTGGGAGAGAAGAATGGAAAATTGGCTTTGGGAAGAGTGTGATTCAATGAACTGTTCGTTCTGAGCCCTGCTATAAGTTAAAACAGTGGCTTCTAGGTTTTGTTATTTATTGGACAAGCAAACTCCTAAGTGTTTTAGATGAAAATGCAGATATTTTTTTTTTAAGCAAATAGAAGTCTGCTGATAATGGACGTTCTTTCTCACCCATCATAGAAAACAGGATTTCCTGGGTCGAGCTTCAAAAACCACTCAGTCTATATCTCTAGGGACCCCTTGTGATCAGCCAAGTGTGGGCTCAGCTGCGTGACCACAAGGCATTGTGTTTCAGCAACTTCTCTTCGTGTCCCTATTCAAATCTCTAAACCAGGACCTCTGAGGAATGGACAGAAGGGAACATTGAGAAGTTAGTATTACTCAATCTGCCTCAAGTGGCAACTCCTCTACTTGATATTTATGAGAATTTTTATTCTTTGGGCAACTAAATCCACTTTGATTCCCACTGCAAGGCTAGAAAGAGCACTAGGGGAACACCTAGGGGACTATAGATCAGGCCACACTTTATTCCAGTGTGTGACTGCCCCTTGTGTGGACACATATCTAAAGTAATTTTATATTATCTGTCTTTGCACTGCTGGCAGCATGGCTTTGGAACTGTGTCACGGGCTGCAAAACCCTTCTGAGAACTGAGGCACTATTTGGGCAATCAGCCCAGGCTGAACTCCTCTTTGTGATACTCACACTGAAACAACCGTGAGGTCAGATCAAAGACCATCCTACTGCAGGAGACTCTCTCTGACAGTGTCCAGGAGGGAAAAGTACAGGACCAAAAAAAAGCACATGAAGTTACTTTTCCACATTACTCAACCACCCTTCAGCAATTTGTAGATTACAGGTTTAAACCAAAGGTGGTCTTAGTGAATTCCTCCCCTCCTCCCACCCCATTAATTTTTCTAATCTCTTATTCAACTCATGTCAAGTTCTGGCATCCCACACATCCTGCATCAAGGAGTTGTACAGTTTCCCTATAAGCTGTAAGGAAAATTACTTCCATTTACTGATTTTGCATTGACTTCTCTATAATTTAATTTGATTCCCCCTTTTCTTGCATGAGAAACATAGGAAAGCGAAGACTCATTCCTTAGGCCAGTCATGATTCTGAGCTCTGTAAAAACACCTTTCTACCACCTTAACATCTTCTTCCAATGCTGAAAAGTTTTCCCCTATTTAGTAATTCCTGACATGGAAATTTTTCCATTCCTTCTTGCTATTTCATTTTCCTTTTGTTTCCTTGTTATACGAGCTGCTCAGCTAGCTTGAGGACCTGTGTAATTAAAGGTGTGGAGTTCTTGGATGCATTTTGAAGTCCTTGCTAAGCTCATGCTTCTGCATCTGATGGTGTTGTTAATGCTCATGTTACTTAGTTTACAGTCAGTCTGGGAATTTATATATTTTTGTTTCAGTCTCATGCTGGCATTTTAGGAGGTAAAGCACTCAATAAGTAATACTCCCAGAACTGCTAATGAGGTGAAAATCAAGCATGAACTACTAGTTTGACTGAGGGAAAAGTGGATGGATACAGAGGAAAAATATTTTTTTTGTCAGAATATGTGTTTTGTGTGTGTGTGTATACAAATAAAAATGCAGGTGTTGCTAAAGTAATGTGGTAGAAATTAGCAGTGGAAGATATCTTTGTTGAATAGCTTTGAAGAGATGGTGATTCTTTTGTAGCAGATGGCTGCTGAACAGGTGTGCTGGCTCAACTTATGCCGTTTTAATGATAATGTTTTCCTCCTTAGGACTTGAACTATCAGGTGCTAAAGGTTTGATCCTAACAGTGCTAATCAAACCAGATTGTGCTTTTCACTGTAATTCCACTTTGGGCTTCTGAATTAATTATATTGTCTGAATCAGAGAGGAAAACAGTGAAAAAAACGGTCAACTCAATTTCCATTGCCTCAGTTCTCTGCTAAAAGCAGCTTGTTGATTATAGCAAGGGGAAATGTTTATTGCTTATCAGCTTACTCTATATAGGGAGCACTTGTACAAAAATGAATTATAAAATCAAGGTATAGAAGCATCATAATTTGACTAGCCAAAAGAAAAGAATCTTGTGAAGAGTTTATTTGTACCATGGTGGTGTTTATGCCATTCACTATATAGAATTAAACCAAAGTTGCACAGACTTCTTTGTCTTTGTTAATCAGAATTTTGATTCATTTTCTTTGGAAACTTCATTGCATACAATTTCATTTTATGAGACTGCTGAACATTTGCTAGAAGCCAGCATTTTTTAAACTGTAATTCAATGGTGGCTGTGTAGAGATGCCAGAAAGCTGATCAGAATCGATGATGTCTCGTAAAATCTTGCCTCAGGTTGGCTGTCAAGTAAATTGAGCATCCTTGTTAACTATATCCATCTTTGTAACATCTTTTTTTATTGTCACATGTATTTTTTTCAGGGTGATGTTATGCATTTAAAACATTTAATTAGAGATCTATTATATATACATATATATATATATCTATTATATATTAGTAAATCATTGCAAAGAAAAGCAGCCAGCGACTGCTTTGGATTCCACCTTATTCTGGATCTCTTTGGTATAACAGCACTGCTCATCTGTCAGGTCTTATTGCTCAGTGAATATTTGGTATCCTGCAGCTTGGACCCAATAGTATTCATTTTACATCCTTCAGGAACCAACAAACAGGACACTGTATCAGGAACGCTTCTTCTTACTTCATTTCAAGCGATTCAATGGTCACATTTGACTGAAAAAAAAACCACAACCAAAGACCAAAAAACCCTACAATAATTTATTTGTAATGTGACTCTTCCTACAGTGCAACTTCTTGTGCAGGAAAGGCTACTGTCATACTTAAAATGTCGCAACTATGGTTTCATTCTACACGAAGAAATAGAATTCTTCTCTGAGACGTTCCTTGGAAATTATATTTTGAATTCATGTGAAATTCTTAATGGAATTAGATCTGCAGTCTAGAATTTTTCATTGTGGAAATTTGCACTGCTCTGTAAACAGTGAAGACTTTATTGCTTTCTATCAAGAGAGGTTCTGCTCCAACACAAAATAGAAGTTAAAGCCCTTACATTGCTATATGCATATCATAGACAAGGAACATTCAGTGCTTCATGTGAAGTATTTTGTTGGGAGTTGCTCAGACAGTGGTTGAACTGGACATGTGTCTCAGAGTACTCCTTTCTATTTTTTATTGCACTTCAATTGATATCTGGTAGACCTTTTTTTCTGTATTGGAAAAGGGCATCATCATAGAGTGTGCTGTAATAAATACTTCTCCTTTGACCGCATGCAAATGTGCTTCACACCTGTCAGATCCCATTAGCCCAGCTGCTGCCCTGAATCACAACTTGTGCATAGAAAAGACTTGGTAGAGGAGGGTAATGGCATGAGGGTGTCATACAGGGAATAGTCACTAGAAACCGAAGCACAGTAGTAAACGATTTGGCGATGAGTAAAGGTGGAGCTGAAGAATGAAGTCATGCTGGAGTGAAGGATGTGTGAGTGGTGGTCAGAGTGAAGACGGAAGAAGTAGCAGGTTTCTGGAGGGAGGTGGGCAGTGCAGTCCAACCTCCCTGTCCCTCTCCCAGCCCAGACTTTCTATCGCTCACTGGCAACAAGGAACAGCAGCAGCAGAAGAAACCTCTTCTGACTTGACTACTGCAGCCCTTTTTTCCCACCAAGAAGATGAACCCAAAGGGAGGGCTTGCAGAAGCAGCCACCCCATGTTGTCCCATGTCTCTGCTGAGCTCTGCCCTTGCACCTCACTCTGGGAACTGGTGCCGCATAACTTCCAATGCTTAAGCCATGTCGTAAAAATGCAGTTGCCATTTCAGTGTTTATGGGTTTATTGCAACTTCCCCAACTAAATATTAGCAGTGAGAAAATCCAATAAAAAATAATGTGTTGGTTAGATTGCCTGTACTTAACTTTTATCACATGTATGTTGAGAAAGAGAAGTTCATTTCCTAAATTATCCTGAGAGAGATTGTGTGGCCATAGAGCTAAAGAAAATTCATTAACTTTACTGTTTCTCTAAATACCCCTATAGATGCTTTTGTGTATCTGTAAAACACAATTGTACTCACATTACTGAAATAAAATCTGTGCAGCTTTGTTAAAAGATTTGGAAAACAGTGCTACTTACCCATTTTTCTCATTAGAAAAGTTAAAGGATTTTTTTCCTTCCATGTTTGTGTTTGGTTTTTGCTAACCATTCAAAGCAATATAGCAATTAAATCATACTTCAGTTAGCATAAGTTCAGGTACTTTAGATAGTGAAATATCCTGTAGTAATTAAAACACAGGCATAACACTTGTTTGTTATCATTAATTTAACAACTTCCTCATTTAAATTCTATTGTTCAATACTATAATACTAAAATCATAATGATAATACAGTAGGCATACACGAGGTTATTTGACATATTCAGTATAAGAAAATCAATTGAAACAAATATTCTTCCTGTCTTCATAAAGTAGACAAATGGTTTGATGTTTCTGTGTATCATTCTCAGGTTTGGAGACGGCTATTCTGTCAAGGTTTGGCTTAGTAAAGAAATAAGCTATCAAAGAATGATTTTGGACCGTCTACAACTGCATTTTCCTGGAACACAATTTAAGGTAGAGCTAATGCTCATCATCATCATAGCATTTTTTCTATGGCAGGATTAAGTATGGGCTGGTAAGAACTATATATACACATTTGGATATGTTGATCTTTTTGGAAAAAGTGTAATGAGCATCCTTTTTATTTTTCTGTTAAGCAATTGTTAAAAATCTGTCTTGTGATATTGATTAAATGAACTCCAAAGTCATTTAGACAACATATATAAACAGGCTCTCTCTCTTAAGTGAAAATTTCCTTTCACTTTTATTGTTAATGAGTGAGCTCGCCTTTGTGTTCACCTGAAGTAGGAGTACAGTGTAGTCACTGAGAGTATTTACTTCAATTGCAAGGTCCATAGATGATAAGTCTCAGTCTTTACTGAAATATTTTATTTGATACAAAGACCTGTAGTAATTAGATTCCAAGAAACCTTTCAAAGGCCTTTAATTATTTGGTTTGGGTTTTTTTAGCTTGATCTGTGTTTAGGAAAAGAATAATTTAAAAATGTGACTACCTTAGATATGAACCCGTTTGTGTATATGTTTATATGTGTGTGTGTTCACTCAGCCTTTTCCCAGACTGCATTGTCTAGTGCACTAGTGCAGTGTAACACTGGTCTGTTGAATTAAAAACCTGTAGCATAAAATTGTCCTGAATTTATACATATTTTTTTGAGATTAAAAAAATGTCATCTCAGAACACACACAAAATGTGTGCTCTGAGTATGAACATTTCTTTGTGCTACCATGTAGACAAAATAAATTCTTATTTAAAAGCTCATATTTTTCATGTTAAACTGCAATAAGAGCCTATTAAAATTAGACTGCTTGTAAGGAAGAGTAACCTCATCATAATGTGCATTCACTTTTATCTGTCATTTTTGCTTGTTTTAAGGGACAGCATCTTAACCTACTCGAGTACCATGTACCACGAAGTCAGGGATGCTTAGCAGAGCTCTTCAGAGTCCTAGAAAATCACAAAGCTTTTCTCCAAATCAAACACTACTCCATTAGCCAAACCACATTAGAGCAGGTAATTTTTAATTTTTCTTTCTTCTTTATTCCTCCCCACCCCCTTTTTTTTTTTTGTCTGAACATGCTGTGTTCTGAAATTCTTGGTGGAGTAGAATACTATATCATTTGCTGGATTACCCAAATGTATGGAGCAAATCAGCAGTTCCAGGCCATCTTGGGTCTATGAACGCTACTGCTTTTACACCGGAGATTAGCACAGTAAAAGCATCACAGTAAACTATGTATTTTTGCTGTGTGCAAGCATAATCAGTGGCTTAGAAACATCTAGATCTCTATGGGATGAGAAGGTGGGACTGTGAACTGTCGCCTCTACAATCCTGAAATTCGGATCTTACCAATATCCTTGGAAAGGCTGAACCAGTTTCCGCAAATCACAGTAAACTTTAGACTTCTGGGACACCTTCCTTTGAGAATCTTCTTTCGCAGTGAGTATCATGCCGCATATTAGAAAACAGTGGAAATGCACAAGCAGCCAGAAGAGATTCCACTTCTAAAGACTGTGAAATCCTGTTTGGGCAGAAGGAAGAACATAATGATGGCAAGGATGCGGCTTCTGTTCGAGCATCTTAATATGCAACTTCCTGTTATGTATTCTCCAAACTAAGAGAGTCACATTTAGTCAAAATATTAATTTTCCATGATAGATGGATAGATAGTGTGAACTTATTTTTTCCCATGTGCAAATCATTAATGAAATATTCTGATCTGTACTGACCTATTAACTGCTTCTAAATGATCTATTCACTGAATGGCTGAATACAAGGTAATTTCAGCCTGTTGATTGTTCAGACATTGTTCGCTCCAGCTCCCTTCCTCTCCATTATTCATGGTGATTCATAACCTCAGTCACCTACCATTGTTTCCTCTCTCTGACTGAGTGTCGGTTTTAAACAGGAAAATAGCTCTGAATAACAAACACCCTTATGATGCATCGCAAGTTTGTTTGCATATGAATATGATCATTTGAATCAAGACTAGCCGTCTTTCTGTTCCTCACTGTCAAATAGTTTTATGATTTAAAAGCAAACAAACCTTTCTGTAATAAAATCTGTTAGAAAAAAATCATCAAGGAGGCACGTTGGTTGTTGAATTATCACTCTGTGATGTTCAGAAGTATACTTTCACCTTGAAATATCTGGACCCTCATCTGTGACGTTTGTTGATAGAAACAGCAGGCTCAACTTCCTTAGGTGTCTCATTTCAAAGCAAATTAAAACAATTATTTCTTACTAACTTGTGCAGCAGTAAAATATAATTTTCATGCATAATGGTAAAATGAGTTACTAACTTATTTTTATAATTCATCAGCCAGTGAGTTAGCTGGAGAGGTGAAGAGGAATTCTAGAGTTTACAAAATTTGTCTCTAGAGTGGTTCCCTCAATATAAATCTATGACTTTTTTTGTCACAAAAGCTTAGAAAAGCAACTGAAAAATATAATCAGCCATGTCTTCAACGTTTCAGTTCAAGTACTGTTATTTTGAAAGCCCTACTTCTTTTCATGTCTTACAGGTATTCATTAATTTTGCTACGCAACAGCAAGGAGTCTCGCGTTCTTCACAACAATCTCCTGTTCACCATGACCACCTGCCAGTCTAGGCTCATAATAGGACACAGCTTCAGCAGCGTATAGGCGTGTGTATGTTTGTGTATATATGCACGCTTTTTACATGCAATAACTTTTCAGCTGTTAACAATTTCTCTGTTAGAAACAAATAGCAGAAGCAGCAGTGAGTTTGTATTTGTGGGCTGGAAGGAATGCTAGTAATTCTTATTAAAATGAGAAACTGGTTACCTACAGACAAAAATCTGCCAAAAAGTAATGCTTTTTATTACCTGGAAATTTATAATAAAAATGGCCTAATAAATGTAGCTTTGTATAAAAAAAAAAAAAAAAAAAAGGAAAAAAAAAAGCTGATCTGAAAAGTCTCAGTGTATAGTAGATTTTTTTTTTGGTAGATCTTCATTCAGTAATATTCTCTTGCATGCACACTTAACATCTAATTTTTACATGACAAGGCAAGAAAAACCCATTGAATGGTAGCAATAGCTAAGCTATCACCCAATGTTTGTATTTAATAGCACAAATTGAGAGCCTTTTGACTTCTGTATTAATTAATTTCTGTGTTGTGACAAGCCAAATTAGCCTCTTTATTGTATAAATGATGCACTATATTCCATAAGGTTTTATGTTAAAGTGGTTATTAGTATATTAGTCTCCCTCTCAGTTATCTTAAGTAAATTTAACAAGGTTTCATAAATCATACTTGACAATGAGTTTTCCCTTATGCCTGCAGGTTGCCGCTAGAGGAATTCTCAAGTATCTTTTTAAAGATCTATTTCCTTTTCTCATCTTATTGTTTCTTTTTTCCAAAAAGAATGTCAAAATTCTCTTTAATGGGCATGTTAAAAGATAATTCAGACGTTGATCAATAAACTGTTAATAAATGTATATTATGATGATACTTCAGACAAGACCATGCCACAGCCTCCAGCCAATACATGCATTAAAGAAGTGAACATTTAATGGATAAAATCTCCTTACGTATTGTAGTGGGAGAAAAAAGTTTCAAAAAAAATTTTGGAATAAACAAGGTTTTGGGGCTCCTGTGAAGAGTAGTTGATGCCACTTTTATTGGACTGTGCTGTCTGATATTTGAAATTGTAGAACGGGTGACTAAGAAGTGAATTATTGCAAGAAGTGAATTCTGGTGTGGGGTGGGGAGGGGGAAGTATACTTTGAGATGGAAGAATTTGATTTTAAATAGACAATTTTGCAGAGCTGCTGCTCTAATTCCCTGCTGTACGATGATGATATTAAAAAATATATATTTGTGATTTAGGCTTTGCAAACTGACTCAGAAGACTCTTTATTGAGGCTTGATTTGTTGGTGTAGTTTTGGCCCACTATGCTTTTTTTAAACTCATAATTCAGGTTACCTATTTCTATAAAGGTGAAATCAAATCCTGGAAAAATTAAAAAGCAAAAAGCGAAGATATATAGACTTGGTCTGCATGTACATATGGATCAGAGTGAGTGATCTTATGAAATTGCTTTATCATTAGAATGGTTTGGTATATAGTCTGCTGCATATCAGAACTCTGCCATGTTCTTCATGATTCAAAGCACTGAAGAGCCATTAAACCCTGTCACCATCCTGGTAGAAATGCCATGGCACGATGGGATGGCTGTTGAATCTTAAATTTCTGCACAAGGCCAGGAGTGGAAAGTTTCTAAGATGCCCAGTCAGAACAAAAAAAAAGGCCAATCTTACAAAGCAGTGTGACAGAAATAGTGGAGGTGAAAGAAAAAGAAGGCAGATGCAGGGAATTTAGCCAGAAATGGGAGTATGCTATCGTAAAAGTGTTCTGCTTAATTTTAAGATCTTGGGGTGGAAGAAACTGAATGTTCAAGGCACCAACAAGCATCTTTGAGTTATAGTCTGAAGCCATTCAACAGGAGAACAGTTCTGGAGCTGTTGCTCAGATGGAAAAAACAGCAGGGAAAGTATGGCAAGAACATGTTCACAGGACTTTTTTTTTTCTGTTGGTACGTCTAGATTTGTAAATTGCTGACGTTATGATTGATTGGCTTTCTTTGTTTTGTTTTTATAAATTAACATCTCTCAACCATCAGAAGTCATTAAAAAAATGAACTGTACACAAGGAAATTTAGAGGATGGATTTGGGAAAGGAGATAGTGCCAGTTCTCAGGGTGTAAGGCTGCTGAGCCAGAAGGTCCCATTTGTATGAAATTGTGACAAGACTGCCTATTCCTGCTTCGGAAGTATGCCAGGAAGTTCAATTAATAAAACACTCCTGCAGCTCATTTAGTCCAAGGGAAGCATAAAAGCATACACTGTCACTGTTGAGAGACTGAAAAACAGTGTCCTTGAATGCTTAGATAGGGGAGCTTTTTCAGATTTCTCTGTGTAACACTAATTAAATGTCATTTTTTCTGATTAAAATGTGAAAGATTATATTAATTTAATAGATGAGTTCAGTAAATAAGGTTTACTTCTGATTGATGGTTGAGTAAATTCAGTTAACAGTGTTTTTTCTTTTTCAAATTGCTTCATGAGCATCTCAGGAGACCCAGTTTAATTCAGGCAAGTAGCAAACAATGTCTCTCTCCAATCCTTTATGGCCAAAGAAGGTCAAAACCCAATTGAGTTCCAGTGTACTGGATTCTGTTTCAGACAATATTTTTCTTCTCCTTGACCTGCTGCATTCCTGAAGTACGTAAGTTCCAACAAAAGTATTTTGAAGATTTTTGTTTTGTTTTGTTTAAAAAAAAACAAATTCCTAAACCAGGAGGCTGGACAAAAAAGGTCATTTATACATTAATGACGAAAGAATCCTTGAATTCATAAATCACACAAACGTATCTCTTCTTATAACACCCCTGGATTTTGAATCAAAGACAGCAGAAGATTTTAAACAATATCTTCTCTTGTGAGATTATTGTTAGGGAAGCTTCATGTTTTTTTCAACAGGAAATTTCTCTGACTATGAAAGTGTGCCCTTCACCCTGAATGATAAAGTAAAGTAAAGCTCAAAATTAGAAAATCAGTTGAATGTCTGAACTGCTCAACAGTAATAATGGGGAGATGATTTTCATGCTTTTAAGGGACTATTCCACTATCTAAGTTTGTTGGAATATTCATACAATTATAGAATGACATGGGCAAACTGTAGATCTGATCACAAATTCAGTGAGGGTGGAGGGGTGGTGGTACGAATGGACAGGATGGTGGAATTCATGAACTGTCATTTTGAATTCTGCTACATATTAAATTTCTCTATAGTTTTTTGTCATTAAAAGAAAGATCTTATTTCTCTGGTTTGGCTCTGTCATGACCAAAGATGATAAATTTCCCCCAGGGTAGTGGAAAATGTGTAATGTGATTTCCAGCAGAGAAACTGGGTGCTTTTTGAGCTTGTTTGTCCTTGTGAAATTTGAATCATTCAGGTCTGGAATCTCATAAATTAAGGAGTTGAATCTGACTTGCTGGAACTACTCAGCTCCTAGATCAGTCTAAACCCAGTTTAGGTAAGAATATTGCTTCCCTGGTCTTTTCCTAGTAAGTAGAAAAGCTGGCAGTTTCTTTGATTCAGTTTAAAATGATTTAATCTTTTTATGTCAGCACTTCCAATTTTTCTTTCTGAAGAATAAGGAGATCAAAGCTAGCAGTGCAAAGATCTTGCTTTAAGTGATTGAGAGCTGACTAGGTCAGACAGCTTTCCTGAGACTTACAACAAATAAAGAGAAAATGCTTCCTGAGTTGCGTCTTAGATACTTACATTACAAATAAAAGTGATGCTGCAAGTGCAATGAAGGTGGGCAGCAGGTATGAAACAGAAATCACAGCTATCTTATTCTTGCATAGAAAGCAAGGCTGCTGCTATCAACAGGCAAGGTTACTGCTGAATGTTTCAACAGATGAAGTATGTTGAATATTTCCATGCTGAATAATGAAATGGATCACTGAAAAAAATCAAAGCATTTTTCTTCTTTATTAAATTTTAGTATCCCAGTGAATATTGTATCATCAGTGCCCTCATGCCTATTGCTCCATGGAAATACATCTTGGGGTAAATTCTGGTTCCTTTCACAATGGCTTTGTAAAAGCCATAACTAGAGACATCTGAGCTGAAGAAGTTTACGCGTGTCGTTAGCTTAAATCATATCAGTGAGGTTTGTATCTGCTTTCCCACAACGTACAAATGGAAAGGAAATATAAGCTGTATAAACAAATGATTTAGTCAAGAGGTGAGATTTCCAGGTGCAACTAGTTTATTCCAGCTCTAGGACACCATACATACATATTTTTGCTACCAGCATGCCATGGACAATTTACAGAAATGCCTTGGGATTCAGCTGACTATAAGGTACCCAGCAGGAAAAGAATAGGATCCCCTAACACGCTGCGGTGTAAGGTAAGATCAAACAGGAGTCCTTCCACTCTCATATTGAGGCAATAAATGCTAGTTCATAGTTAAGTGTACTGTATACAATTCAAAAGAAGTATCAGGAACATTTTTTTTCCTTTAACTTGTGCTGAGATAGAGAAATTGCAAACTTTACTCTGTATAGCATTTTAACACCACTCTTAATTCCTGATCTGCATACCTCACTATATGCTATGACCAGACCCCGCAAAAGCCTACACTATCCCTCCAGACTTAAATCTTTTGGAACTTGATTCAACTTTTACAAAATGTGAAAGTTGGTGGAGTTTTTTTTCTTTAATTTTATTCAGATCTGGTTCTTTAGACTTTAATAATTATAGCTGAGAACTCGAGTGAAGGAGCGTGTGACATTTATTCTGAATCAAATAGAATATGCATGTAATGATCTAGCTGAGGAGTTGTAGTCATCCAGTACTTTGTAGCTAATGATAATTGTCTAATAAAAAGAACCTGAAATTGTTTTCTTAGAAGTCTGTTATTATGAATAATTCTGTTAGCAATATGTGAATCCAAAATACATTGAATCTAGATAAGAGTATCCTCGGTATATAAAATATATAAGAATCAAGATTATGCACAACATCTTGAAGCGTTGTTTTGGTTTTTTTTGTTTTTCCCCTTCCAAAGCTAACTAAGTGATTAGAAGTGGCACTTGTCAGTGGCCAATGAGTCACTGAAAATGCTTATTGATGACCCAGTGCTGAGATGGTTTATATGCTGGTCACTGACCCCCCTTTTTAGCAGTCTCTTTGTTACTAATTGCATGTTTTAGGTGAACTGATAGTAAAAGTTAATGCATAGAATTGTATTATATTTTCAAGATTGTCTTTGCAAGCTGTGCAATTAGAAATAGATTTTCTAGACGTTCAGCAACGGGGTAACAGAGGAATTTAAGTATTTCCAAATATAAAATGTTTTAAAGTAAATTTTATAAATAGTATTCGCAGAAACATGTTACAAAGTTCTGAGTCATTGTGTGCATACACTATATAGACTTGTATCTTAAATCTAGTTGTGAATAAATATGTCCATAATTGCATATTTCAAATTATGAAAAGGATAGATTTAGCTTGAAGCCATTTGGACACTTTTGATTTTACAGGTCTGATAATTATCCAAGCTATTTCTATTATTCGTAGTAATTGTAAGAAAAATGTAACTATTTCCATCTTTAAATTTCCAAAACTTAAGAATTCTGACAGTTAAATTTAATTTATAATGTGATATTGTTTGTGAATTTGAAGTTGGGCTTCTCCCAATGTAGGGCTAAATCAAAACAGCACAAGAACTCCGTGATTGTTGAAGGGGGGAGTGGAAGAGTGCTGTTGGATGGGTGTGCAATTTTGAGCTCCCCTGGTCACTTTATATCATAAGGAATGCAAACCAACATATAACAAGTGAGTACTTGTTATATGTATATGAGCCAAAATGTTTATTTAGAAATACAGATTATTGCAAGACTTTCTAGCACCTAGATGAAAAGTGCTATAAAACAGTTGTTTTGACTTTTTATCCATTTTTTACTTTTAGAGGAAATCAACATACTAGCCCAAATAAACTTGATCTCTTTTCCCTGTTATGAACTTTTTACTGGAAATATATTACTTTACAGCATTGCTTAGGATATCACAGTTAAACAAATAAAAATCTTCCAAAGCTAGTTTCAAATCCAATGCAACCATGTACTATCAAAGCCTTACAGATCCGTTTGGTTGTTTTTTTTTTTTTTTTTTAATTCCTTCATATCTGCTCTTTTGTTGTGCCAAAGAAGCAAGTGATAGCTAAGTCAAATGGAGAAGTTGATTGGAGACATTTCATACAACAGTGTATTCTTATTTCAAGCAAATTGTGGTAGACATAATTGGACAGCGAAGACTGTAGTCCAGTTACCTGATGTGTCTTCAAGGCTTGACAGTCCATGATTTAAAAAACTTTCAGTATTGTCAAAATAGTTTTACAAAATCACTTGTCTGAAGTTGCAAAGGAAGATAACGGCTTTTTTTTTTTCAAGATTAATAAAAAACATGTGCAATCTTGTTATTGAGTTTAAAGATAGCCAGTGACCTGAGTATTTGGATTTTTCTCAGTCCATTGGTCACGAGACACGTTTCACTGTACTTAGGACTACCTAGAGAAAGACTGTGCAGCTCAGTGGGTTGGAAAATGAGACACAGAGTCTTATTCATTGGCCATATCTTCAAACCTAGCCCATGTATGCAGCCAGACCAAAGTAGAGAGAGTATGAGAGGAAGGAGTAAATAGAGGGAAAGAAAAAAGCTTTCTGAGACAGAATTTGTATTGCTGTAAGACTGAAGTGGAGGAACTTTGGAGGTAGCCTGCTGGTGGTGCTGTCTTTCTCAGAGCCAGAGAAATAAGAGAGAGGTCATGTAGAATATTTTGGGGAGGGAGAGATTGGACTTTCATAAGATAACAAAGAAAATATTTAACGCCAGTGCAAAAGAAACCTGACAGAATACAATATTCTCCTTGTTGATGTCGATGAATGCTGCTAGGCCAAGTATATTTCCCCTTTGGAAGGTTGCTCAATACGTATGAACTTGGCTGGTATTGTGTTGATGACCTACTATCTTACAAATTTCTAGGGCCTTTGGTTTTTTGTTTGATTTTTAACATCCTGTTGCCCAATAGAAAGTGTGGATGAAACACTGACACGTCAGGATGGCAGAATTCTGTATTCCCAGGCAAGCGTGAAGCAATAGAGAATCAGGACCTGATCTTCGTGGGAATTGGGCTACTTTGGCATCTTTTAGAGCTTGGCCCTGTGCATTCATTGCTATTTCTTGTGCTGCTTTTCGTTGCCAAACATATCCCTATCAAGAATAAGAGTCAAATTTTGTTTTCTCAAGAACTTAATTCACTGTGTTCCTATAACAGTTCAGTCAGGACCTGGCAAAATATTAGCAAAATAGCTTACCTTGCTTGTTGTTCCACAAAACTGGAAGTTGGTTTGAATCTTCAAATAGACATAATGTGGTGTGGTTGATACTGTAAAGGGAAGGGATGCCATCCAGAGGGACCTGGACAGGCTTGAGAGGTGGGCTCATGCAAACTACATGAAGTCCAACCAGGCCAAGTGCAGGGTCCTGCACCTGGGACGTGGCAATCCCAGGCACAAA
>JAOXJM010000012.1:85126570-85144256 GCA_026413425.1 Tringa solitaria
CCCATCCCTGGAAGTGTTCAAGGCCAGGCTGGATGGGGCTTTGAGCAACCTGCTCGAGTGGGAGGCCTCCCTGTTCATAGCAGGGTGGGTTGGAACTGGATGTTCTTTCAGGTTCCTTCCAATTCTAACCATTCTATGATCCTGTTATTTTCCTGTTCATATAAAACTACATCTTTTTTTTTCTTTCTTTCTTCACACCTTTTCTCTTGAATCCTGATGATGAATTGGATTTATTCCCATGTTTATGATATGTTTACAATTTGTTTAGATTTAATATGTAAAAAATTTTACATGTTACACAGCATTTTATCTCAATCTTAAATTCACCTTCTAAAGAAGTTGAGGCTGAAGATAGGAAGACAGGGAGGTGACTTTTGCCTTAAGAAGTTTGATCCAGTCTTTGGGAAAGAACTGACTTTGCAGCTATTATTAAAAGCTGACTAGAGGCTACAGTTTTATTGTACAAAAAGTTGTAATGGAAAGGAATAAAGGGCAAAAGACCAGTGACATTAAATTCCTCTAAACACTAACAAACCCTCAATTATTTATTTGCAATTACAGTTCACTGAATTAGCTACGTGAAAACAATAAAACACGAGTTCTCTCAGGCAGATTCTCAACAAGGGTGTTAGAAAAGCAAGGTTAGAGAGGGTAAAGAATGAGACAATCGTGGTTTTGAACTCATTCAGTAAATTGATTCAGCTTGGATTTTCCCTATCCTCTGTGCACTTTCTCCCTTTTTTGACTTCTGTGCCTCACACCTTCAGGTGAGATTAGCGGGAGCACCAAGCCTCTGCTACGTGCCTGAACCCGGGGACAGAGGCTGACAGCAGATAGCTAATGTTACTCTGGGCCTGAAAGGTGCATGTCTCTAGAACGTGGAAAGATCACTCTTTTTAACCACTTTAAGACATAGGCCATGGGAAGAATTGGAAAGCTTCTTGCTGTGAGCATTCCTCCCTTGTAAATACCTGTGACTGCATGTATACAGATGGAGCAGAGAAACTGCCACAAGTTTTTCAGGAAGGATGAGATTTTGTCTGCACCGAGGTTGCATTTGCTAGGACTTTGCTCAGGATTATTATTCTTTTAATAGGCTTTTATCAATAAATGTTTTCAGTCTTTGGGATTTGCCTCATTGCTGTCAAGCTGCAGCTCACTTCATGTTTTTTTGGTACTATGTGTTACACAGGTCTTTAAATACACCACAGCTGAAATAGCCTCAGCATCTGAGGGAACTGTTTGCCTTGACAGCTGCTTTGCCTTTTGCTCACTGTATTTGTTGCCAGATCTTGGATGTGAAAAGCTTCTCCTAAATTGTCTTTGTAGGGAATAGTGAAGAGCTGGGACATTTACTGTGGATTATTACTCTGTTTCACTTCTGCTGAATCACTAGAGCATTTTCTCTAAATGAATTTGCTGCTCTCTGAGTGCTCAAAGACATTGGCGTTGTCTTTCATCTATTCTGCTCAGCACTGGATTGTCAGCACTCACACTTGCTCTTAGTTAGTGTCTTCCATTGGAGGGTGCATCAGTAGGTGTCAGGTGAAAAAACACCTTGCTCAGGAAGACCTGAAAGAAAGCACTGATGCTTCTGCACTATTTCCAAAAAATATATGTGGAGATCTGTTCATTAGAGAATGTTTCCTAGCAGCTGTGTTCCCAAGAGCAGCAACTGTTTACAGATATTAGATAATATTCACAGAAAGAAAATTCTGAGTCTATCTGAGCCAACATTCAAGATTCAAGGGTGAGAGTCAGAGATCTTCTCGCTCTATCACTCTCGTGTACCTTGCCCATGTGCCTGATCAGATCCAAGCACTGGGATGTGAACATGCTTCTTCAATAATCACAGAACGCTATGGAGGGCTTTTGGCAACTAATTTTCATTCATTGCTTTAAAAATTAGAGCTTTAGTTGATTTCACGGGCTGGGGAAAAATGTCAGTTTGACTACTAGCCTTTTTTCATGTGACTTTGGAAGTGGTGAAAAATGTGCATGTCTTATGGACACAACCAAGAGCCCAATTAGTAAAAGTGTCTCAAAAGTCATGGACAGGTTTTAGGGCTTTTTCAGTGGATCTGAGCAGAGTTGGGAAATCTACTGTAGAATTAATTGCTTCTGTTCATAGTTTGAATCTTCTGAGGCCAGAATAGGTGGGGCTGCGATTACCAGTCTGACTGGTGTCCTCAGGTCAGTCTTTTCCTTCTGAACGGAATGGGAGGTGTAGAAATGTAAAAAAATGCAGCAGGTGACTCCAGTTGCTGCAGTTTCTGCCCCTTTTGCTGAGCAGCATGTAAAATAGTTATGACACTGATTTAGATCACAGTAATATGCAGTGACATAAAGCAAATATTATGTTTGCATGTGGCCTTTTGACTTTAATGGAGCCCAGAGGGGGTGTAGTGGTCCAGGCCTTAATGATATTATGGTGGTAAGGTCTGATAGCAAGAGCTGTCTCAAAACGACAACACCTGCTGAGAAGAACCACTAAACTAGGTGTAAAATAGAGAAATGCCTGAAAATGGTGATGAATGAAGAATGAATGGTGAGCATGAAGAAACCAAAGACCTGTTCTTTCATGCAGTTTCTTCCAGCAGAAAGCAGCTATGTTAGGTGGCAGCATAGCAGGGTATAACAGTGCTTTTTCCCTATTATTGGTTTGGGTAAAAGAACAATCCTTACATGGTCTTTCCATATATTGTAATGTGTTATTTTTTAGGGCCATCTGGTCTGCAATTATTGAAATTCATCTACTGAATTGTCAGTTATCTTTCACAAAGAGGAACAAATATTCTTTCATAAGAAACCAGTAATATAGAAGTTATTTTTGTGGGGTTTTGTTTGTTTGTTTGATATTCCCATTTCCTTTTTTTTAATTTCTCTTTTTTTTCCCCTAATTTTTATTTGTTGTTTCCCACCCCACCCTGAGTTGGAGTCTGCTTTGTTTTATGTAGGGTTCATTGGTTTGGGGGGTGGTTGGTTTGGTTGTGGTTGGTTTGTGTGGTTTTTTTTCATGCGGGAAAGTAGAAGATTAGAAGCAGAAGTGGATGAAGAAATAATTTTTGGCCATGAAGTTTTTCAAACAAAATAGAAGGTATTTTAAAACCATGTTAAGACTCTACATTTTTTTTTTTCAGTCTAACAAATGAAAATGACTTCGAAAATGAATCCTTAGGTGCCTTTGAAAATTCTGTGGTTTTTTACCCTACATATTTGACCAAAGAAACATAAACACCTATTTTGGTAATAGATATATTCATGATTGCTGCAGTCCACTTACTTATCTGTGTAGAGATTTGATGTGTTTTTACCTTATAAGTGCAGGTAAGTTACTTACTAAATTGAAATAAAACTTCATTTTCTGCAAACATATTATATTCCATTTTCTTACCAAAACACAATAAAACAAAATATATGAAATATTATGCAGTAGGTAAAAGGAAATATATTTCTTGTCAGATATGAATACCAGATTAGAACAATCTTTAATTCACTTTTATCTTGCTTTGATCTGAAACCAAGCTATGAGCAGCCAGAAACATTAAAGACTGAGAGAAAATAAGGATGACTCACTTTCTTGATTCACATTGAATTGATTTTGCGAAGAAAGGACTATGACCCTGTTTGTTAAGATGGCATTGTGTGGACCCTTTAAAATGTTTTGAGTTTATTTCTCAAAAGGTACATCTGTATATCAAAAGAATTTATCACTGTGTCAGTGATTCATCATTAGGCATGAAATTAAATTTTTTCTGGTGTTCATCACTATCTTTTAGTTTTTCCTTCTATATAGCAGTTGGCTTAAATCTGCCTTCCAAGACTTAGGTGCATTTCATGGTGAAGGAAATAGAATTTAAATTGAAGGACGCAAAAGAAAAAAAATTCCCTCTGATATATCATTAAAAATATGACATTTGATTAGAAATGGGAACTTGAAATAATATTTATATATTAAGACCACCATTGTCTATGGCAAGGCTGATACAGTAATTTGTAGATGTAGAAAAAAGAAGAAAAGGTTTTATTTTATATCATTCTGTTCCAAGATGTTCTTGTGCGTATCAAAAATAGCTCTTAAACATGTATTTGAAAACTGAGAAGAAAGGGCTCTGCTCTTCCCCATCTCAAATTTAGACAGTGGTAGGAGGATTGTGCTGATGCAGCAGAAAAGGCTTTGGTCCCTTCATGTTTTATTGCCCTGGGGATGCTTCCACCTCACCACTGGCAGGTCAGACTGGACAAACTACCAGTGTTAGTTTTCTAGGTTCTGGCTGTGTTTTGAGCACAGCATAATGTTTTCCACAGTAGATTCTATAGATGCTTATACTGTAAGTACTCATGCTCATCAGGAAGCTAATTAACACAGTCTTGTCTTGCTAACTTGATGTTTCAGTCTTTAACTTGTTCCGCTGAGGTGTCTGGGAGCAGCGTTGGTTTGGGTAGTTTGGAGTTAGAGGCATCCAGAGTGTCATCTTGTGTTCATATTTTGGATCTTAGCTTTGCAACTTTTCTTTTTAAAGATGAAGGTGAACCTTTAAAAAGCAGTAGCAGGTGTGTTTGGGGAATAATATGAATTTGCTGCTTGCTGTTCTTGGCAAGTGTAGCAGCACTGCTTCTCATATATAATCAAGTATTTTGGGCGTTCATTATTCAGGAATACTGCCATCTATAGCAGGCTCTAAGTGTTAATGACAATAGCTAGTGGAGGTTTGCTTTTCCTTTTAGCTTAGAAACTTGTTTCTTGAAGCTGATAGTCACTAATTTTATGTATTTGCACCATAATGCAAGACAAGTAACTATGTACAATATGCAGGCAAATTTTTTTCTTAGGTTATAGGAGAGTTTAATTGATAATCACAACTTGGGTCTATGACACCAATGTCTAATTAAAATGTATTCTTAAAGGAGCTGTAGTAATGCATATATTTGTACTTAATTTCTTAAGTCCAAACATTGTTTTGTCTGCAAAAGATTAAGACATATTAATTTGAGCAAGGCAAATAACCTTACACCGGTTTGGATCACTTAGTAGCATAGCAGCTGAAGGTTTACATTTCAAATTATTGCCATAATAAAGATAATCTTGGTCTTTTCGTATCAAGTCAATTTGGTTGGACGTGATGGAAAAGGAAATGAGAAAAGTATTCTGGTTAGGGCTTGGTAAAACTGTGCATGATTTCTCATAACACTAGAGGGAGTAAGAAGGTAAAGTTCTAGAAAGAGCAGCTGGTTCTTTGGAGGTGGAATCCTCTGAGAGTAAGTTTGCCATACCAGGCAGGTAATTAAAGCAAAGGCTATTACATCATTAAGAAAAAAAAAAAAATCCCAACCCCAAAATCAAAGTGATCTCTTACATGCTTTTTGTTCATTTGTTTGTTCTTTTTCCTTCCCTTCACTTCCCCCCGGCCACCTCCCACTGAAATACTACCAGCATTCTTTGGTTCCCCACATTTTGTTTATTGTTTTGAGGTGATACTTTTGTTTTCATATCTCTGAATGCTGAGTGTGTGTTCATCTAGGCTAATGTTAAAGGATTGGCTGTGATGGAAACCAAAGTCCTTGTTTCTCATCGTCAGAGACCCCTTTAGGCAAATGTTAATCTGCCAAGATCATGTGCATTCCGAGGAGGATTTGCAAATGAACTAGTTGTTTTCCATGAACAATATTTCCTGACCTAAATCTTTCTGCGCTAAGGAGAAAAAAAAAAGTAATGTTGTGCACTAAGAGGCTATTAGAGATGAGAAAATTTTCTCTAGTGTTCCCCTTGCCCACTCATATTAATATTAACTATTTCTATGATATGATAATAAATTCTGGTGAGCATAGCATTTCATTGTAATTATTCACACCTAAGTGGATTAGCCCACTTGCATGTTCTTTTAAATAACAATCTGTGGTTGCCTTGGAAAGTCAAAGACATTTGGGGAAATATTCTCATCTCAGTGCGTTGGATATTGCTCGCTGACTCCTGCTGGGATTTGTGAACAACATTGCTGGTACAATGAGTTGTAAATGCAACTCTACTGAAAAAAACTGTTTTTCACGTGGCACCACAAGCATCATGACAGTAAATAAATTTAAGTGCTCTCTTTCCTGTTTTTCTCTGTTTTTCTAGAAATTCTAAAGCACTGCTTTGGATAAATGAAGAGGTTACACCCACCCCTAAGGCCCTTTGGGGAGCTGGGGACAGGCAGGTGGCTGCAGCCCTTGCCACAGGAATACCATGAGAGGCAGAGTGTGTGTAGTAGGTGGTACCCAGCACAGGGAGCTGGACTTCTGTCTCTCCCAGTTTGCCCAGAGACACTTCCTTTCGACCTTACAGCACTGGCAGCAGGAGGCAGGACAAATCCCCATATGCGGTTGCTTCTTCTACAGGAGAAATGGGAAGAAACTCTCCGCTTGCTTTTTTCCCTCATCGATTCATTTACACAGGAGCAGCCGCATCAGGATTCCTGTGTTGACTGTACTGGCCCTGCTCTTGCGATGCTGCTGCTGAACATATAGCAACAGTGGGACAGTCAGCAGTGCCAGTTGTCACCTACAGGCCGCATGGTAGCGTGAAAACCAGTGTGTAGTGAGATGTGGAGCTCTCTTTAATGGTTCTTTGTTGGATGCAAACAGTATATTTTCCTTCAATACTTGCACACTCATTGCAGCTAAGTGATGGCCTTGAAATTAAATTCTCCCTTAAAAATTTAAAAAAACCCAACAACACTTTGCATAAGCTTGAGTTTATTTCTTGACTATATTTGTTGATATCTTTGTTACACATCAGCTTTCTTTGTCGCTGTTTTTGCAGTAAGCGAAAATAAGCCAATTTACACCACTTGGTGATTGGCCTCGGTTACCTAAGTTTTCAGTTACCTCTCTAATTTCTCAGTAGCTTTTGGTAAGGAGGTTTGGCGACTTCAGTAAGTCCACTGAAACTAAGAAATTTCTCTCATTTCCACTGTCATGAAGACAGGCCCATAGTTTTTATTTTAAACGCACATAAGTTTGATCTTTCAGTCCTGTTCATAAATTATTCAGTTTTTTATAACCTAAACTCCCCTGGTAGCTGTTGTCTCTAAATTATCTACATTTTTGCGATATTTCCAGTATTTTTCCACTAGTTCTATGAACTGGTACTGTAACAACATGATCCCAAACCAGAAGATTTTCACTTACTTACTTGTGGCACGCTTACCCGACTTAGATGTATTTCCTCAGATGATAACAAGGAGACTGCTAGCAAGTCTCTGTCCTCTGAACTCAATGTAGCCCACCCCATGACGTGGAGAAGCAGTGATGTGCTGAGTAAGGTCCAGGCACATGCCCAGTGACTCCTGCTGCAGAGCGAGAGCTGCTGCAGCGATGGGATCAACCCTGCCAACAGAGTTCCTCCCTTGAGCTGGCAATCTTCTCTGCAGGACTCTTCCTTGGCCTGATGCGTGCACTTCCACTGGACATCCCTTAGCACTTTCCTCTAAGAGCACTTTAAATATTTATTTCTAAGTATCCTTATTTTTGAAAACAGGACTTTATTCCCAAGTCAGGCCTGAGGAATACGAGAGAGGCCTCAGGAAGGCTTTTGAAGCCTGACTTGAGGCTTGAAGTGTTCTTGAAGTGTAGGTGTTTGAGAAGGTAAGGCCAGAAGAACTACTGCTATTACACAGTGAAAGTTTTAGACTGAAGCATATTCCTCCTCAGTGTAGTCTAACAGTACAATACTGCTCTTAAAGATTAACGCAGTCGCTACAGATCCCAGTTTGGGAAAATACCCTTCTTGAAGACAACACTGAAAGAGATATTTAATTATCATAATTATACAACAGGAGAGTTCAATACGTGCTAGAAATTTAACATGTTCTTAAAACGTTTCTCCAAATGAGAAGGACTTAAAGTTCATGTTTGGATGCATTCCTAGCTGGATCCAAGACTCTGGAGACATTTACTCCAATGCTTTGTCCCCTTCTGAAGTCAAACTCCCTGCAGTTATGCCACTGTTGTCACAAGTTCACATGCTATGGGCTTTTTAAAGACTGTTCTGATCATCTGATCTGGCTTCCTGCAGGTAAGAGCTCAGCTTTTGGACCAAGCCCTTACCTATTTGTTGAGTCAGAGCAGAGCAGATCATAAGAAAAGGAAGCCGTCTGTGTGTCCAGCGCTGAGGAGTGGAGGGTCAGCCGTGCTGTTGGGTAAGCTCTCAACCATTAATTAGCTCCTGTGTTCAAAGTACAAGCTTCACATTGACTCTGAATGTGTCTAACTTTTCTGCTGGTTTATTTCTCTAGCACTTTTGATATACCTTTCTTTTCTTCTCTGCCTTCTATCTTTTCACAGTCAATGCAGCAAAAATGATAAGAAATTTCATTTACAAGATTTTTTGTTTCTTTTCTGTTTTCTGAGACTTTCTGGGATTCCAACTGTTCTAGGATGGCAGCCTCTATAAGTACTTGTATACAGAATCTTTTTCTATAAACCAGTGCTTACTTTCCCTGCAGTTTTCCAAATGAGTGATTGAAACCATTGGACAAGAAGCCTTAGATGAAGTAGGTCTCAATATTTGTAAATTATCCAGAGTAATAATGAAAGACTCCCTACTTGAATGTACTTCCAGACTTTCATTCTTTTTTCAAAGCCAGAGAATACATTTTCTTTATGCATTTTCATTATAATTTTAATTAAATATTTTTTTCAGAAGTGCAGGGCTTTTTTAATTATCTATTTCTCATAGAGGAAAAAAAAAACATATTTTACTTTCAGATGTTCTGATTAAAAAAGAAAAATAGAAGAGTTTTCAAATATCCTGGTATGAACTCATAGCAGTTGTTAACTCTGGAATAATTCCACATTTACATAATGTTGAAGATTGGAAAGATCTGAAAATAACAGTTGTGAGAGGGAAGAATTTCTGTTTATTGAAAATCATGGAAATTGGGAAAGTTGACATGGTCACATGCCCTTCATTTATTGTTTCTCTGCTTGTGAAAAGGAGCCACAGAAGCAATAAGTAAGGTGGATCTATTGGGTCAATTACTTCTGGTTTTGTGTAATTCTTTTATATACTTACAGAGCAATGATTAAGTGAACGTGATGTCTTAAAAATGGGTAATGTTTCAGCTCATCATATTGACATTCTAGATATGCCGCTGTTTTGATAATTACGCAAGTATTGTCAAAGGCTTTCAGAAAGAGGAATTTAGCCTATTTTTTTTTGGTGGAAAAATTCAGCCTTCACAGTCTCCACTTGTATAAAAGCTGCAGGTGTTTAGCACTTATTAAAATCAGGCAATTCAGCTGTGATTGAAAAAAAGTACATGCTCAGCCTTTTTATCTCTATATGGTATTGAATAAAGTTTTGCCACAGACTTCAAAGATCTAGCCCAGTGCCCTTTCTTTTGAGTCATTGCAGAAGAAAGGAATAGCTTTTGATCTCTTTTATACATATGTAGGTAGATATATAGGTTGGATTAGTTTAGTTCTGCGTGAATATTTGACATCAGAAATGCTTCCTTCCTCTAGCAGTTGTCTGTGACAAGCCAGGAAATGGATAGCATTTTACTTAAGGAAGACCCTGTCTTTAACAAGGTAGGTATTCTGTGTCTTTTTTTTTGATGTTTGAGACAATAGTTGGGTATATCTTTTAAAAATATTACTTTTTTTTGCTGCCCCCTTTTGATATATGAAGGGAGTGAACGGAAGTGAGCAAGAGGCTAATGTGTTCACACACAGCACCCTGTGGCTTCTCACTTGAAATGCAGAACCCTTTCTGGTCGCCCCAGCTCATGGAAATAAAAGTGGTACTGAAGTGAGCCGGTCCCAGGATAACATGTGCCACAGTATTTAAGCTGTTCACAAAGCATCAGAGAGTGCCTTTTCCCTGTGCAATACCAAACATTTTAATCATGGAACAACCTCGGTTTTCAGATGCTGTGCCATCCATCACTGCAGATTTGCACTATTTGTCATAGAAATAGTCAAGCTTTGGCTTTATTTGCCTCATAACTTGGGTGCCTTAGACTATGTTTCTAACACCAAGCTCTGCCAGCACATCCAATTTGAATGAAGATGTGAAGCCCAGGTTGAATGAGGATGTGAAGCGCCACTTGAGATGTTCAAGGCCCCAAGTGCAGATGTACATACCCCACTGTAAAGCAGCTGCTATTGATGTAGTTTCTGCGAGGTAGGGGTGAGCTATTTCATCTGAACAAAGAATAGTTGTGTCACCACAGCTGGACCTCTGGGCAAATTAGGTGTAGTTGCTGTGTTTTTCCTATAGCTATGAAGTCTTCCAAGTGTAGACAGGGATACGTTACACATTTTTTTGCTGTTGTATAATAGCCCACTATTTACCTAGTGCCAGCAAAACCCCTCAAAATTGCTAGTAATGTATATTATATTTTGTATTTTCTCTCTCATGATGGTACACTATACAATGGGAGTGTTGGTAAATATTCTGTAAACAATATGTACCATTTCCCTTGACAATAAAAGGCAAATAGCAATTTTTCCTGAACTGTTTTTGTTATCAAAGAAGGCATAGTTTGAAGATGTGTTTTCACTAAACTAGAAGTTTCAGTTATAGCAGAATCATTAGGGTTGTTTTCCCCACTTCTGTTAAAGGTGGTTGACAATACCTTTGATCTGTTAATGTTCATCACAAAATTCTTCAGCTTCCTCAGGTTTGTATGATATAACATGTAAACAAGAGTGAAAAGCTTAAAAATTTGAGTTTTCTTTAATGACTGTGAATGAAAATGACAACCCAGCGTGTCAGGATTTTTTTGACTAATTTCATGTGTAACTTTAAAACCCAGTTTTCTCATAAAAGAAGAGATGTCTGGAGCCATAAGTTTATAGTTGTTTGAAGGTAAAAGTTTGTCTTGCTTTTAACAGATTAGCATCCTGGCTGTGACTGAAAAAGAATGTATTTTATAAATTTGCAGAGAGGAAGTGTTACAGTATTGATGGTTTCAGACAGCTAAAAGTCTCATCGTTTCTCTTACACTGTGACTTTATGCCCATTTTTGCCATAATTTGTGGTGGACAGACTTCCATTAGAAAGTGGAACCATGTAATCAGTTTTATTTCAGTAGTTTAGTAAATAAAATTAGAGCTCCCAACAGCTTTGCCTCTCCTCTCTCCAGTTATTCTAGCGAGAATACGATCAGTTACACTGAAGGTGTGTGAGTAACTAAAGGGGAAGTGGTATCGGACCCAGCCCCCAGTGTACCAAGGGAGACCTGAAACACTTTTCTTCCCTAGTTGACTAGTAGCAATGCATATACATCTACTAAAATTAAATGTGGGGTTTACTGAATTTAAATTGAGCACCTTGAGTTTTGGTGATTAAGTACATGCTTATGGGCCAAATTACTGCCTACAGACCATAACCAGAAAAGACACTTCAGTCAGGTTGGAGTGCTGAATTTAGAAGCCCTACATAATGCTGATGACAAGGGTCACATTCCAAAGATGTTAAATATATCCCAGGATTTCAGTCAACCTTAGAAAGGGTGCAGTGCTAGGGATTGCCCAGGTTACAATCTAGGCCAACTGACTTGCCCTCCCTCTTTAAGCTTTTCTGGTTTATAACCATTGCTCTTATGGATATGCATGGTTAATGTTTTTGGGGCATTTAGACACCAACAGGTAGGTGGTATGAACAACTCAGGTCTATATAGAAGAGGTGAAAATGAATTTGCTCTTGTTTACTTTTGCTTGACTGTGCTTAGAGTTTTGGAGGTTAAAAAAAATATTTCGCTTTTAAAAGAGATTCTCCATCAAGTTTGTAAAGATACATTGAACTCCCCGGTTAATTCATTTGCAAGAATTATGGATGACATTCTACTTTGTGGCTCCACATGTGAATTAGATGGACAAAGGACATGAGCTGTTCATTTACTTTCATGACCCTCATTTCCTACAACGGTCATCCTTACATCTGGACATGGCTTGGAAGAAAAGATCTTCCTCAGATTAGCAGTATTTTGACGCATTTCTTTGACTTTTTGGAGATATTCAGATGACTATTGGCCTCCAACTAAAATATTGAGTACCTTTGTAGTCCATCTATACACCTACTTCTTTGCTCCAAATATATAGATCTTAGGTTATGGACTGCACCAAAGTTACTTACTCAGTGTATGGTATGGATATCCCTCATTATTTTTCATTTTGCAACAGCTTGGTCTCTATGAGACTGTTTAGCTCTATTAGTGTTTGAGGTTTTTTGCTACATCTATAAAATTTTTGTCAATAATATGACACAGAAAATATTCAAGGAACAACTAAGTGGACAGTACTGCAACACATAACACAGAAAACACCTGGATCTTAGAGATGACTAAATGAGCAATGAACTTTTAAAAGAGTTTTGGTGCTTTAGGGTTTTTTTGTTTGGTTGGTTTTGGGTTATCATAAAAAAGAAACCTTAGACGTGCAGTTCTACCTTTTATAAGAGGGTTTTACTGTTCACAATTTCAAGACAGAATAATTGAAATACCAAAGGAGGAATTGAAGAAAGGTGTAGTGGGAGCTTCAAAAAGTTTTTTGGGGTGAACCATTACATAGAAGTAAGATTGCAATTTAAAAGGTTATCTGTTTGTGTAGTAAACAGAATACTATGTTGTATTATAGAAGTTTGTATATGGAATTGTATATGGGATAAAAAAAACCTTGAAATAATGAAAATGAAAATGTCTTAGCACATCAAAGGGAAAACACAGGATGATACCAAAAAAAAGGTCCAATAACATGAAGATACATGCAAGGTATAAAGTTGCTATGCCTGTCAAAGAGTTTTTCATGTATCTTGCTTCCATGATGGAACATGCTCACTAAGAATAGGACAATTTTCTGTTCTCTTTGAAAAGTACCAATACTGACAGGCATAGAGGCACTCTATCATGTCATTTTCAAGAAGGTAATTGCTGTTCTGTATGACAAAAGCATTTCAAAAAAGACAGCAATCAGGGCAATTCTATGAAGCCTGCTGCTGCATGAGTCCTTCCTAGATTCAAGTTTGATAACGTTGGCTGTCTGTCCTCCAGTGTGTGAGTTAGACATGAGCAGGGAAGGCATTCAGGGCCTGCCCTTTGCTGGGGACCTTCCTTGGTTCCAGGACAGTCCAGCTCTGCATGTATCTATCTCCTACATTCAAATTGGATTTATGGTTACAAAGCCAAGCACTGAGGAATTAAAGGAGGGTCCCTTCGTGACAGCAATTTAGCATTTGTGTGTGTGAATCAGGCTAACAGAGATCAAACCTCAATAAGGTAAATTTTGGAAGCACAGTTCAGGTCTAATGCCTTAAAGCTCTTTTGTCTTATAGTAGCTTTGTGTTTAATTGATTAGCTGCCTGACCTCGGCAGGGATCTCATAAAATAATTACTAAGGGATTGTGTCATGAAATATTTGGAAAGACAGTTCCTACTGTAACGAGAGATTTAGCTTGTGATAAAATTACTGATTTGTGCATATCAGTAAGAGGACTCAATGTGTCAGTAAGAATCACAGCTGTTAAATTCTCTATAATCCTCTGATTGTCAAGGGTGCATCCCTGGTGATAGGAGATGGAAGGTTTGGGAGGGGGAAGCCTTTTGTGTGTGCAAGAAAGATAGAAAACTTTGGAACATGGCCTATGAAGAAGAGACTTATATGCCTGACTTTTAAAGAATGTCTGTTAAATGCCTTCTTGGTTACATTTTCACCGCTCAAGGTTTACTTTGTTTTGACATGTAATTCTCCCTATCCCCTTTCATCTATTCTTGTTCTTCTGCATTTATATTTCAGGATCTAACCTGGGTTGGAAAAGACCTCAGGACATCTCTAGCCCAATCTCCTGATCAAAGCAGAGCCAGCTGGGTCAGGCCAGGTTACTTAAGACTTTTTTGACAGGACTTGAAAACCTCCAGGGACAGAGGCTGAAGAGCCTCTCTGGGCAACTTATTTTAATGCCTGAGTGTCCTCATGGTAAAAAAGCTTTACCTTACATGCAGTCTGAGCCTCTCTTATTTAAATTCATGCCTGATGGGTCTCTTCCTTACAGTATGCATTGCCGTCAAGAACCTGGCTTTGTTTCCTGGATGACCTCCCTGTAGATCCTGGGAGATTTCTACTCACTGAAGCTATCTCTTCCCCACAATGGACACACCCTTGTCCCTCATCCTCTCCTGAAATGGCAAGTGCTCCAGATCCCAACCATCTTGGTGGCTCTCCCCTCACCACCCTCCAGTCTATCAGTGCCTTTCTTGTACTGACTGAGGGCACTAAAACTGGATGCAGTATATAGATGTGGACTAATAAGAGGTATAAACCCTTCTTGTGATCTCCAGATTGACAGAACAGGTCCCAGGATACATTCTTGTCATGCTCCACTTGCTACAGGCCTTCAGGCAGTGTATGATCCATTAACCACAGCCCTCCAATCCAAACAATTTTTTACCCATCTACTTGTTCACCCATCCAGACCATAAGAAACAAGCTTGGATAAAAGGCTACTGTGTGAGAATATTGTGTATGTTTAATTTTGCTAAAGTCAGGATAAATGACATTGTTTTTTCCTCCTCCACAACTCCAGTCATTTTATCATAGGAGGCAACCAGGCTGGTCAGGCATCATTCACACTTGGTAAATCCATACTGACTGTTCTGAGTCACCTTATTTGTGTGCACATAAATGTGTCCCCTAATGATAAAAGATAAACTGGCCATTTGAAACTAAGGCTGGCCTTTCACAGGGTCAGAGAAATTGGATGGCATTTGTGTTCCTACAAAGGGCAAGATATTGCATGTTTCAAGTCAGTGGGAGTTTTAGCAGTTATTTCAGTGGAAACAAGTCAGACCCATAAACTAGAAATGGGTTGGTTTGTTAATAACAAACGTTTCTGAGTTAAACATAGTTTAAGAAAAGATGTTTTGATTGATCGTTTCTTTTACACAGACCCCATAGGCCAAACAATAATAAAAAAAGATGCTGCTTCACCAAGCCACTCTTTGAATTGAAGTTCTTACAAAATGGGAATGCATTAGGAACTAACCATAAAGAACAGTAGGCATACGTTTTTTACCATAGCTGCATCTGCCTTAAATGCAAAATAATTAAGATTATAACTGTGTCTTGAAACTCAGTCTAGGGTAGTTCGAAGTCAGTAGAACTCAGAAGATGGTTCAAGGGTCAAACCTGGCCTGCCTTTTAAGGTACTTTCAGCAGAGGTATTGAAAGTATTGTATGCTTTTAGTTTTTCTGTCTTTTTTGTTTTATTGAAATTTGCAGTTCTTAATTAATTTGAGACTGTGTATCCCAATGTAAAAGAAAAAGACAGTGAATCACACCAGAAAGGTAAGTAACTGTTTTGTCTTATTGACTGATAAAGTAATCCTTCCCTTTTGTTGAGTATTTTCTTTTATCCCCATTGCCTATATTTGATTCTCATGTGTTATTTCAAGATAGACTTAAACTGTATGTTAACACAGTTCTTAAAAAGGGGGTGCTTTTTTCACTACACAACTAAGGAGCTTTGTGCAATCTTTACTGCTCAGAAAATAATAAAAACTGTATTCTATACATGCTGTCATGTTCCACAACTGGCACAGCTTTAAATCCCTAGACCAAGAGGATGCTTCTTGCCAAGAGTAGAGCCTGTGCTCTCCATGACCACACACATCAGAGACATTTGATATGAATTTCTACCTGCCTCTTGACTATGTACTAGTCTGCTGATATTGAAGAATTTGACATCTTTCCCTACTCTTGCTCAGATTCATCTGATCTAATTTGACACACTTGGCTGCAAAACTTGACTTAGAAGCCTGGTCACCTTGGAGTGGCTTGCAAGCAGTACAAAGAGATAAGCACATCCCAGGAATAGTTCAGCCTGTCTCTTTGTTTGTTGCTAATACAGGGAATTTTGGATAGTTAGGCTCCTATATAGGTGCCTCACTGAAATAAAAATCTTTGTCTGTATTTTCATTCAATCTTGTGCCAACTTTGTGGCAAAAAGAGAATTACAAATTATTTCAACAATTTTCAGTACTTTGAAAGATTTAGGATTTTTTTCACTCTATTTTAGTATGTTCTTGCAAGAATGAAGGGGGAAAAAAGAGGAGAAAAGATATTTTGATGAGCAAAAAGTTCATTGAAGAGATTTTAATTTTTGTTCTTTTTAATGACTTTCTGACTGGAAGTCATTATATGCTCAAAAAGCTAAAAAATGTGCAAAACCAGGAGCTATTGCATGACAATGACTGGCTAGAAGGTAATATCAGGACCCTTCAAGATACCACTTCAGTACATCCCCTTGTCTTCCCATTACTTTGCTCTAAGCTTCAGAACTGTGTGGAAACACAGGTAATTCAGGGTAGGTTGACTTTAAGGTATAGTTTGGTTCTGCAGACAGCCAGACTTATTCAGTGATGGACCTTTTTTGGAGGTATTCTATATTCTATATATTCTACTACTATATTTCTAGTTATATGGCCATGGTAATGGAAGAACCAGTGACAGCTGGGAGGGAGTCAGATGTTTCTATAACAGACTATTGAGTACAGCTGGAGGGAAAATCTTCAAGAGAGAGCCTGCACAAGAAGAAATATGTTTTAATAGCCTGTTCTGGACACGGGAAAAAGCCAGGATTTATATGCGGAAGTTTTTTTAAGTGTATTTGGTTTAATGGGTAAAGCTATACTTGCGAAGGCTTTAGGTGAAGTTCAACTGTCTCGGACAGACAAACTGGTCTCTGGCAGGTTCTCTTACCTTTTTAGTTGTATGCTCAGGGTAACTTAGAAGTGCAAAGATGATGTAAAATACAGACTGTTACTTAGTGTTTTCAGAGTAATTATATCCAGGTAAGGTCTACTCAGATGTGGGAATAAGGGATGCAGGAGATCTTATGTAAAAGATCTTATGTAAAAGAGTATCCAGGCTTCAACTCATTACCACCCAGCATTCAGCTCTTTGTGAGGTACAGAAACACTGTTGTTCTCAGGGTAATGATGACATGTACATTAAAGTCTCGAGGTATTAGGCTCTTTGTGCTAAATCCCACAATGAATCTGCAGAAAAGCATAAAGAGAATTTGTGAGGCTCTGAGCTTTCACTCTAAGATGCTGCATCTTTTACTCAGCTTCCTAACAGTGAATTCTTCCCAGACGAATTCAAGCTGTGTTGTCTCTAATTTGATTCCATTGCTTTTTCCTGTCCAACCCTCCAAGTGACTTCACCAGCTGAGCTCCCAAAATCAAAAGTAAATTGATGGAATTTCAAAAAAGCAAGAGCATGTTGTATGTTATATATAGTATACATTTGTGGAACTGTTATACCAAATGAAGAAAATAGTCTTGTTTTTACTTTTGTTAGTTTAAGTTGAAGATATAATGTAAATTGTGATATTTATGTATAGTGATATTTTGTTGCCACGTAAAGGCAAATTAGTACTGTCTTTATAGTAGCGTACAAGATCTGTTGCTGCCTTATGCTTTGATAGAACACAAGCAAAACCAACATTTTATGTGCTATTTCTCTATTTGCTGCTGCACAGCTCTGAATTACTTGGACAAAAACCCAAAAAAAGGCAAAACAAAACAAAAAACTGAAAATCAAACAAAAACCCAAACAAAAAAGCATTGAGTCCCTGCAGAATCCCATAGTCCCCTTCTTTGGAGATTTTCAAGACCCGCCTGGATGCAGTCCTGAGTAACAT
>JAOXJM010000012.1:85155795-85183644 GCA_026413425.1 Tringa solitaria
CAGGGGTTGTTATATGAGCACAGTTACAAATACTTTTTCCAATCTGTAGATTTCAACACTTTGTTTATTTTTATCCTTGTCTGAAGATACCGGCTGCTTCAATTTCACAGCAATATACACTGCAGCCAAAACAGCTTTGAGCTCAGACATTGCACAAGTTTGACTGCTTAAAACAGCCTTCTTGATAATCTCAGGTTTATGTTTCTGCATCTTGCTTTAGATGAACAGATATTTTTTGTTGAATAAGTCTTTGATAATCTAGTTTGTAAACTGATGCTTTGGATACATAAGTGCGACAAAGTATTCAGAAATTACAAGAAAGAGGCAATTTGCATTTTCATGCAACTTCCCTTTCTTGCAATGAAATCTTGAAGTAGTTAAAGGTCATCAGCAAAGTGTCACATACATCACCTCATTGCAGATTTCTCCAGTTATTATTTTTCTTGCAAAATGTCTACTGTGGAACTGATGAAGACTCACACCATTGGTGTCTTGAGTTTCTCTAAACTTGATTTTGAGTTTTCAAATTGTGAAGACAAAGGAGAATCAAACCCCTCAATTAAAAGGGAGGGGGGAATCATTTACAAGTAAAGGAACAGTCTGAATCTTCACAGAAGTCTGAATCTTTCGATGAATAGGAGTTGCAAGTCTGAAGATCAGTTGTGAATACTCTCTGTGTTTTCTTGGGGGTAATTATGATCATTATTAACAACATTGACTTTTTGAGGAGTGGGATAGATTGTTGCTCCAGAAAGCTTATTCTGTTGCTTATTCTAAGCAACTTATTATTACAGTTGATTTCAGAAATTTGAAGGGCAGCTTGGATTTGGGGGATCCTCAGTTTAACTTTGATGAGTAAACAATATCAATTTTTAAATCTAAAAAAATCTTGGTGAAGTAATAATAATTTTTCAGATGGATTTCACATACTGTTTTTGTGTATAACTGAGATATATGGGAAAGAACATGAGCTTCAACAACTATCTGCAAGTTTATTACTAAGTTCCTGGGGGTTTATAAGGAAAATTCCACTGTTATCACAGGGAACTTAAAATCTGACAACTGAATATGGCTCCTGTATTTGACCTGCCCCTTTCTCTTTTGATTTGATGGTTTGACACCTGCATCAAGCTAGATCTGGCTTCATTGCTTTGAAAAATGTCGATAACTATTCATCTTTTTTCCCCACCATTATTTTGTCTTCAGTGACAGCGTGACACTCCATGCACAACTGAGCAGAACTATATCTCTAGGTTTTTCTTCTGTATCCCCTGGCAGAATAGTGGTTTGTACCTCAGCAGATTTCTAAATTTGCATGGAGTTTTTCTGGGTTTTGATTATATCCTCTGTCCCCTACGAACAGCTCTGACTGTTGCTGGATACAGCTTGCAAAGAGAATTTGAGGACCTTCTTTGGTGCTTCTTTGATTCCTCACAGGAGTGAGTGAGCACATTGAAATGGCTGCATAATTGTTCCTTTGGGACAAGTTTATGGGTTGCTGATTGCTTTAAGTAAGACAGCGTCTGAGGGCTGTTGTAGAGCGCACATAGAGGTTATGGGGAGGTACTGTTTTTCCAATGCTACCTGAAATTTAAGCCAGCACAGTTTCATCTTAAACTACTGTCCCTGCTACGCAGGACTTGGCTTCTGTCTCCTTGAGTGTCCATGCTGTCTTGCAGTACCTCATTGCAAGCACAATGTCAGCTACCAGTGGCCTAGAAAAAAGTACCAAACATTGAATTGTTAGTGGCAACTATGCAGAAATGGTTCTTCAATATGTGATTAGGAATAGAGTAGAAATCTTAAAATGGTCACTGTGCCTTGTGATTTGTACAACACAGGTTATGAAAAATATTGCATAGAAAGGTATGTAACGTCATGCAAGGTTTTCTATGCAAAGTGGATAAAGTAGAAAAAAATTATCCAGGCCAGGGCTTTTATTGTTACCGTCAAGAAATGATTCAGCTAATAGTTGAAAAATGTTCTTCTAGATAACATGCTTTTTATTCACACAAGATAATTAAATGTTGTAGTGGGCTGTCTTTTTTAAGATTTTCATAGGAGGCAGTTCAATCCAGGGAATGTTCTTTTCCATATGAGACAATGTTAATTCAAAGCAGTGCACTCCCCAACAGGCGACATCTGTGAGTACTTGAGCTATCGCTAGTGCAGAGTTAGGTTTCCATTAGTTGTTTAGCTCGAAAATCTGTCATAACAGTGAATTGGAAAGCTCCAATAAAAATTGAATTAATTCTACATTTATGTTCTTGAAGACATCTATTGACCAGGCTTTCAGGGTATGTGATACAGAATTTTTAAAAAACTTTTATAATAAAAGTTGTTTTCCTTCCCACATCTATAAAAAATTAAACTGCATTTTTATCTCACTAAAATATATATCAGAATGTACTATTTTATGGTATCTCTAGTACCACACATTGTAAGATTTTTTTTTCTCTGAAAGTTGACAATGATGTTTGACAAGAAATTTGCATTGAACGAGAAAGTACCAGTAATATTCAGTAAAGAAAAAGGATTGAAGAGAGATGAGTGGGTGTAAAAGGTGAGACATATTTGTGTACTAAACCTGCTGTAAGTGGTAGGAGTGAACACACAGCTCTGCAATTAACCACTTTGAAATCAGATTTGAGATTACTGAATAAAAGCGGTCTGGACAGCTACATATTTGAATATAGGAAATATATAAACACGTATTTTTTGTAAGAAATAGAATGCATCAGGACTACTGTTGCTGCGCATTATTCTAATTTTACAATAGGTACAAAATGAGAAGAGATGGGGATCGTGACTGCAACTGTACTTTGAATATCCAGCTTCAGGTACAAAAATTATTCTGTGCTGTAGACAGAGCTAGGAATGTGAGTTCATTTTGTTGTAAGTGTGATCAAAGGATAATTTTGTGAAGACACTTTTTTCGCCCCACATCTGTAAAAAACAAGGAAACACGAGAGTTGAAATATAAACAGATTTAATAGAATAAGACCAGATAATTAACATTAATAATATTAAAGAACCAGTATTGATCTCAATACCAATATAAAATATAAAAGGATTATATTTAGCCCATGCTATCAGTAGGAAGCTGTGCTCTCCCAGCAGTAGACAGCAAATGTTGAACACTGCGAGCGCTACGGCTTTGGGAGAAAGGGAGGACTTCAGGGGTCCAGCACCAGAGCATGAAGTTCTCTCGACTGCCACCATCAAGGAAGAAATTCCTCAGCAAACTTTCTAATTTATGCTGAATGTGATACTTATGGCATGAACCAATCCTCTTGGCCAGTTTAGGTCAAGTGCCCAGGACTCTCTCTTCCTCATCCCTGCACCTGGCAAAGCTCAAAAACACTGAGAGACCTTGAAATCTGCATACCATAGCTGGCTATGAAGTAAATATTTTCACAAATTCAGAGACTAGAGTCTTCTAAAAATGTGGTTTTCCCAAGCATTAGAAGAGACCTTACTGAAAAGCAAAATAATTGAAAGATAAATTAATCTTGTGTCGCTCAAAGCAGGATTACTTCCTTTTCTTTGAAAAATATTATTCTGTTGTTTGATGGAGATGTTATCCTTTGGCAGTCAGTTTCGGGGGGTTGGGGAGCCAGGGGCCATGACACAGGTGGGCATTCATCCCCCACATCCCCATCCTCAGAAGGCCCAGCCAGGGGACTGACACGAGACCTGACGTTGGCCACAAGGATGACACTAGGACGGTGCCTGGTTGGAAAACTGTGCTGGTGGTTTGGGGTGGGGAGGGAGGTGGCTGTGACATGGCACAGGCCAGGAATGGTGGCTGAGCTTAAAGCAGCCCTGAGAGGGGTGAGGCTCTGCAGGGGCTCCTCGCAGCCCACTGCCACCCAGCTCCCTCCCAGCTGCCAGGCAGGTAAATTCCTCAAGCTTCTTGAGCTCCGTGGCTCCCTGGATGTCAGTGGCTTGAGTTCTAATCTGAGTTTGGAGTCACACGCTTTGGGGTAGAAACTGATCCCAGCCATCAGTGCTGGAATATGCTTTAATCATATTGCATGGGCATTATTTGTGGCTGTTGACTATGTGGAACCGTCTGGTGTTATTAACTAATGCTAGGGTATTTGTGGCCATTTGCTGATGGCACAGTGCTACTCTTGAATATTTCTAACTGCCTGTAATAGTCAAGCCTTGAGTAATTGTTTAGTTTTTAAAATCTAGAGCTCTCCCTTATATATTTGTCTATAAATATCTGGTTATATTTTATATTATATATTAAAATCAATAGGAAACCTACAATAAAAACAAAACTGCAGTGTTTTCAGTATAATGGTGATGCTCAGTTCTATGTTTACCTTGCATAGAGGCAAAAGCACACATAAATATCTCAGATTTATTTTACAAAGCTTTTGAACATGGTGAGGTTGAGATGACAGAGGTCTGATTCCTCCCAGTATGAATTGTAGGAGTCTACCAGAAGAGGTGACTCTGAATTCAGATGATTAAATGAATCAATTAATTTATTCTCCAGTATGTGTTCCTGAAGTCATATAGAATGGAGTGATAATGTTGATGTTGGAGATAACAGAACGTATGTTCCCAGCCAATCTGTTAAATGCATGAAGTTTTTTGTGAAGTTGACTAACTGGATGAATGAAGCTATTTCCAGGGACTTTTTCATCTACTTCATGTATAAGAATGAGTTTCTTGTTTACTAAACTGTATATTAAGCAGTATTATTAAGCAGTAGATAGTAAAGAGGGTTGTTCAGAAAAATTAGCATAGTAATTTAAACTCTAGGGAGTTTGACTTGCAAAGGAAGGTAACAGTGCATCTTACTCTCCTGCTGTTCGGGTCTAATAGACAGATCTGTGTTTCTCCATTTTTTATATAAAGAAAGGCAAAAGACAGTAGCTGTTCTTCTCCCACAGGTAGGTAAAGTTTGCCTTTCTCCATACACCTGTAGATTTCTATCTAAACATATGTTTTTAATTTGTATTTATAAAGTACTTTACTTAAAGGTCTTGCATATATTTGCATGATTTATTACTATCTGAAATAAATATGTAATATTGGATAGATTCATCTGTGATGATGGTAGGAAAAAAGTCCAGGTTTTATTTATGAGCAGTGTTTCTCACTGATTTTGCTGCTAGATAAACGATTGTGTCTTAAAGCCATGGGTGGTCTTCCTCTCTTCTCTTTGATTTCACTTTATTGTGATTTACTACAATTTTCAGTCAGTGTTTTCTTTTGTAAAAACTTCTCATGGTGGCATATATGGATCCAGATACAGCTTTAACCTTACAGATATTTATTGTCCAAAAAGAAGGCAGCAGTTCTAATCACGGGTATAAGATACCAGGATGAATAGTGCTTTTCATTCTACATTCTTGCCATACTACTATGCCTTCCTACAGCAGCACAGACCAAAGAAGGCTGTGTTGGAGAGACTGCAGTGTTGTGGATTCAGGGCTGCAGATGACATCAGAGCAAGCAGTAGATGACATAGTCCTGCAGTTCCTCTGCTGGATGACAATAGATACCTACAGCACCAAAATCTTTGTGGTTCCCAACCAAATAGACATCTCACCATCTTTGGGCAACAGTTTCCTCACTACAGTGAAGTCTCTGAGAGGTTGCTGACAGGAATACAATTAAAATATCAAGATATAACACGGACATTTTCTTGTTTTCTTTGTTCCTCAGCGAGCAGAACATATCCAACTGGCAATATCACGGCAGCAATGTTTCTACATTTGTTACTCCTTTTTTTTCTGTATATGCAAGTATCGATACTGAAGAAAGTCAGTACTGTGATTTTCCATTGAAAATATAGGGGTTTTGTTGCAAAATTTCTTATGTCTTTTCTTAGGATTCTGTGGGTGTATACATTCAGTGAAATCTGTTTCTCTAGTTGGACTGCAGCAGACTTTTAATGCTTTCAATGATCTGCTTACAGAATTTAGAAGAGTATCTGGTTATGAGCCTCTCCATCTTTTTGATGGTATCTGGGAAGCTGTGAGTACACTCTGTAATCCTTTTACATGATAGCATAGGAGCATACTGAATATCTGCTAGGAAAACTTCTAAGGTAAGTTCTGTTAGTGTTGACATTATATTTTGTCAATCAGTATGTCCCAGCTGACTATGTGAGAATTTAATGCCACAGATCAACACCCTTCAGCAGATGAGATGGACTATTGCAGATTAGACCAGACTATGCATGTGTGTCATAAATTTATGTTTAAATGGTGGAGAAAATCCTCAGTTCCAGAAGGCAAAACCTGCCCTGAAAACTCAAATCATGTATTGTTTCTTATATCTTCATGTCTCCTCTTACCTGGTTTGAACAGTCAGTGGTATTTCCTTACTTCCCATCCACCCTTGGAAGATACTAGTAAATGTGAGGAAGGCTCCTAGTTGAGAGCACTCAGGAGAACAGATGTTCTACCCTGGTGCCTGGATCCAGTATCTGGCATCATTAACAGCCTAAGTCCCATTGAGGATATAACAGAATTACATCCAGCCCTATTAACTCGCAATGGGCCCGAACATTGATTTGCTACTGTATAGTCAACATAGCTATCAGCTGGGACAGAGATTTTCTATCAGCTCAAAACAGAAATACTTAATGGTATTCCATCCTGTCTGCCCAGTTCGGCCTTGGGCTCAGCAGTTCTGTTTGGTTTTTTTTAAGCTTATCCTAATTACAAATCATTCTTCCCAAATAATGGAAGGTAATACAGAGAAGCAAGCATCTGAGGACCTGTGGTTCCAGTGTATGCTGTGGGTGGGAAAGGAAAGTAACTGTATGGAGGAGACCTTTGTAGGGGGCTAGTCTTTCCCAGTCTGAGACATGCAAACTCCTTTAGAAGCTCTCGATGTGCAGGGGAAAATGAAGGTGCTTATGCTTCTTTTGGAGCAGATAGACCCTTACACCAGCTATGAACAGATACTGATGTTTTCATTGTAATGCAAGATATTTTTAGGCATTGTAAAACATCATCTGCATACCATGTGCTTTTGAATACTTTGGGCGAGTCAGTCTGCTGGCCTGTTTATCTGTTTTTTAGGGCATTCTAAAGGGTATTCTGAAGTATTCTAGTTAGGTATTTTTTAGACTGAAGAAGCCATTAAAACTGCAGAAATTCAATGGATGAGGGATGGATAAAGCACCAAGAAAGGAAACTCTTCTAAACAAAAGAGGCATGCTTGTGTTTATAATGTTAAGGAGTAATAAAATTGTCTGAAATGAGAGCTTATTTGGCAAGAGGAAGTTATGAGGCTCATTGCCTGCAGGTCATTAAAGATCCATCATTGAGGTTGTAAGCTCAGGTCCTGCAATATTTCAGAAAGGCAGAATACAAGAGGGAAACAAAGCATAGTAATATTCATTAGATGTGTATAATTAAAAGAGTAAAGTGAATGAATCTATTATGGCTTGCATTACAGGAGAGAACGACTAATGGCCAAAATCAGAGATTAGCCTGAAGGAGTCTAAACTGTTGTAATTTACAGTTTACGTAAAATCTTCCCTGAAGGACTGATCCTTTGTTAATTTAGAAACCTTTTATTCTAGCTGTGCAGAGGAGATCTTAATTCTGGACATGGAGCATCTTTGTTGGCTCTGAGTTTCCCATAATGAAGCTTGTGGTACAGAAGTCAGAACAGAAATTTCTGGATCATTGCTGTATGTCACGAATATTCTTCTTCCTGAATCCTAGCCTTGGAAGTTGAGCTTGTGTCAGAGACAATTCCAAAGGCACATGTGCATTCTGGCTCATCCACAGGGCCAAATATTGCCATTTGTCACTCTTGGAAATAATGAAGCAATGAATACTGAATTAACATTTAAATCAGTTTTGAATAGAAAGTGAAATGATCAATATCTACCAAGAAGACAGAATTGGGGTGGGGAAGATGGAACCTCCAGATCACATCTTGGATTCAGGGCGTTACTAGTATTGCTTTATTTCAGACTTAAATTTTTACACAATTATTATTTGTAACAATAAACAAATCGAGCATCTGAAAGTTCCCAGTGGACTTGAAATGAACTTATGAAGGACTTAGTAATAAATATCCTAGTTTATATAAATATCTAATCAGCATAGAAAACAATCCTGACTAAACATAGTGTAAAATCACTAGACCAATTTAGACAAGAATAAAAGTCAAAAACTATGTGAAAAGTGTAAGCAAGAACAGAAGAGGACATAAATAATGAAAAGAATTGCAGCAAAATGCTGAATGCTATGAAAAGAAGAATGCATTAGCAATGCCAAGAGAACTAAAATTAGACCTATAGAAAGACATATACAAGACTTTTTTTAAGTAACAAAACAGAATTCACTGAAGAAAGAAATTAAAACTAGATTAGAAAAGAAGATGGAGGGAAAGTAGACAATTACATGGATGCTTCTCTGGCATATTTACTTGAGAGATCAGGAAAAATATTCCATCTGACACTATTTGTGTATGCAGTATTCTGAATGATTTTGTTACCAGTGAGACAGAAGAATTTAGTCATTTAGCACAAATGAAAGCTAAATGAAATCAAGTCTCCAGAACTAGATGGAATTTCTTCTAAGGCTTTATTAGGGAGGCTATAGAAGAAATATGAAGGACAGCAAAAAGCAGCATAGAACAATTGTCAGGCTACAGTGGTTAAGATAACAAAATTACAGTAAAAACAGACCAAATATTGTGAAGTTCATTTGTTGTCCTTATGCAGATCTTAGTAAGGTAGATCTTTAATCAAACATCATAGTTGAGCTCTGTTTGAGTTAGGATGTCTAATGGATTTGATCAGGATCTGAAGAGATGATTTGCATGCCAGAGGAGGACTCTTATCTGGTATCTATAGTGAAGGCTGAAGGTGGCTTCTCTGAGGTTCTCCTACTGAGATTACTTCATTGATACAAATAAATACATTTTCAGAGGACAAGAAAGGAGGAGAAATTTATTTAGCCAATACTTTGACTTCATGCTGGCAAAAATGAAATATCCCTTTTCCATATAGGTTGATAATTTTGCAAGATTTATCAGAGCAAGAGTGAAGAGGACAGACAGGCTTGTTCTTGTGGTGGAGCACAGAGAAAGTAAGCAAAAGGAAACAAGCTGCAACAATTTGCTTGAGTGAGTTGAGTTGACTGGCCCAATCTCTCATGAATTGATCTCAGAAAATGTTTTCTCTTGGTCTCTATGTACAAAACACCTCATGAGGGAAGGTCTGCTTCTGCCCTAAGCTGTTCCTGTTCATTGGGTTAATGGAAACTGTAACTGCCTTTTACCACACTAGATTTTAATTCCTAAATATGCAAAGCACTACCTCTGCTTTACATCAGATGCGCGTTTGTTTGCTCTGACAAATGATACAAAAGGAGAACATGATCTGATTTTTTTTTCTTCTTCAGTATCTTGTTCCTAGTAACTAATGAACAACTACACATGTTGCTCATGTTACTTGATGTCTCCAGATGGCCCTTTCAAAACTCCATAGTCTTCCTGCAGCTTTCGTGATTGTAGCAGGTGTGTATTTCTAATTGGAGTTTCAGGACCAAAAAGTTCAGATATATCACTTTCTCTCACCTTTTTGACCACCTACAGTTTTTATTTTCAAGTACATATTTTCTTGCCAATTTGAAGTTGACACATTGAGGTTTGTAGCTACACACCCTCACTGACAGAAAACACAAAGAGCTGTTTTACAGAGGGGTTTGTTCATCACTGTCCAGAGTAAATGTTTCTGCCTCTATTTCTGTTTATTTTAATTTTTGCACATGAAGAGTATAATTAAGAAAATATGATCCTATCCTATACAGGTAATTGAGACTAAACAGTCATAAGTCCATTTTCCTGTCTTATTTCCATATGTTTTCTTGTTAATTCTGCTGAGTAATCATGTCATTAAGACAATGTGTTGGAAACTTTCAGCTCATGCATCACTCATCCCATTTTTAACTGAAAATATTAGCTTGGGAGTGATACTGGAGCAAGAAAGAATGTAGTTTAAATATTAGATCCAAGGCTGAATTTGCAGGTCAAACAGTTCCGTGGAATCATATTTCTAGTTGTAAATGCAGCAGATTTTTTCAATACTTAAGAGATAATGCACAATTATGTTTTTTATGTGGGTATTTTTCACAGGAAAGGCAGACTTTACCATCTTCCTTAATAAAACTGAGAAGGAATAAATGTTAAAGGGGACCTAAGTCTCTAAATTGCTTAATTTTTTATGAGTTCCTTTTTTATGTAATAAGGCCTGATCTCCTGTCTGTTTTTTCTTTTGTATCCTGTGAGTAAAAGAAAATGGTGAGGAATTGGGATAATGCATATATTCACACATTTTTCATTTGGGGACCGTGACATTTCATTATGGGCTGGCAAAAAATGCAGTAATATATATTGCAGCTCATATGGGGGCTCCTTAAGTTCATATAGGAGTGGTAAATATTTTCCAGGCACAACGTCTGAGGTTGTCAGAATTTAACAAATGTTTCCTCGAGCAAGAGGCCAAGTGGGATGTTGAACTGTGCCAAGAACCTAAGTTTATGTACAACTCTAAACCTCTAGACACAATGGTCATGTATTTTCTCCTGAGGCAAAGCAGCATTACTTTATAGGTGGATGTCTTTTATTATTATAAAACTTTGATTTATGAATTTTAATATTAAACAAAACAGTGCTTTCGAGTGAATCGATCTTGAAATAAGCAAATATGTTGTCATTTAACCATATGCTTAATGGTATGCTACTTATAATTGTAATGATTGTTTGCCAAGCATAGTTTCAAACAAAGAAAGAAATGCACAGATGGTTTTCTTATTTAAGTGCATTAAAATGCATACAGAATGTTTAGAAATGCAAATCCTTTAAATCAACTACTTGACAAAATCAGGCTTTGTTCCAAGTTGTTGTAATAGAGTCTCTTGCATATAAATAAAAGATTGTGTTACAGAAAGAGAGAGAATAAGTCATTTCTAGAACACCAGTCAAGGACTGGAGCCTGAAAAGGGTGAGAACACAGGGCTTTTATAGTACTGAGAGCTAGAAGGGTTGGAGAAGTAAATTGTCTGCAGTTATTTCTGTGGCTGATTGTACAGTAGCAGCAAGATTATGTTGATACATTTGCCCTATTATAGTGACTTAGAGGGAATTTACTCCTTTTAATACCTCTGCGCCAGAAGCCAGTATTGCATTATTTTGATTTATAGCATTATTAGCACAGTTTATGTTTCAGTGCCCTCTCTTAATCCTCCCATTTATAGCGCTATACCAGTTTCTCTTGTATTTCAGCAGTGTCTTCAGAAAGACAATAGTTTTCCAAGGGAACAGATGTTAAACCAGTGCTAACTGTGATTTATGATGATCAAAACACACAAATGCGAGGGCATATGGATGGGCAGCCCTGAGATGGAAAGTTGGTGCTTATTGTGCTGGAAATAAATATTTTTCTGAGAAATTCAGAAGGGCTCTGCAATTGCATCACAGTCTCAGTAAATATAAACCTCGGGTGACTATCTCCCATGATGAAAGAGAGATTTGAGGAAGTCTATGAGGAAAGAATTAGCAAAAATTTGAGATAATAATAATAACTCGGCAGAGTTGTTCTTGGCAGAAGGAGCAAAAGAGAGCTAGAAGACAACGAATGTGAAATAGAGAACTTGATGAGGTTGGAGACAGGTTTGTGGTCACCAAATTGACTTGTTTTTTACTAGCAAAACTCCAGTTTTGTTGTATGGCATCTTTCCTATGATTATAGAAGTCTAGGTCCATCTAGGAAAACTACTGATAAGCAAGTAAGAAAGCATTTTTGGAGGTAAACTGAAAGGGAGATGGTACAGAGAAGGTCAATGAAGCTGGTGAGGGGTCTGGAGAGTAAGTCTTATGAGGAGCAGCGGAGGGGGCTGGGGTTGTTCAGCCTAGAGAAAAGGAGGCTGAGGGGAGACGTTATCACTCTCTACAACTACCTGAAAGGAGGCTGTAGAGAGGCAGGTTTGGTCTCTCCTCCCAAGTCACAGGTGATAGGAAAAGAAGAAATGGCCCCAAGTTGTGCCAGGGGAGGTTCAGGTTGGATATTAGGAAAATTTTTTACACCAAAAGGTTTATGAAGTATTAGAATGGGCTGCCCAGGGAAGTGGTTAAGGCACCATCCCTGGAGGTATTCAAAAGTCAGGTTGACATAGTGCTTAGTGACATGGTTTAGTGATGTTTTTTGTTTTTGTTTTTGTCAGTTAGGTTGATGGTTGGACTAGATGATCTTAAAGGTCCCTTCCAACCTAGACAATTCTAAGATTCTATGGTGTGAGAAACTGCAGTGGCTCTTGGGCTGGAGGGGTGTGGTTTGGTGTTTCAGGTAGATGAGACACATGACACGAAGTATCTGCAGTCATGATGTGCATCCATGGATTTTTTGCTAGCTCAATGGCGTTTAATAAAAATGAGTAAATTGTAGCAACTGTCTCGTGGTTCATACAGTCTTCAGAGGATAGAATTTGCTCTATGTCCTCCAAAGATTTGGGTTATTGTATAGAATGACCAACAGCGTAATGAAATGCTGATTTTGCTAAATCAGGTGTAGGTTAGGCTCAGGAAGTATGAAGTTTTTTATATTCCAGTTCTATTGTATCCAGCTATAATAAATTAATATTGGTACAAATGAAAATGACATTTACTTCTGACTGATTGTATTTTATGACCTCTTTGTTCTCATGGAGTAAGGTTTAGAGGGATAGAAAGAGATCAAAATCTTGACAGAACAAGCCTTTGTTTAAAAAAAATTGCACATGCCAGTGATGCATGAACTTCTTTCCTTCCCACTCTGGGCATGTGTGTTTCCAGTGGGAGTAATTTTTTCTTCACAGTATTGTATGCATACTTGAACTTGAGCTTGGAAGCAGAATTAATAGGAATTACATTTTTATTCTTTCAGGTTTGGTCTTCATCCAAGAAGCAGGGGTAATACCTTGTGAGGCCAGTGATCCAGGACAGATAAAAAGTACCTAATTGTAAATAAAATTCTCCTCAAATTGCAATTGAAAAAACACCTCTACTAAGTTGGACCAAAAGATTGTTTCCCCCAGTGCCCTGTTTCTAACAGTTGTCATGTGCATAACCTAGAGGAAAAGTAAGACTAAGCAGACATACTTTGCTTAATACTTCCCTAGGCTGCAGACCTAGTTCTTATCTATGTCTATTCAGTAGCTATCAATAATTTTCTTCTGTGAACTCGAGCCTGCATTTTCTCTCTCTAATGTTCTGTTGCATGAAGAATTTCCTCTTTCTGTTGGGTTTGAGCCTGGCTGCTGGCTTCTTCTCAGTTCTGGTCCTCGGAGAGGGCATGAGCAGCCGGCCCATTCTACCGCAGCAGTTCTTGCCACTTCTGATTACATAAAACTCTGTTGTCATTTGTCTGATCTAAAGAGTCCCAATTTAGTAATTCTTCATCCAGAAGCCATTCTGTATCTAGTAGACCTTCTCTGAACGGTTTAATTTTAACCTCAGATGTGAGTAGACTTATAGAGTAGCATAAAGATATTTTCTCTGCTCCTGTCATAACAGGACCAGCCTTTTAAATTTAGAGTGTTTCACCACTAGCACAGCTGTCCTGGTTTGAGGTGAAACAGAACCAATTTTCTGTTTAGTACTTTTGCTTTTCAGCTAAGTCTCTTCTAACTCTCTGAAACTCTGCCATTAACAGCGGAATTAATGGTTCTTATTAGCCAATCTGGCCCAAACTATGACGTCAGCGTACCCTATAGTTCTTTTATTTCTTGTGCCTCGATATCTCTGTGTGACAGTGTTTTTCTTGCACAAAGTCTACAGTGTGCTTATTTGTTCTTGACTACGCGTTCTTTTGCCACTCTCTTATTTTTTAGATTTTTAACATTGGTGTTAAAGTATGCGTGTTTGTCCTCTTGGCATCCCGTTTAAATGGCACTCTGGCATTTATTATATGACTATTTCTTATTCTTCATGAGTTAGAGAATTTGTATGGCTTCCTCTGTAAAAGATATGCTCTTTTGTACATCTTAGCTTTTCCCCACTCTTCAGTTTAAAAGTTCACTTGCAACCTTCTTGTCTTTAAAGGGCAACAGTCTGCTTCACTTACAGTTCAAATGATATCCACCCTTCCTCTTTGGCCTCCTTTTACTTCAGAAGCATTCCACAGAATCACTGATGGGCAATTAATCTCTGATATTAAATTTGTTTACAAAACCCATTCTTTGCATATGTTTAAGCAAAAAAGCAGGAGAAAAGTTTTTAAAATGTAGGGTCTAGAAATCTGATATAAATTTTCAAAATGTTACTGTTTTTTAGATATCTTGCATAATATGTCAAAATTAAAGAAAATTAACCTATCTTTTAACTAAATTGTCCACTAAACAGTTGTGACCAATTTTCAGTGAGATTAAGACTGACTGTAATTGCAAATTCAGTTCTTTCAAGAAATATTTAAGCATATCTAGGTGAAAAATTCACTGTGGTCCTTACTGCTATTTTCATTATGCAAGGGATAGTCTTGTTATCATGAAACATTCAAATAACATATTAGATAAAAATTCTACCTTTTGAAGAAATATAAATTCTGTCTATAAGAAGAAGTATTTTACCTACATTCAGTTCTGGCAATTGAAATAGAATTTCAATGGACTGTTTTTGAAAAGTCTTCTTTTTATGGGAGAAGCCCATCTTGCAGCAAAGCTATTGGACGAGACCATTTATCCAGTTTTGCAGTATGCTAGACTGTAGAGAAAGTGTAACGTAAATGCTGTGCTCACCCTTTTCATAGTAACAATTTTTTGCTTGTTTAATGAATTTATAAAACTATATTGTGTTTTCCTCTGTCAGAAATTAATGGTTAGTCTTTTGATTTTAAAAAACCAACAAAGCTGACACTGAACGAGGTTTCAACATTTCTTTCACATCAATGGAATTGTTATACTTGAAATTGTTTTACTCTGAAAATCTGGTCTGTTGCCATAGGTGTCATATTTTTTTCTTTCTAATTCTAATTTTGTATACTTTGATAGTGATAGTTCTTTGACAGAATCAAGCTGAATTTCACATTTTGCTATAGAGGTAGACAACTTCTTATAGAAAGGAATCCTCAAAAATCTGTAGTTTACTGAGGTGGGTTGACCTTAGCTGGACGTCAGGTGCCCACCAAGTCACTCTTTCAAACACACCTCTCCTCAGCAGGATGGTGATGGGGGAGAAAACAAGACGGAAAAAATTACTCGTGGGTCAGGACAAAAACAGTTTAATAAAGCAAAAGCAAAGGCCACATGCGGAAGTAAAGGAAAACAAAAGATTTATTTTCTACTTCCCATCAGGAGCCACTTCCTGAGCAGCAGGGCCTTAGTATATGTAACGATCACTCCGGAAGACAAACATCATAATTAACGAATGCCCCCACCCCCCTTCCTTCTCCTTTCTCTTAGCTTTTATTGCTGAGCAAACATCATATGGTACGGAATATCTCTTTGGTCAGTTTGGGTCAGCTGTCCTGGCTGTGTCCCCTCTTAAGCTCTTCCCCACCCCCAGCCTACTGGGGTGGGGGGGCCCGGGAATGTTGGACACACAGCCCTGATGCTATGGGAGCACTGCTCAGCAGTAGCCAAAACACTAGGGTGTTACCAATACCTTTCTAAGTAACAATAGGAGGCCCAGCACTATGAGGGCTGCTGTGGGGAAAACTAATCCTGCCTCAACCAGACCCAATATATTGCATATATTATATTGCTTGCTATATTAGTGGTCATAAGGGTGTAACTTGCAATATTCTTTTCAATAGGTATTGGGAATCATAACTGAAAATTATTTTAATGTTTATTAGATATTTTCTCTCTCTTCTTAAGAAAATAGACAGATTTACCACTCCCCTGAACTTACCACTTATTTCCCTTCTGATTTTCCCTTGGCTTTACTATACAGTAAGGATATTCCAGACAATTAGATAGTTCAGTTATAATAGTGTATTTATTATCAAATCCACTTGCCATTGTTTCTCTGCAGTAATAATTAAAAAGGGATATAATTTCACAAAGTAAATAAGAGGTTATTAAGTGTAGATAACATCCCTTTCATAGAGCTCCACTCCTTGATGAAACCAGAAAAAGAATAATTGTATATATTCTGTTAAAGCATTCTGTTCTATGAACTGTAAAAAGAATAATTTGTTTTGGTTACTTCAGGCCCATGAGATCTAAAATCCTTAAAAAATTTCCGTAAATGATGACATTGTAAGAATAATAAGAGATTGCTTTTTTTTTTAAAGAGAACAATAGAGATGCAGTTGCTATTACTTGTCTTGCAGTTTTGGTATGAAAACATACTTTTTGATGCAAGAAATCTTGACTTTTGATGGTAACAATTTGACAATGGGAGTTAGGCTATAATAAAAGTCACAGGTGCCATGAGTTCATGGCAAAATTATCTATTTTAAAACATAGCTCTTGAATTAGACTCATCTAGTGATGAGTAGAATATTTTCTGAGTCCGAATTAGTGACTTGTGAGTTTGCAACAAGATATCATGTTATCTAAATCCTGTAAGTACAGTCAATAATCAAGGTTCTGTTGTACTTACAACTGCTTAAGGATTTTTCCTTACGTAACGTGAACAGATGTTTCTACTTTTTCCATCTGACAAGTTTTGCTTCTTCTGAAGAGCCTTGGAAGGGCTGGGAGGCAGAGGAGGAAAAAATGTACATTTAGAAATTGTGACGCACAAGCCTTTTAATCCACTAGGAGAGTTCTTCGTCAGGTTGTCTTCATCTTTGTTGCTGCCCCTGGCAAAAAGATTACCCACAATTTGTATCAATGGAAAACTGATAAAAGACCCTGCCTAGGTGGCTTGGAAGTGCTCAAGGTACTGTTCATAAGGTCTGTGAAGTCCACACAATGCAAAGCAGCTCAGGTCCCATAAACAGGAAATCCCCATTAATATAGATTCACTCGAATAATTCATAAGCAAATAGATTTACCATATCACAGATATATTAAGAATTCAAGCATACTGTCCTTGATGGGGTGTTGTAGTGAACACTGATCATCATTAATTTAGTGCCTCTGTGTCCTGCTCCCTTATGGTATACAAGTGTGCCCAAAGGACAGCCCCTCATGGCGAACCTAAGAATGACTGTGCATCTCAGATGCTTCATAGGATTGCTATTTGTCTATTCTTTTAAAACAGTTTTAAAATTCAAAAGCCTTAAAATTTTTTTTAAGAAGCCTCCTTTCTTCAACTGAGTTTATATAACAAATATCCACACAACCTTCTTCCGCAATAAAGAACAGACTTTCTGTTGACATAAGTGAGTTTTCTCTATGCTGTCGTTCTACAGAATATGTCTTATATCTGAAAAAAAGCAGATATCCTTGAGTTTTTGTTGCTCATTTCTGAACAAACTGGGTTTCAGCTGCCCCTGGATGATAGACAACTGTGAAGACAAAGCACTAGTAAAATTCTTTTCAAAGGCAATGTTGCAAGCAACTGAGAATTAAAATAATTTGTTTTGGCATTTACACTGCATTGCTCATCTGTTATTTCCAAAGGCTTGTGAGCCGTACCTGTGTTTTACACTAGAGAAATGGAGTCAGCACAAAGAAATCACTCACACAAAAATCACAGAAAGGTGATCTCTACCCATTGCAGGTGATTTCCCCATGGTCACTTGAGAAGTCTGGCACAGAACCGGAGAGAACTTCTTGGTTCTGTTCTATTGGTTGGTTCCATTTTAGAACGTGCTGAAGAAGCATATTGCCTATGGCTCTTAATTTGAAAGTCATATGGATATGATATGGATATGTTTCTTTAGTCACCAAATGTAAAGAGATTATTGAAATGTGTGTGTATGTGTGTGAAAAATTCTTACAAAAGACCATTAAGTATTGATAATAGGTATAATGAAGACAATATTAAATGACAAAAATATTCCACATGGTCTCTGCTCCGTGATGCTTAGCACAGACGTATCCCCAGAGAAACTACCTTCACTGTTCCTTGTAATGAACTGGCAGTGCCACGCAGTTGAAACTTCAGTTTTGGTCTGATACAAAATGGAAGTGGGGAAGTAAAAGAAGCCCTGTCTACTGGGAAATGAAGCAAAATATTTAGGTAATTGAACAATTATTTACAAAAGAAAAAGTGACTTATTTTGTTCTGCCAAGCTGAGGAGCCTCATGCATAGGTGATACAATGTTTTCTAAAGGGCAAATGACAGTGGAAAGCCAAAGCTGAACTACTTTTACACATAATATTGCTTCTTGGAGTAACAACCAAACCTATTATGCAGCAAATTTATGGTGAAATACGTATGTCCAAAGAAAGGGATGATTCCACTGGGTCTGGTGTTTTACCTTAGTATTTCCTTTGTCACCAAGGTGTCTGTCATTATTACCAGTGATGGTTGCTAGGAATGCAAGTTGGTTGAAGGGATAAACATTGTCAGCTTTCCTGAGTAGGATACAGGTCTGCTTTCTCCAGATTTTCTTCCTTTGTAATTATTTTGTGTCTATGGTAATCATGTCATTCAGACTAACTTTTGATTGACACTTCTGCCTTCTAGCATTAGACTTTATCCTGATAGCTGTAACTAATAGTAATGTGCAAGATAGCCTAGATACAGGATGCTATTTTGTACACCTGAAAAGTATTTATCTTTTCTGGATTTTTATGATGGTATGGGGATGTTGTGGTTTAACCCCAGCTGGCAGCTAGAACTACGCAGCCACTTGCTCACTCCCCCCAGTATGGATGGGGGAGAGAATTAGAAAAGTGAGGAGAAACTCATGGGTTGAGATGAAGGCAGTTTAACAGGTGAAGCATAAGCCTTACACACAAGCAAAGCAAAACAAGGAATTAATTCACTGCTTCCCATCGTCAGCCAGGTGTTCAGCCAGGAAAACAGGGCTTCAACATGTGTAACAGTTACTTGGGAAGACAAATGCCATAACTCCAAACCTCCCTCCCCTTTCTTCTCCTTTCCCCAGTTTATATACTGAGCACGACATCATGTGGCATGGAATGTCCCTTTGGTCAGCTGGGATCAGCTGTCCCAGCTGTGTCCCCTCCCAAGTTCTTGTGCCCCTCCAGCCTACTTGCTGGTGGGGTGATAAGAAGAGTAGAAATGGCCTTGAGAGCTTAGCAACAACCAAAACCATGAGTGTGCTATCAATACTATTTCTCATCCCAAATCCAAAACATAGCACTACACCAGCTGCTACCAAAAAACGTTAACACCATCCCAGCTGAACCCATGACAGGGGAGAAAAAGAACTCCGTTATGACTGGGCCACAATATTTTTGATGTTAAACCTTTGGCATTTTCTCATTCTAGCAATGCCATCTATCCTCAAATACCTAATGACTGTTCATTAAAGGAGTATTTCAGTGTAATTCTATTTTCCAGCACACTCTTTATCTCAATAAACAATTCTTCATCTTGTCTCTGGGCATTGAAGGTCCCGTCACATTGATGAAAGAAGCATCAATGATAGATGATGGGAATGCCACTCAGCAATTATTTGCATCTTTCATCTCTCATTAAATAAAAATAAAAGTCTCCTAGAAAGATATGAGTGAAGATGCAACTGCCACATGTGATATCTGTCAAAATATGATAAACTGACAGTTTTACCCTAGCTTACTAACTGTTTGGACTGAATAACTAGAGGAAAGCCTTGTTTGCTTATGAACTACCATCACATTTATGAGGTAAAATACATTAACTGTAGTCTCTTTCATTGAGATTTAAGCTAAGGACATTTTCAGAAGGTACTACTTAGCTTTTTACCTTAAGAAATTACTGCTTTTCTGACTAATCTGATTGATTTCACGTTGCAGTGGACCAGGTAGGAGAGTTTATGTGGTCACCTACTGCGTCTGGGTGCCTGAGGAGTGCAGGTTGAATGTTAGTTCACTTTCCTTTCTCCTAAATATTTTCTTACCTTGTGAATGAGACAAATTTCCACTCTACAATAAACGGTTCTGACCGTTCAGTGAATAGTGGGAAATTCTTAGGCATCTGTGCTGTGCTGTGTGCTCTGCCCTACAAAGCTTTGCTGCCTCTGAATTCTACTGATTTCTCAGGTCTTGCACTGAATGCATTACTAAGGGAAATGTATCCCCTATGGCTTGTAATTTCCCCCACCAGTGTTAACATTTTGAATTGTATTCTAAATTGCAGAAAACTCTGTAGTTGATTAATAATTAAATATTTTCAGGTGAAATCTTTGTTCACCCGTGAGGTGTTCAATCCTTAGAAATGTGTGAATTGCCTATTTCTCAAATATTGGTTGAAAGCATTTAGGGGAAAAAGTGAAGATAAATATCACAGACATTTGAAACTGCACGGGGAATTGCAGGCAGGGAAAATGAAACTTACAGATTACATACTTGATTGAGATGCTGGAGGCCCTTTTTTAAGTCATTATGCTGCATCATTCTTCCATTTAGTGTAATTTATATTCTATCACTTGAATCTATGCAGATAGATTTATTAAGATACTGTATGTATTCTGAAATATGTACACATTTATCTGCAGTAAAATTACATTTACCTTATACTAGCCCAGGTACTTAATATAAATGACATAGTCCTTCTGTTTTTGATTGCACACAACTCAGGAAATGCAGTGTTGCTGTGGTAATTGCAAACTTGGAATCTTTACCTTTTTTTAAAAAATTAGTTTTTATAACCATTTAAAATAAGTTTATTCTTTAAAATTACTCCATACAGAGCTTTCTGCAAAATGTAACTGGAGAGGAGACAGTAATTTCAGGTATGTAGTATAAATTTTAGGACAGATTAATTACTAATTAACATACAGCCTCATATTAATTGTTTGAATATCCTGTGCTAAACTAGTAATCTATACCCTATTTTAGTCTTCAGGTATCAAAAATTTCAAAAAGCAAGTCATCTCTGGTTAGTCTTGGCTTTTAAGGGGCAGGGAGATCATCCAAACATGTACATGATTAAGATGATTGGAAAAAAGGAATATTCTATCCTAACTCAATCTATGGTGAAAATATCTTCTAGGGATTACAGAGTCAGTGGAGACTCACGATCAATAGCAGAGTAGCTAATGATGTGGACATTTTACTTTGTCTTAAGGGATATTTAATAAAATATATGGAAAATACTTTAGAGAACCTGATATATCAGTGAGTTACATATTCATTGCTAGCTAAAATAGGAAATGTGCTATTCATTGAGTCATCAGGCCCATTTCTCTAAACACATTGGAACCGACCAGAAAAGGCAAGCGTACATTCAGCAACTGCCTCTTCCCTGTATTTGCAAGACCAGTCAAGAATCACACTACTTGAGATACTCCCTGCTAAACTTTCAGATTTTCCTTAATGTTTTTGTAGATACACATCAAAAGTGCATCCTTTGATTTCACCACTGTTAGTCTTACAATGTATAAAGTTATTTTATACATTTTCTTAGAACTAAGAATCGTGAATGTATCAACTCTGCCAGTCCTCCTTCATCTTACTATATACAAATAGGTTATAGCACTAGCAACTTGTTCTGCTTTTACAATGTTTATAGCTGCCAGTAACTGTTACGGTTTGGCTGGAAATAAACTGATGTCTCTTGACTAGCAGCATATTCCTCTAGTGTCCCCAGTTTTCTTCAACATACCAAGGTAATTTGCATCATAAATGTTTTTTGCTATCCTTATATAATTTCTTATTTAAGAAGTGCATTTCATCTTATCTAATAAATGCAGAGACTGTAACAATAAACTTAAGTCAGAAACTGTGAAAAGCTCTTAAAAATATATCACCCTCCTATTAACTTTCTCATCACTCATTTACTATTTCAGTAATGTCCTTTTACAATGCCAGTAGTGAACAAATTACCTTCAGGAAAATGGTTACCTGTTTATTAGCCATTTGTTATCTTTATTTTCTACTGATCCCTTTCTATCTCAGTGACAGAAAATAAAAAGTTATATCCAATTTCTGAAATATCTTTACCTACCTTTTCCTAGTCTTGACTGAACTCTTGACAGTGAACTAAAATAATGTTCAAATTCAATATATATTCATCTCTGAGTTCCTCTGTAACTATCTTGTGTGTTGAATTTCTTCTTAAATATAGTTTGGAATAAAACTATACTTTTCTTTATAATGCCTGCAAAACTGTGATTTAAGCCAATTCTAATTTTACAACAGATCAAATCTCAACAGCAAGATAATGGAAGATCAAAGAATCCTAGCTTTATACAGTAAAACCAGATCATTAACTGGTAAAATGATTGCTAAATTGAATGGTAAATAGTATAAATTGTCACCTTGGGAACCTGTTGGGTCCAATGTAATCTAAGATATTGATCATCCTGCACCACAGATTTGAAACATGCCTTCAAAGGTCATGCAGTCCTAGAGCAGAATCAACTATACCTCTGTTATTTTATGAATATAATTTGCTTACCTAACTATCAAAAGGATGTTTGCTAATGCTTTGCTAATCTCAAAATTTACTAAACCAAATCACTCTCTAAAGACGTGCTGTCTTAACCACTTCCTTCTTGTTCTATATGAGCAGGCGGTTATCCATACTGAGTCATCCAAGTTACCTACAATTACTTGGTCTCTGTAAATTCAAGCGTACTTGTGATCCCTCTCAGTTTTCTGACATCGGCAAATTTAATTTTATGTAGGCTATATTCTAACATCCAAATTGTTGATGCAAGTAACAGTGCAGACCCTCAAAGTTCCACCTAGTACAGCTGTCCCCTTTGACAGGAAACCATTTGTAATTAGTCTTCACCTGATTTCTGAAGTTTTATTCCCACATTCTAGAAGTTTCATCAACCAAGTAATTTTTCAGAAAGCGACTTTGAGGCAGTTTCAAAATCCTTAATTAAGATTTATGATTTCTCCTCTGTCTACAAAGTCTTTTACTCTGCAATAGAAGTAGATAGTTTGTCATGACATGAATTTTATATTTTTGTGTTAGTTATCACACATTTCTTTCTGTTTTCCAAATGGTCACAAATTGCTACAGAATTTTCCCATATTTATCAAATTGGATAAATTTTATTCAATCAAATAATTACATATTTATGGTTTTAGTTAATTGCCTCAGAATCACAGATGAAAACACGTGTAAATTTTTCAGCATTGCCAGGAAACTTGTCTGGGTTTTTTTGGATTTGCCTAGTGGTCTTAATGCGTTCACAAAAAAAGTTTAGGCACATGCAAGAGTGTATACTTAGTATTGTTTTCATGGTAGAAATACAGCATCATTCTTCAGTAGAACTTGTTCTAAATATACTGTGGTTTGGCAGATCTGGGCAGCTTAAACTGTAGTTGAGTATTGTCACAGGGACAAGGGCAGAAAGCAAAGACCTCAAATTCACTGGTAGAGAACAGCGAATTCCCACTTTTTTGCTCTCCTCAGGAGCACGGACGTGCATATTCAGAAACATCCCTATGCTCCTGTTCTTAGCAACCACTCCATTACACAGCAGCTGGTTTGGCACTAACTTTCCCATAACTGATATAAGACTGGAAAGAGGAAATGGAAATGCTGGAAATGGTAGCCCTGTGTTTTAAACTGAACTGCATTGTCTGAATACTGGATTGGCACCATTCTCTTTACTTAAACAGTTTGTTTTCCATATTAAGGGGAATAGATCCAAACAAACAACTGAATAAAAAAGCGAGTGACAATGATCTCACAACAGAAATATCTTAAGATCGAAAGTTCCATCCTATAAAGTGGAAATAGATGCATGAATTGTTTATAGTTATATCACTTTTGTTCCAGTTCTGAAAATAAAGCCATTCAGTGCATTTGATGAGACTTTTGAAGCAAAAAGAAACACAAGGGAAAAGTAGAAAAATTCATGCTGAGCATTATTTATAAGTGTTATATAAAAGAATATATTGTTACTGAGATTTTCTTCTAGTCTGGAGTCTAAAGAAAGCAAGCAAGCCTCAGATGCCATGATGTTCTTCAATCCTTTATCTTTTTTCAATTACATGTAATTTTTAGAAAGTGCTTCCAAAACACCAATGGCTATGTTTCAAATAATAAACCCTCTGTTCCTTTTGTAATGCTGAAATAACATTGTCTATATCACAAGTCAGTTGTACAAAAATTCAGTGTAGGACCTAGCTGTGAGTTGATGTGATAAAGATTTGCTGGAGACAAATCAGCAGGTCAGCATAAGAAACTAGAAATGTCCAGGACTTCAAGAAGATAATGGAAATCAATTGTAACAGAAATCAACAGAAATCAAGCTGTGAATGTTTAACTCTGCAGTAGTTTAATGGGCTTGTGGTCCTCTGAAAAGTCCTGTCTGGTGCTGAGTGTAGAAAAGTGGACAGAAGTGCTTCCATCTCAGAATTTTTTTTCTTATTTTGGAGTGTATGTTTTGGAGGACGGACACATCCTTTCTGGTTAGGTCAAAAATTATTGATCTAGCTAAAAGTTTGTGGTTGCACAGTGGTTTTTTGTGCTTTTTATATAAAAATCCAGCTTGTTGCCAGCTTGTGTAAGGGAGTATTGTGATATTAGGACTCTTATCCTCGCAAATAAAAGAGTAAAGACTTCCTAAAAACATACAGAAACAGAATAGAAAGAAGAGGAATACAAAACATTTTTTTTAAATCCCAATAAAAGTACTTTGTAATTTCTGTAAGAAAGACTTGTGTTTGATTTTAAATAAGAAATTTTCTGAACTTTCTGACAATGAACATCATTGCCAAAAACATTTCTACAAAACTAAACATTAATTTGCAAATGTATCCCTCTTTCTCTGACATTTCTCCTTTCCTCTTGCTAAAGGCTACATTACATTGGAGGTTTTCCAGTGCACTGTGTCTTCTTAGATTTTCCCATCAGCTTCACTATTATTATTCTTGCAACTCTTTCTGATATCAGTTGTGCCAAGATTCTAGTGCAGATTAACTGTGTGGTCACAGAGGTTTCTCTCCTGGTGATTTTTAACTGTCATAAGTTTTATTATGGTGTGATTTTAATTCTCTGAAGCTCAAATGTGATTCTGCTGAAATAACTTGTTTTCTCTCTTGGATATTCAGTTTCTGGTTTTGATGTCATACCTTCTGGGTTGTCTAAGTAAAAATGTAGCCGGCATTTTAAATGGTGGCACCTTTCTCCATAGAACAGTATAATAACTCAGGTTGGAAGAGAGGGTCCCTAGTCCAACCTGTTCAAAGGGTCTCTGTGAGAGCAGACCAAGTGGCTCAGGATTTTGATGTCCCTTCCCTCATTGACATCATTATTTTAATAGGTTTCCATACTATTTTATTATTTGTGTTTTCCAGGCAATCTTAATATAATTTTTGGCTTTCAAATATGGATATGTAGTATAATAATCTATAATGTTCTTATTGTTCAAAAAGATTTTTAGCTAGAATATTAATTACTGATGGAGTGGTAGCTTACACTGCGCCATTCACCAGTTGTTTGATCACATAAGGTACTTTTAAATGTGAGTAATCCCATCAGTTGGATTGCTTTGCCTATGTGTAACAGGGAAATTGCAAGGTACCTCAATAAAGTGGCTGATATTTGAAATGTGTGTGACTGTTCAAAAGCACAAAATGAGACATATGAATGAGACACACTAATTAGACACATGAATGGGCACAAAAATCTCCTGGAGTATCCTATCTTATAAGACTACACTGATGAAATTTTCAGCTGTTTTTCACTAAAAAAGTTGTGCACATTAATAAATGATAATTCCAAACATGAGTTAAATTGGTCATTGTACTCCTCCATAAATTATAGCTGAAAGTATTGTTCTCAGCAGGAAGGAGAAAGGCAGAAGAAACCCGACTGTCTAACCCAGTTTTGGGGTTACTTGCTGGTGACAAGGGTCACATTTTTACACTAGTGAGTGTTTATCCTATAACAAGTACAGTATTCCAGAGCATGAGTTCAAGAGAAAATCACTGGTGGGGTGTTTCTGTCCTGCTCAGAAGGCTTTGATATAATGACAGTAGAGGAAACAAAGAAACGTTTTGAAATCTTTCAGAGAGAACTACCATCCACTCAATTCTCTACCATGTAGCTCTGAAAGCTTGAAGGAAAAGTTTGTATTTTGTCTTCTTTAGCCATTGTGTGTGTAAGTTTTGTTTCTTTTTCTTTCCGTGTTTGAGACTGACTCCTTTATACAGCAAAGTTTTTAATTCCAAGCTGTGTTGCAAACCCCTTGAAGTGGGTCTTGGTGATTCAAGTGCTGAGCAATGCTCGCAGCTTGCCAAAGTGGCACATCTGTCACTATAAAAGCTGTACTGTGAAGTGGCAAACCAAAGCCAATACTTAATATGCTTTTTTAATGATAAAACTAATGCAGAGTGGGGAGGGGGAATTTGTAAAGTAAACCTGGCATGATCTAATCCTTTTTGTGCAGCGGTTAATTTTCAGGTGTCTGATCTACGTAAGAAACAAGTTAAGAAGGTAATGAAAAAATAATATATTTCTTTATAACCCTCGACTAACGCAAATTACAGTCACTGAAGGAGGTGTTAGCTCCTGCCCCTTTTAAAATGTGGGGTTTTTTTGTATTTATGCAGGCTGTCCCTGGATCACTGGCAGTATGTTATAATTATTGTGTATTGGCATTGCAGGAAGTAAATCTGTTACAACTGAAATATGCTCATTCGATCTCTCTCCTCAAGTGATGTCTCTTGACAACTCATTTCAAAATGGGAACTGACACCTCATCTCTTTGTCTCCCCTAATCAAATCCTTTTCTTTTTCATAGGCTGCTGTTTGGAGGAAATTGCATTTTGCAGTAGTTTTGATGTCTTATGAAGCTGTGTTACAGGTAAAGGGGCAGCTGAAGGTACAGAGGCTCAGTTTTGTCCTCATAAAAAGGGAAAGTCAATTTTCTTTGTATCAAATTGAGCTCAGTAGAAGTTGCATGAGGACAAATAGTACTGAAGTTTAGCTGCTTTCATTTTTGGTTGCTTAAATGTTGAGGTGTTGATAAGAATAGTGGTAGCTTGTACAAAAAATTAAACTTTTCACTGCAGATTTGGAGAAAGAAGAGAAGGTAATGAGACCTCTGGTGCCGTTTTCTCTATTACAACCTGATTTTCAGTAGCCCTTCTTCTTTTCTTATCTAATCTTAATACCCCAAAATATGTATCTGAAGTTATCACTCCATCTTGAAAAATGCTCTCTAAAAAAATGTGAATCTAGGATAATTTTTTTAATGCAGGGAAGTGGGCCTTTTATTTTAAGTGTGTAAATAAGCAATCTGCATGCCCCCGCTGACAGCTGAAGAGCCTTCAGTGTGTATTCACTGTAGGTTTTCTCTCTAGTGAATGGGGAACGAGTGGCCTCTTATGAAGAGCCTTTAGTCGCCTTCATATCTGAATTACCGTTGTAGACCTATCTCCATCTACTGACAAGAGATAGAGTCCAGTTTCAGTAACCTCCCCAAAGAAGAGGCATACCATATGATGAATTTGTGTCATTGCAGAACTGAGTGCAGAACTGTAAGTACAGAGCAGAGGAAAGGGAGAAACTTTGCTTTGCAGGACAAAATGTTAACCTGGAAAAAGAAGAACCAAAAAAAATTCAGTGAGCATTTTCACAAGTGTTGTTTTCATCTTTTGTGTGGCAGATTGATTCTGACTGTGTTTCAAAGATCTTAGTGAGGATCATGCTAGATTGTTTCCTTCTTGGTGATGTTTATAAATCTCTGTGAAAAGCAGAGCAAGGAGTTGCTCGTGTTGGAACAGGACCTATTTGATGCAGTAGTGACAATGAGGTTCAGATTCTGCTCTGTTTCAAGCAAGTTTGTTTCTTTACTTTTTCTAATTTCAGGAGAAAAAAATCAGGTCCAAAAGCAGCTG
>JAOXJM010000012.1:85187103-85208772 GCA_026413425.1 Tringa solitaria
TAATAGATCAATAATTCATAACAAGGAATATAGTCCTTTAAAATCAGAAGTTCTGCTAAAGACTATTTCCAAGTCATCTGAGATAACTTATTATTAATTTTTGTAATGATATGGAAAACAAGAGCTGATATAAGATCATTGTAGGTATTCTGGCTTAAACTTTTTCACTGAAGCAATACTTAAAATATGTTAGAAGCTGATTAGGCTCACTGTTTTAATTTGCCTTTTGATTAGAATAACCTAATTGAAGGTGAAAGTAATGCTAGTAAAAATTTTAGAGGAAATTGCTGGAGGAATTGTGAAATGTTTAAGAAGGTCAAAAAGGCTCAGACAGTATCCTACTGGCTCAATATGATATTGAAATGATCATTACATGCATTCTGTTCTAATCAAATGTAACACTATAACCATTATTTATTTTGAGACCCCTCACAATCAAAATTGTTCGTTTATGTGCCATCCGCATATGCAGAGGAGGATAAGATTTGCCCAAACCACCTCAACTTTAATTTATTTATTGACAATATCTGTTATGTTTCTTTAAATTGCTCTTCAGTGTACAGGGTTTATTTTTTTCTTAGTTTTAATTCTAAAATTTCAGTTCAATAAAAACTTTCCTAGTTTTGGGACATCTCAGTATGGAAACAATATAATAGCTATATATATGCCTTTGGGTTTTCAGCTGTAAATGCAGCAAAGCTTTCTGGTTTCCAGAAATTGCCAGAAGCAGAGGGAATAGAGGTCATATCTAGTTTTGATAACCCTCATCATCATTTTTCTATGGCTGCAAGGACATATTTATTTATACGTGCTCTGCTTTTTTCTCTGCTTTATGCCAATTTTTACTCCTCAAACCAGCCATTTCATTTTGAAAGAGAGATCTCAAAAAATCAAAACTTTTTTTATAGTTGACCTCCAGTGCTTATAAATCAGGATCAGCCGGGCAATGAAGAAGAGAGAGAAATGTATACATTAAAAATGGAACTCTATAAAAATAGAGCTAAGAACATCCATCAGTACAAAAAGTCCTTCCAGCACTGGAAACATGAATAATGTAGTTCTCTATTGGACTCAATATGCTCAAAACAGAGGACAGGCATCATTTTCTCAATACTACTGGCCATGAAGCTCAGGAAGGACACACAAAAAAAGACTTGTTCATTTTCATCCAGCAGCCCAGTGACAGACCTTACCCAATTTTGAGTTTTTCAGAGATCTCTTGTTTGAAGTAGAGTTGATTTTAAGGCAAGAAAATCCACTAGAGAAATTGTTTTTCTGGAAAATATTCAGGTCCAGGGAGTCTTGGTTTGTTTCCTGGTTTTGGTGTTGAACAACATCCCCTGTGCTTGGAACATTAAGCCTTGTTACTTGTGCTGGTGCTTATTCAACCTGTGGCTTTATTTTTTTCCCTGCTTAGTATGTGATAGCACCCACTGTTACAGAATGTTGCACAGAAGTGTTCTTTAGTGCTTGAAATATGTCACTAAACATATGCTACTTTGCAGGAATTCATCCTATTCCTAAAAGCCTAATGGCCTCTAAGACTCCTTTTCCCCTCTTCTTACACCATGGATAACTGCAGTAGGTGGTTTTGGCACTGAGCAACTGTCCTTGTGGGAGCATAGCTGTGCCATTAAGGAGATCACACTCTTCTCTACTGAGGTTAGATGCACATTCCTTCTACACATTGAACTTCTTCCTTGGTTTGGCCAGGCTGAATTCTGTCCCGCTTGGAGATTAGGCATTAATTGGCCGCTGCTGGGGTCTCTGTTGCTACCACCATAGCAAAATGTTCTGTGCTGAAGGACTAGCTGTCTTGTCCCTCCTTAGGGTCTGCTGTCCTTTTGCCAACACTGCAGCAGCAGAGCTGTGCTGTGGTTGTCAGTGCTATGCAACAGGAGAGAGAGTTGCTAATTCTCTTTCTGCAGCAGCCTGAAAGCGAAAGCTCCTAACTGACCCGTCTGTGTCTAACTGGAGAGGAGTGCCAGGATCATCTGAGACCTGCCATTCCCAGCCACTCAATGCTTGGGTGCCACTCCTGAACACAGAAATGTACAGTGTCTTTAGTCATAGCATCATTTAGGTTGGAAAAGACTATTAAGATTATCAAGTCCAACCATTAAACCGGCACGGCCAGTCGCCCTCGCTATTTAGCCTTCCACCACTAAAAGAACAGCAGCAGCTGCAAGCTCAAAGTGCCTTGCACAGATTTGGGAAGACCTTTTGTGGGGTGGGCTGACTCCAGCTGCAGGCAGTCTGCCCTTCCTTCAGTATCCACTTACACTTTAATGCCTCTCGAATCACTCTCTGACCTCAGAGCTAGTGCTATTCTTAGTAGATAATCTAGTTTTGAGAGAGCATTATGTCTGTATTAAGTATGTGATGGGAGGGCAAAAGGTGAAACATTTAAGTTTTGTGTAGTTGACAACACAAAATGAGCCAAATTTCAAGGTTCTCATTTAGCAGGACCTCTAGAAATTACTTTAGCACTCAGTCATTCTATTAGAGTAATCAGCGTATGACTGGATGGCAGTAATAATAATGTTAGCTGTATGAATTTAAAATGAAGTAGTCATGACTTTTTTTTTCAGGAAGACTTAATGCCTAATAATTCAATTCACTCATCAAAAAATGAGATAATTATCTCTAATTCTTTCCTCTGGGGCTATGATTTTGTTATCGTATAGAGACTATGTATTCTTAAAGCAAGTCATTGTTAAATACTAAGCAGATCACATATGACAGTTTCCATGATAGTCTAATCAAATACTAGCTCTTAAGTCAAAAATGTGAAATAGTTCAGACTATTTATTGTAATTACTTATATGTTAATAAATCAAATGGCTGTCCCAAGGTAGTGATTACTTTAGTCAATATTCCTCTCTCATGTACGCACACACATCCACACAGATTCTCTCACTCTTTAATAAAGTTAACCTTCTATGAATATAATCAGATTTTAAAAATACTGATTTTGTTAAGCAGTTGTAAAGATTTAGTTGTAAACTAAATCTTGAACTTTACATATAGACACATCAGGGCTCCAAATCCTCTGATGTGTACACTGTTTTTTCTTGCTGTCGTAGTTTTATGTTTAAGTACCATTAGTGTTACAGTCTGCACCCAAAATCTTGCTAGTCCTTCCTGGTTTCTCTTTAAAGAACATGGAGCCTAGATGCCCAAAACAAGATCTAATGACATATGTCTTTGGCTCGTGGTGACAGACCAGGCCAGGTAAGTTTATTAGATTGTTTCTGAAAAAGCTGTTTGAAAGTAGAAACTAAATTCATAGACACAAAAAATCACTGGGGTTGGAAAGTAGCTCCCCTTCTCCCTTCAAGCAGGGTCAGCTAGAGCAGGTTGCCCAGGACAGTGTCCAGTCAGGTTTTGAGTCTTAAATGAAACAGTTATTCTCTTTATGGAAGTGTTGGATTTTCACAGAAAAATTGCACTTTTTCTTGAAAAAACAACAACACCGAAACCATGCAGAAATGCTTTGAGTGTTTTGCTGAATTTTCTTCTCGTCTCTGACTAAATCCTGAATAATTTCATCCATTTTTCCCTGCAGAGGTCTCATTTTTTTGGCCTATATATCAAAATTCAGTGAATAAAAAAACCACTCTGGTGGTTTTTAAATTTCAGTTTGATGTTCTGTATCTTTTAGCCAGCCTGCAAATTCCATGGTGCGCTTTATGAAGTAGATCCGCATGTACGTATGCAGATCCGCACTACAAATTGCTTGAAACTTTATGATGAGATCAAATGTTAGCTGAAGAGGGACTGAGAAGGGGCTATCCTGAGAGAGCTCTACTCATGCAAGTTTATAAAACAAGGATGGCAGGAGAGCTGTCTGATGACATTATAAGGCTATTCTCTATCACCTCTGAAAGGTCAGGGAGATTGTATAAAGTCAACAACACTTAGAAAAAAGCAAATGTCCCATCCATCTTCACAAAGAGCCACAAGGATGATCTGGGGATCTACAGACTAGATAGCCTCATGTCAGCCACTGGAAGCACTGTGCAGCAAGTCCTCTTAAAGCACCATTCTGGGAACTGTAAGGAGTGTAAGCAACATGGATTTGTCAAGGGCAACCTGATTGCCTTCTATGATAAATTGTCTGGATTTGTCAGCAAGCAGAGAGTATGTAATTTGCCTCAAATGAAGGAAGGCTTTAGACTTTGTCTCCCACAATATTTTTTGTATACAATTCAGGATATTATCGTCTGAATGGGTGTGCAAGGAGATAGGTAAAAGAAATGGTTTGATGGTTGGTCTCAGAAGGCCATGATTAATGGATCATATGCTGCTTGGATGTCAGTAACAATGGGATCAGTAACACAGATCACAGAGATCTGGGACCTGTCCTGTTTTGCATCTTTCTTAATGACGTAGAGGAAGCAACAGAGTGTACTCACATCAGGTTCCCAAATGACACCAAATTGGAGCGGCCAGATAACCTCTTTGAGGACTGGGCTGCCATTAAGAGAGACTCAGCGATCCTGAAGGAATGGGCCAACAGGAGGCTCATGCAAGTCAACAGTGTGGGACAAATTCCCAGCCCCACACCAGGGAAAGAAGAACCCCTGCAATGATACAGCCTGGTGATGAGCTTTCGGGGGAGCAGTTTTGTTGAAAAAGCCCTGATGTCATGACAAACTGCAAGCTGCAGGTGCACCAGCAGCATGCCCTGGTCATTATAGACGGCCAACAGCATCCTGGGCTGTATGAACAGCAATGTAGCCAGGAGATCGCAAGAAGGGATTCTACCCCTCTACTCAGTGCTCTTTTAGACCACAATCTGCACCCTATTTTGGTGCCCTCAGTACAAGAAAGGCATTGATAAACTGGGCTGAGTTCAGGGAAGAGCATCCAAGATGGTTAGGAGCTGGAGCACTTGGTCTGTGAGGACGAGCCAAATGATTTGGGCTTGTTCAGCATGGGGAAGAGGTGGCTTTGTTGGCGTTTAGACTGCTAGCAGCTTTCCAATACCCATGAGTCAATTAATCGAAAGGATAAAGCCAGGCTCTTCACAGAGGTACATAGCGTAACGATAAGAGACACTGGGCATAAATTGAAATAAGAGAGGATCTGAACAATATGATCTGATCTCATAGCTGACTTTGAGCAGGACGTTAGACTAATGACCTCCAAAGTCCATTCCAATCTGAATTTATCTATGATTCTTAAGAAAAACCCTGCATAAACTGGGAGAATGACAGCTGGCAAAAACCGTATTCTTCTTTCTGCTCAGTTAATACATCACAAATAAATTTTTCTCAACATTGTCAGTTAAGTGTAGTTGCAATAGTGTATCGTACCTTTCAGCATTGAACCTACATTTCTTGCTTTTATTCAGCGGTACTAGTTTTTTCAAACTGAAGTGTCAATGTTTCTTAGCATGTAAATCTTTCATGTTTTTCATGAAACTTAACAAGTAGTGCTCCTTTGACAAAAACAGTATAGAAATGCTCAGTGTCTTGGTTACCATAGTGTACTTTTTCATTGAGGTCTTTTTCAATTCTAAGCACCACAAAAATTGCTGGTCACTTTCCTGCTGCATGGAGCTTAAGATATTCAAAGAAGCCACACATTCTGTGGTGTAAGTTCGAGAGGTAGTTTGCATAGGATGAAACATTACAGGGAATTAGCTCAGGAGAGCGCTGAATCCCGTCTTCAGCTCTGTTGTGGATAATGCATTGCCTCTGGCAGCAGTTAGGCTTTTTCTTAGTAGCTCAATAAGTAACATCTTCAGAGCAAATCGCTCCTAATTTATACATGCACACATAACAACAAGTATTCTTTTTCTGTTTCAAGCGTCTCTGCCTCCCTAGGCAATGAAATTACTCTTTTTTTTTCACAGTTCTTTTAAAAACAAGACAAATGAATGACCTAATTCAGAACTATGAGTCCTCTCTGTACTTTTGTAAGTGGCTTTATATGTATTCAAGCATGCTCCAGAAACCATTGATGGTTAGCTCATTCATTATATTGATTGACAGTAAAACATCAGGAAAAGCATCTATGTGTGACCGCTTTGCCAACAAACGTACTGTCTGTATGCTGCTGTCTGTCTGTATCTTGGCATTTTGGCACAATATCTAAATCACTAATGAATGAAATGCAATTCTAATGAGCTCTGTAGTATTGGTTCTGACAAAGCATTTAAAGACAAATAGAAGATCACGGAACCTCAGCTCAAGAAGGAGAACATTGTCCCAAGAGTTTTATCTGCAGAAGTTTTCTTTCTCTCTTTTCCTCCCCTCTGTCTCCCCTTTCCCCCTGCATCTCTCTGGTATTTCTTGTATTTCTTGTTATTTCAAAATCTCTTGAAAAACTATGCTAACATTTGCATTTTTTCTTTTTTAAGTTTGTTAAATATTTATGAATCTAGAAGCCTTTCAGTCCTTCCTTTTTGTTAAGATATTTGTTTTGCTTTGTTTTTCTGGGAGAAACTATAAATCAATCAGGAGCTGTTCTCAGAATCATAGAATTTCAGGTAGGGATTAAGAAAAATACGTATTTCAGGATGACTAGTACTGTAGGGAAAATAGTTTGAAAAGCAAGCTTGTCAACATGAGGGCTTGCAAAATCATTTGTGGAGGTACACAATTAATAAGATAGATTGATTAGGCTCTTCAGTGGCTTGAGAAAATGAGGCAAAGCAATTTGCAGAAGATAATTTCAGTTTCGCTAAAATCTAGAGTCGCATGGCTTCACCATTCATTAGGAAAAACATCATGGTACTATTTATGAAAGCTCCGGTAGTGAAATGAAGAGAGTCCTTTACATTGGGCAATTGAGCAAAACTATAATTGACAATTTAAGTCAAGACCAAGTAAAATTGCAAGCAATAAATTAATTGTATGTAACTGGAATCACAGAAATTAACTCCATTTATTCAGAGATCTGAACTATGGTGATCTTTTTATTAAACTTGCAGGACATCTTGGTGCACAGTGAATTGGAGTTATCAGCTGTTTACTTACATTTCCATTCATGTTAAGAATCATACTTACCATGAACATCAGAGATCTCATTGGACTGCCCATCATCTCATTTTGAAATATCCCTTAATATGAGTAGGTCTCTTTCTCATACAGTGCAGTGTGACAAATCGGTCACAGTATAAGAAAGCAATAGCAGCTAACAACCCAGAGAAATGTAGTATTGAGGTAGATGAATTTAAGTTGCTTGCCTGTACTTGTGAGCTGAATTTTAGAAGGCTAAGTGTGCAGTTTCTGGATTTATCTGCATACACTGCTGTTGTTGCTTATTCATAAAAAAAAAAATTTTGCAGAATGTGGGTTAAAAACATGTTTGATTTCCACTCAGCTTTGGGGAAGGAAGTATTCACAAATAAAAGATCAAGTCCTCCACAAATGCAATTTTGTACACAGGATTGTAATTTCAAAAGTTGCCAATGAGAGTAATCAAACCCTTCAGATGAAGGTTGAATTTAATAATAGACCACAGTTCAAATGATTCTTAATGTATTCATTTCCTAAATGGGAAGATGATCTTTTTTTGGAGCCACTTGTGGATTATTTTTGGAATCACTTTTTCTGACTTCATAATTTCATTTTGCAACAGCTACGTAAAATTCTGCCATACACATAAGCGAAGCAGATAAAACGGTCTGAAAAGGACATCCCAGATGGGAACTTTGAAAAACAGGAGATAAAAAGCAAGGCTCTGATGTAGAGATAAACTCCTTGTTGGCATCCATGTTTTCTGTCTTCCAAAGCATTGCTTGTCAGTGTTTAGTTGTTTTTATATATATATATATCTAAGTATACATATTTATCTTTCAAAACAGTGCTACAATGATTCTGTCTTTCTGCATTCTCCATAAGCAATATATGAATCAAATCCAAATTGATGTCAAATAGAAGTTTGGGGTACTTTAAGCCTCTTGTAACTATCTCCAGATCATTCACACCCAGATCAGCTAGACTTTCAAGGTGCCCGATAGAGATACTCTATATTTTATTTTCAGTTTCTACTACATAGTGTTGTGGTGGAGATAGAAAAAGGTACGTTGGCTTGGCATCATGCAGGGCTGGCCTAGCTCAGGCTGGCCATGAGTTAGCTATGTATTCAAACATATATTCGAACATATAGTTACTAGGTAGCTATAAAGCAAAGGTCAAAGGACAGCACTAGAAACGGCAATTAGGCCTGGTAGTGAAACACCAGCAGCCCTGATTCCTTGCCTGCAATGATGAATGATTTGACATAGCTCTACTGCATAGCTCTGTTTTAAACCTTATGGTACATTATTTGCAACTAACATTTTCTGTAAGTTTAAGCCTTGCCTGTAAACAGTATGAGATTTGCAGAGAACCTGATGAGCCTGTTTTTGGAAGGGGTTAATTCAAGTGAAGTTGAAGCCCTGTGATACGTTTTATAGCCTGGGGAAATATTATTGTGCAGCAAACTCTTGGAAAACAGTCTTCTACTTCCCAATTATGGGCAAGGCATAATCTTAAAGCCACAAGTTTATTATTCTAAGCTTTCAATTCAAGGCCTGTATCCTAAGAACTTCCTGAAGCTACAGAATGTAATTCAGAAAAAAAGACCTTTGAAATATTGAGCCAGGGACCCAAACTTGGTTTTACATACGGACTGCATAATAAAGCTAAAATTAACATGTATTAGATACATGCCATCTTATTTGCTTTTAACTAGAACTGAAGCCACAATAACCTCAGAACGGTCAAGAGAATTTCATTTTAAGATATTAAAGTTTTCTAAGTTCCATCACTAGAAGAACTTCTTTGGAGTAACATACAAAAGTTACCTGAGAATAAATAATTGCTCTCATTTTGGTAACCTCTTACTAGCATTTCAGTAGCAGTAAAACAAGAAAGGTAACTTGTATCAATTAATCATACAGCAGTCCACTATCACATAAATCAAATATCAAATGCAAACTTCCAACTTCAGAGTTCTCTAAGTAGCAAATACAATTGACATTGACATCTGTTCCTCTGTGTATTCTTTAGATTTCATTAATTTTAATTGTGTTTATCATGCTTTATGAGCAGTTTAAATAAATGCTGAGCAATGAATATAACAAATTATTAATGTCACTGTCATAATTCAAAGACAGCTGGAAATGCGCATACATTTGTTCTTTTAATTTTCATGCTCTATTGTCAAAATGTAGATTATGCTAAGTGTTCTTTTGGGAATTATTAATTAGTCCAAATTCCATCAGCAATAATGAAGTTAAAAGTCTCTAATTGTATGAGTACTTTGGGATGATTACATTATACTAAAAATGCAGTAGATTGTAGAGAGTGAAAAGAGGGACACTGTTGGCTTACAGCAAAATACTGAATAAAAACAGAATATCTGATTTCTAATGGCTCTTGATGTGTAATCACTGTGCCATCTTTAGCGAGGGTGACAGTTGTTTTTCTGCCTTTACTTCTGTCAAATATCTAGTTTAGAAGGGTATCAAGGTGCTTTAATACTTGCCATTTTACTAAGTATTGACAGCACTTTTGTGCATGTAGAAGACAAAACTAACAAAATATGCACGAAAATATGAAAAATAATATGTTATGGGAAGGTAGATCTCAAGCATTAGGTATGTTTTAACCCATGAGAACATAAGCTAGCAAAAGAATTATTGTTATTTTCTTAATTCTGGGAAAATGCTTAGGTTTTATTTGTAAGCATAGCCTTCACAATACAAATACATGAATCTAAGCAACATAATCTGTTGTTAACTGGAAATCCTTCAACTGAGTAGCGATTTGTGTCTGAACACCTGTAACATATCTTCTCTGTTTAGATGCTTAAATACAGATTTATTAGTCTTGATCCTTGCATTTTAAAAGTTAGGCTTTTGTGGGTGACACTCTAAATAAAATTTAGTAGTCTCAGTGACTTAAAGTTTTTATGGGCATTTTCTGGTAGTGGCTACCCTATTGTATCTTAGAGAATTAAATAATTAGCTTTTATTGTAAAATCTATTGAATATGTTGCTTGTTGCCTTAAATGAAAAATCATATCACATGTAAATATGACATAAAAAGGGGTACTTTTGCCTATTCAGACTTTTTCAACCTGTCAGCTGAGTCACTAGACTGGTTTTAATTTAAAAGTATCTGCACTCTGCACAACCTACCTCTAGGAAAAAAATAACAATAATCAATACATATAAGATATACAACAGTACAACACAGAATTTAAGGAGAAGTGATCACAAAAGGTAAGTAAAAAACAATAAATGTTTTTTGGAGTTGACTCAGAATTTTTTTTCACAATTAAAATTTTTCCTGCTTTTTAAGAGAGATTGATTCTCCATGCAGAATTTTAAATACTGAACTAAAGAAAAAAGCAAGGAGTGAGACAATTGCAGGATTGTCCAAGTCTTTTTTACAAAGTCAGGGTGTTCCTCTCATTTGGACTGAAACAAAAAATAGTTTTGAATTTTTTTTCTAGAAAACCTGAAGAAATATTACAGAAAGAAATTCTTATCTCTAGTTTCAGAGGGACTAATTTTCAAATTCCTTGGTTCCTTAAAGAAATGACTTTGAAAACTACTAGATTCAGAGCTTGTATTTTGGAGAATTGGGGTTGTGTTGATAAAATACTATTTCACTACTAAATCAGTGTTGATTTATTATGTGATATACCATTTTTCTTATGTTTTAATATGCAAAGAAGTTGACCTCATATAGCTTACATGGAATATGAGTCATATCCAGATCATTCAGAAATACATAAACATTAACAAAAACGGTGGTGAAATTTTTTTATACAAGTTATTTCTAATAAAACTAAAATTTTATATAAAAGCCTGACTTATAATGAAATATTAACTACATTCAACCCATACATATAACTACATGGAGTTGTATTTTAGTGACAGATGGTGTTTCTAAAGTATTTTGGGAACGTAAAAGACGAAAACTACCATGATCTATCTAGGCCCATTATTAAAGTATTATTTGAAGCATGGCTTAAAAAAACCCGTAATATTCTGGTATATTTATATTAGGCAGAAGAATGACTGGTAAAAGGGATTAGTCCTGAACTTTATAGTGTCAGTTGTGTACATTGTCTTATTCAGTCGCTCTATAAAGTCATAGCTATTGTGTTCTCCTCAAGAGAACTGATTTCCAAGTCAAACTTGCACTCTGAGCAATTTGACTTTCTGAACAAACCAAAGAAGGCTTTTACTTCTGTAAGTGCCTTTATAAGACTGAGAAAGAGTGTATGTGAGTACCCCAGGTTAGTCGTTGCTGTACTTTCTGCCACTGTTGCTTAAGAATTGTAGTGCAGAAGATGAAAGAATTCCAGTTCACAAGCCATTTACATTGTAAAGACATGATGTGACTTCTTCATCAAATAAAAGTACCAGACAATGATTTTATATGAAGATTGCAGTAATTCATGAAGCTTCAGGTGCTTATATACTAGTTCAGAACAAAAAATATGTTCCTGTTCTTGTTGTTGTGTGTTCAGGGGTGGTGGGGGGTATGGTTGTGTTTGGTTTGGGTTTTTTTTTGTTTGTATTTTTTTTAAAAAGGGAAAATATTAAGAGCCATGTAATATTGTGTTCAATGTCCATAATCAAAAGGTAGTCATAATAACTGCTGTAGTGAATCCCCTCACTACTCCCAGTTTCTGATCCTATTGAACTCTTAATGAGAAAGCAGCCCAGTTCCCCAGCTTGTCTCACATTGGCTGCAGTGGAGGTATATTTGTTATACAATTTGAGTATCTGGCCATATATATTTTGTTCTTAGCTGATATTTATACTTGCCCAGACTACAAAGAAAACTGTATATGCATATTTTGAGTATATGTGCATGATATATTGAGAAATAGTTTGCTGTATATACACCTGGCCCACTTTTGATTTAAATGCTACTTAGACAACATAGGGTTCTTCTGTGCAGCAAAAGAGTAGGAAGAGGTTTTTTTTTCCAGAAAGCATAATCAATCTGAAAAGGGGAGGAAATATCTAAGAGAAACAATCGCCATTTTACTGTGTAGGTATGTTTCATGTTGAAACTCTGTTATGCACCTCCTTCTGTGCAATACCAGATTTATCTCCAGAAATTTATATCTTTTCCTCTCTTTACTCTGTTTTCAATTTATTTGTTTGTTTACCCTTTGTTGTTGTGATACCCACTGGATTTCAAGATGAGATTGCTTTTTATCCACAGAGATGGTCTCCACAGATTAATACAAACACAAGAACATTTTGTGAAGCTTCTGAACAATTGAAATCTCAGAGTTTCAGAGGTGTAGTTTGGATGAACACACATCTTCACTGCTGTTTTTGCTGCAACTGATACAGTCGCATATAAAGAAAAGATTTTTCCCATTAGGCGTTTAGGAAAGGCCACAAGCTTCACTTTGAATTGACACTGAAAAGTCTGTCTATTGAGAGATGTAGTACAATATGCATTTGCAAGATGTTAATAAGTTGTGTCAAGCTTTGAACTTGAATGGAGGCTCTGCTCTCTCTAAACAAAAAGAACCAAAAACACTTTTCCAAATGAACTGCAGCAGGTATAGAAATCACTGTATGTATTGTTCTTTAAAAATAAAATGAAAGAAAGCATAAAAGTGAAGGAGATAAAAAAGACCTACCAATGAGAAGGCTGTTTCAGTAAACATTCTTGCTCACTGTTAGAGCTGAGCTTTTTTGTAATTTTGTGATTAAAGTGTTTTTTTCCCCCACTCTGAAATATGACTTTTAGGAAATGCCAATATTTTTTCCCTTGGAAAAATATATATAAGAAATTAAACATGTCCTAATGAAACGTTTCCAGATAGCTCTGGTAACCACAAGACTAATCACAATCCCAACTGGGCAAACTGAGCTCCCTAAATCATTCCAGTTACTCGCACCAGGGCAGAAAGGGTGAGCCTACTGATGTTAGAGTAGAACTGTGCAGGAATCAGGTTTAAAAAGTTGAAATTAACTTTAAAAAAACTGATTTTTAAAATTTAAATATGGTCTTAGCTAGAACCTTCAATAAACTTATGTGGCAAGAGAATCAGTATTAAATGCTGCTACTTTAATTATTTCACACCTTCTACATAGTCCAACCCTAGTATTTTTCCACTCCTTGATATGCATTTTAATTTCTTTTAGCTGCTTCTTTGGAAAAGAGTGGGCTTTGAAATGTTTGCTTGTTCTGCCTAACTAAGTCTCCCATGAGATCTCATCATCTGTTGTTGAATTTCTTATTTTTATTTAAATTTACTGATAGAAGCCCTATTCCACTTTTTTTTACCATCACAGTAAATTAATTCAAAGACAAAATGTATTAAAGGTTCAAAGCCCAGAGAAGAGGCATTTAAATCAGGGTTAGTGTATAATCTGTCTATAAATCTGTAACAACTACTTACACATTTATTTTCTCATGAATTCCCACAAGTTAAGCATCTTGCCTAAGGTCACTCAAACTCTGTGACAGAATCAGAAATTAAAAGCTTGTATTTAAATTAATGTTGCTTTTTCAGAAATAACTTAAATCTATTTCAGAGACTTTGGAACTTTGATGCAGATACAGATTATTGTGGGGCTGCAAGTTACCTGTAATCACCTGCTCTACAAAACCTACCTAAGTGCATATTCTTGGCCAGCAGCATCCAGAAAATCACTTGAGGAAATGTAGAAATCTTTCACTGAAAGGTAAAATTACTTCAATATACCTTCTTATTTCCTATGGGAGCCACAGACCAAGCCCATGACCAAGGGACAAACCTCGTGTGTTGCTGCTATGGGGTAGCTTGCTATTCTGTGGGACTTTCTTAGGATGTCCAAACATTGAAGTGATACGATGTATACTTGGGCTAGTGTGGGAAGAGAGAACTTCTTGTACTTACTCATTTGTGTGATCTCTGTGACTTTTCAAACTGCAAAATAAGTGGTGGAGCAATTTCCATCTTTGAGATCTTCTTGGCAGTCTTGTTTTGAAAATAATGTGTTAAGGACTAGTTAGAACATAATGAGATGCCTCTGGTCATCCATGTTAGGTTTGATCATAGATATAAATAAATGTCAAGAGGACTAGGTAAAAAAATGCAAAACTGAAAAAAAAAACCAAAACCAAAACCACTCACAGAGAAACAGTTTGGTAGATTTATTCATTATGTTTTGTGGAGAACATTAGTTTCAACTTTATTTTCCTTAAACACCAAATATTACAGCAAACAAAACCAATTTCAGTTAGAATTCACTGTTTATTAGATAGTTTCCTGAAAAGCTAAAGAAATTGAGGAATTATGTTGAGTTTTTAAATGTTATTGAAAATTAGTTGAAAAAGTTCTGTCTGATGAGCTGGGATAGTAAAAACATCATAGAACGATCCAACCTTTCATAGGAAGGGAGCCTAGATGAGATTATCTAGCACTCTTTCCAGTTGCATCTTGAAAACCTCCAGTGATGAGGACTCCACCACATTGCTGGGGACTTTGTTCCAGTGAATGATTGTTGCCACTGTAAAAAATTTCTTTCTTATATCAAGGTGAATCCTCTCTTCATGCAACCTGTACCCATTGTCCCTTGTCTTCTCCCCGTGGCTCCTTGTGAAGCAAGAGCTTCTGTTGTCTTTCTAGCTGCCCTTTAAGTACTGGAATACTGTAATGAGTTTTCTGAGGTTTTGTTTGCCTATTTGTCTCTTGTGTTTTTATTTTTGAATAAAAATGCCTAGCTATAAACCCAAACTTTTATGGGCTAATGATCTGAGTTATTAGTCATTATGTGTCTAAGCTTGTTCCTGTAGAAGCAAAGCAGAGGTAGTTTGCTACTGGGACCACAGCTGTGAAGTCAAGGTGCTTGGTGTGTGGTAGATTATTTCTACAACTGCTTGGATAAGTATTGTCTCCAGTTATGATTTTTGGAATATTTTTCTCAAAACAAGCTGTCATTTCAGATGAGCCTTACTTTGCACAGCTGTTGGTACGAAACTCAAACGCTTTCATGTCTCTTCATTGTTGATCTTAAGTTAATCTAACAGGTCTTTTGGTAAGCTGTTCTCAATTACAGGTTTCCCAATAAAGCCTCAGAGGATCTGAGTTTTGCCTGATACAGGATTTTGTAACCTGAAGTTTGTGCAGGATGTTTTGAACCATTTAAATCTGTGGCTCCAGTTGAACTATTTCTTGAGATGTGTTTGAGTTCCATTAAGATATTTAGAGGAACCAATTGCACAAGAAAGATTTGCACAGTTCCTCAGACTTTCAGCAGGATGGATATTAAAGCCTTCTTCCACACTATCCAGATAAGTCTAGACTATAGAGGACACCAATTGCATTTTAAGGAAAATTCTACCACAGTATAGTTTAGCTAGAGACTTGTTTTTATAAGGAGTCTCAGTAAAATATATTGAAAATATTTTTTATTTGATTAATTAACTTGTAATAAATTCCTCTGTAAATGTCTTCAGTCAGAACTGGACTTCAATATATTGCCATTGGTTACATTAATTCTTACTTAGAGTATTTGCATGAGTGTAGCTTGACTGAAATAATCTACTTCAACGTGCTTAGCAGTATGTCTTATTTTAGGTAATCTAAATTAAGTTTTTGAAATCTTTCTATATACAGGGGCTTCAAATTACTTCCACAGTGATAACTTATTACATTAATTTTGAATGTTTCTTTCTGTCTTTCCATCTTTCTGACTTTCTGTCTATCTACCTGTCTAATCAATTGAGCTTTCTTAATTTCAAATAACTTCCCTGAATATTTAGTACAGACAAATCCTCATCTGTGGCTGATGCAGTTTTCAAAGGCAAAAACGTTTCTTCCATCAGGAACTCACCGTTAACATTTGAACAACTCTTTCTTAATACACAAACAATTACTTCTTAATATGGAATTAATTTACTTCTGTGGAGCACTGAGAAAGTATTTATGTTAGTATATTAAATGTGAGCAAATACTATGATAATTTTTGATTCTATAATAATTGTTCCTATTGATTCTATAATAATTGAAATTAAAAATAAGGTCTTTTTCATAAACTTGTTTTTAAGTGCTACTTTCAAATACATGGATTACTTTTAAATTCAGAACCACTCTCCTTATTGAAAATTCAATGAGACAACTCTATTAACATAAATATAGCTTCCTATAGGAATAATCTGTCCCTTCCCAGAATATGAAGGCCAACAATGCTCTCATGTCTCAGGGTTCTGGGTGAAAAGCACATGTATAGATGAAAACCTGTTGAATATATTTTCCATCTGACATTGCCCAAGGCAGTATACTTAAATTTAGAAAAATACTGAAGTACAAAAATCATAAATATTGAAACAGTATGATTATACTAAACAAAATTTGCGATGAGGACCATGTAGATGCAAAATTAATTTCTGGTCATGATGACCTCACCACAATCATTCGTAGCTGTGCTATGCTCTGTCACTCACAAGTTATACATAAGGTCATCAGTAATGACTAGAAATGAATAATGTATTTACAACCACTTCATTCAATATCCTTTGTCCTGTACACATATCTCCTTAAAATAATAAGGTCAGGACCCTATGAAAGACATATAGCATTCATAAACAGTTAAGTAGATATTTAGACAATTGTGTTTTTAGGAATAATTCTTGTGTATGGTTGTTAATATTTCTTTAGTTATGTTCATGTTGGGGTAGATACAGAGAGCAGTGATTCAGTAGAATCTACCACACTGAATTCAACATGCTTTGAGTTGAGCTTAATGTCCATATTTTGGCCCTTGTTGGCTTAGCTGAATAAGGCAGGTGTACAATTGGAGACAGCTAAGGAATCCATTTTGTCTTCTGTCCATGAGTCAAAAAGTAATGGGTAAATACTTTCACAGAGACAACATCTCCCCAACGAAAAAATTAAAAAATAAAGACAGACCTTCACAATTTTGCTCTCATCAATCTACCCCTTCCTCCTCACCTCCTCCAATCCCAAGACCTCTCAGAAAAGCGAGACACAGGAAAGAAGAGGGTCCCAAGTAGCTAAATGTTCTTATTGGCTGGAGAGTCAGGTTGGATGGATTTCTCCAAGGATGGCACAGTACAGAAGGAGTTACTTATCAAGGTAGACTTAGATTGCACAAGGTTTGAAAGTTTTTCATCACATACTTGTTAGAATTTTTTCTTGCCTCATCTCTGACCTTATCTTCTCTATTCCCAAGGGTTGCATTATAACAACATTTTCCTTCTTTCAGTATGATTTACATTCAGTGAGCTGACACAGCACCAATTTTTCTTCCGTACTGCTACAGTGAAAAATTCAACTGAAGAGCTCAGTGTGACTAACAGCCTCTCAGTTGCCTCATTGTACACCACCTGAAAATGGTCTCTCCAGTCTAACAACAAGTACAATAAGTGGACATGAAGGACAAAAGAGTCATCTGTAATCTCTTCCTACCTGCTAGTAATGAATATTCTTTATATGCAGAATAATGTCAGATTTCAGTTTGTTTTGAGTGGGGTTCTGTGGGGGAGAAAGGTAGGGTTGGCATATACCTAATTCTAAGCAATATAATCAGTATGAAAAATGTCATCTTATTTCCTTTCAGAAGGTTTGTCACTATCTTAAAAAGAATTTGAATAGGGCCAACACACTTATTAAAATTCATAAGGTCTTAACTTACCTGGCTATGTCACCAACTGACAGGCTGTTTTTTATCTGTCTCCATTTCTACAATCTCATTCTCACATGAAAATAGGTTATTTTTGAATGTGGTAAATAGAAAAATGATGTCAATTTGATTTCTTTGTCCTCTGGTTATCTTATTCTTTGTCAATCACATTATCCATGTTATGCATCTGAAGCCCTTCAATTCTCTTCTTTTGTTCCACTTACCGCTTTTATTGTATATGTACGCACATCTCCCCCACACACCCACAAACACACACATATAAAGTGTTGACACACAGCACTGACAAGCCCCTTAGATTACCACATACAGATAAATAGATGCGATACTGAATATGTCATAGCTCCTCTATTCAAATAGTTCTTTGGCTTCAATATCGAGATAAAATAATTTTTGCCTTTTTATTTTCCCCAGTCTCATTATATGTGCAAGTGACTTGAAGTAAGAAATCTTTTCATTTCTTAGTCATAGAAACTCCTTTTTTCCCTCATAATGACATGTTTTGTTGTTGTTGTTTTAAAACTGCTTTTCTGAGCTCATTTGTAAGGCATGAAGTTAGAAAATATTCAGAGGTTGAAAGTACTGTTAATGTAACCCTTCCTGATATTACAAAAGGGCATTACAGAAAGGAAATTATTCTCAGCCGTGGCTTAAGTCAATATTGGTAAAGCCAGCCTTCCTAAATGTAAGCCTTCCCCAGAGTTTAGTGGCTTTGAGTTTGGTCTTAAAGTACTGATATCTTCAACTTACTAAAGTCAATGGGAACTTTGGCATGGATTTTAATGGGAACATTGCTTAAAAATAACTATTTAGGCTATACTATTACTGCACATCCCTCCCTCAGTATTAGGAGCTGTGCATCAGCATTAGGAGTTGATGGTTCATCCTGAAAGGACTGCTAAATGACTAAAACAGAGGGAAGGATGTCCTTTCAAGGTAGCCTCACATTACTATAGACCAAGCTGTCAACAGTGCAGTGATGTAAGTTTTATACCTTTCTACCTTTAGATAAAATTAGCTGGAGTTTGTTTCTAAAATGTTTGCTGAATTCTGGAATATTCTGTTTTATTCTCTTTCTGCTACATCCTTCTGTCTGACATTGTCACCAGACCCATTCCCTGCTGGCCAGCTTTCTGTACTGTTTACCACTGCTGCAGATGTTTTGCTTCCTAGGTAACATATTTCATTCATTTCCACTTTTGTTCTAAAAAAGCCCTGAATCCCTCTTTAGTATGTTTCCGTGTCCCTGGAGGTGGACTGAGCTCGTTGTCTGTTTGATTAAAGGGACCAGGAGTCATCTCTAGTCCTGAGGTAAAACAACAGCTTTTAGTTGTTTTTTTTTTGAGGTGAGACAAGTAAATCCACCAAAATGCTGGCTATCATTAAAAGTTGGTTTATTAGCACATAAACATATTACTGATGCAAAATAATTCTTGAAATATCGAGGCTAAATGAAGTTGTGAAGATAAATCTTCCTCAGGCCAGAAGTGTCCAGGCAGGTTGACTTCATCCTCCAGCCTTGCTTTGTAGCCCAGTACTTTCCGTGTTTTTCTGAGCTGAACCAGCCCTGCTGTCCCAAACAGGGTCCATTGCAGAAAATTCTTTTTCTTACACCTCCTTCAGAACATGTGCACAGGTAAACATCGTGTATGTTTATGGTCATGATCTGATTTTGTTGACCCTGCGCTGCAAAACTTGTGCACTGGACTCCTGCCTGCTAGTTGCGGGTCCATTGTTATACTCTGGGTTCTGAGGGCTTCAAATATTATCTGCATTCTTGATAGTATAAATATATATATAACCTTGAATTGCTAGAAGGGAATTGCAGCTCATCTGCTCTGCTGTGTATGCAGTGGCATTTTCCTCAGAGCTGTTGGCGATAAGTTATGAAATGGTGAGAAAATTATTAAAAAATTCTGGTCTAAGCACAGATACTTTTCTTACACTACATTGTTTTAGGATTTTGTGAGAATACAATGGGGAGAAATATCTCTTTTATACAAGTCTATTTCCTACCTTTTCTGTGCATCTTGAAATAAAAGGTGGGACAAATATTTTCAATAACAAATAGAGTAAACTTGAGAAGCCGTTATCCTGTCCTGGATGAATATTTGAGATATAAAAGTGAAGTCTTACTCAGAAGAGAGGGAGAGAGAAGTAAAAGAAACTTAGAAAACAGAATTCAAATCAAAGGTGAAAGAAAAATAAATAACAGTGTGAATATAGAGTCAAGTTTAAAAATCATTCAAGACATTTTCTCAAGACTTAATTACCTTATAGATCTTTAATAAAGTAAAAGAACAAAAAACACTGAATGAATAATCTCTTTGACTCTCTGAGTTCATTTAATTAATATTTGAAACAGGAATTTGACAATCACAGGAGGTTTTTTTCTGAAAAAAATCACAATTAGAAATATAATGTAACCTGGCTTTTTCTTTTAATATAGCCCTTTTTCTATTTGTGTTGTTAGAAACATTTCCTTCCAAATCTGATGTTGCATGTGATAGAGGGAACATCTTATGTATCTGCTCCCAAAATCTATCTCCTGTTCCTGCTTTGGACCCCAGCTGCACAAGATATAGCTACATTTGAGATTTTGGAAAAAAACTCAAATATTTGATAGAAATACTATTAAGGACTTGGATACGCCCTTGTAATGCAGGTGGGCTCTCTTTTCTTTTTTCTTTTTCTTTTTTCTGTCATACACTCAAAGATGAGATCTTTATTTTACTATTATTCTTATGCTGTAGCTGAGTCTTTCATTGAAGATTTTGCTACAGTGATATCAAGGTTACAGAAAAGTTTAGAAGTCGTCTACTTTAAAAAATTATTTTCCTTTCTTAGGCTTTATATCCAGGACTACAAACTCATTGGTCACCAAAAGCTGCAATAATGAATTAATGTGCCTACATAAATGAGAACAGTGTTGCTGCAGTCACATTCTAGTTTCCCGTCTCTGAAGATTTACTTTAACCATTTAAAAAATAGCTAAAGTAACAATTTTAGAATAATGAAAAATACTATAACATATTGTCTGTTATTGTTATTATCCTTTAAATAATCGTCTCTTATTTTATTACATACTGCATATCACATATTTTATCACAACATAGTAATTCCATATTAATTAGAGTATAATCTGTAATTTGAAAAGCCAGTTCTTTTTTTAACAGAAAGCCTTTGGATATTTATATGAGAACAGTAAAAAATTAGTATAACTTTATGAGGCTAATAAAGCAAAGCAGGAAGATGATACTGTTGTATTTTAAATTCCTTTTTCTTGCCTCTCAGTGCATGTACTGCTAGTTGTGTAAATTAGGTAAGAACGAGGCTAAAAAGGTGAAATTTTGACATGAATTCTGGTTAGGTTGACTTTAGGCTCCTCTGATTCTTACCACACATCTTGAAGTACCATGAAGGAGCTTGATTTTTAGACATCTCAACACATCGTGAAATCAACATCTCATCACAGCTTGACTGCCTCATAGTGAGACATAAAAAAATCCTTAATTTTGAAACTGTTTGCCACTATGTCAGAATCTCCTTTGTTTTTGAGATCTGAGGATCTCCATTCAGATTCAATACCAGGAACAGGTTCAGTTCAGCTAAGATGCTTGTCAGACGCCTACAGGAAATTTATACTATTTCTGTAATATATACCTACAGCGATATTAATAGTATATTTCACCTGGCTGGCGTGCATGGTTTTTTGTACAGAAAATTATGTTGAGTTTCTGTCAAAAGCATGAAAATTATAATTTTTTTTCACAAGTTGACCCTACAAGGTAGCTGTTGCCCCCTGCTCCAGCAGGCTGGGAAGCAGGGAGGGCAGCTCCCTGGGCTATTGGATTAGGAAGGACGCCTGCCTCCAGCCATACTTCTTCCCTGAGGTAGGGTTAGAGTCATGAGGTGGATAGTGTTATTCCCTCTAGAAAGACACAAAGACAGAGGTAGTGGTGGGGTGCATATCTCTCCTATGAAGACAGGCTGAGAGAGCTGGGGTTTTTCAGCCTGGAGAAGAGAAGGCTCCGGGG
>JAOXJM010000012.1:85208872-85220225 GCA_026413425.1 Tringa solitaria
AACTAGATGATCTTTAAGGTCCCTTCCAACTCTAACCATTCTGTGATTCTATGATATAGAGAGACATTAGTCATCACCTCCCTCACCCTCCATCACCTCATCACCTCCCTCACCTGACTTCTTAAAGTCAACATATGCCTATCTAATGCACATAAGACCTATTCCCACGTGAGCTCTTTGGGCACTTCTGTCATCAGCAGTAGAAAAAAAGGGTGTTATTTACTAATATTTCTGGAGGTGCTCATTGCAGGTTGTGCCAAGCCTGCCTGTGCTGCTTGGTGAAATGCTGTGGCAAACGCTGTTCCCCTCAGCCCAGAACTGTGGTCGAGAGGAATTAGTCTGTCAGCATGGTTCAGCTCTTACAAATTGCTAATGGATTTTGTGTATGTGTTATCTCAAGTGCCAGTACTGCTGGCTCTGTGTGAATGTACTTTCTGGAAAACTATGTTGTTATAACATGTCTATGTCATTTGTACGATTGGGAAGAAAATTCGTTTCTGATTTCCTTGAAGTTTGTTTTCCCTTTATTCCGGGAGGTACAAGGTCCTAGACCCTCATTTTCCAAACCCTTTTTGTTCTTCAGTTCTTTCTTTGCTTGTAAGGGCAATATTTATTTTATGTTTTTCAGCCATGCAGTTCTGTACCGGGTAGTCCAAAGGCACATCCAACCCTGTGCCCTATGGTAGCAGAAAACAGAGGATGCTTACGGAAGACTAAGAGAGCAGGGTATGCCTAAATTCTTCCCCATTACCTTCTCAGCTTTCAGTTTATGTTCTGAACAGAGATGATGGCTGGAAGAAGGATTCATCACCATTAGTTTTTCCCAGGCAATGACAAAAGGAGGAATAAGCAGATGGACAACTTCACCCAGGCATCCAAACTGGTAACTGAAACCATTTCTCTTAGGCCTCGCCCATGAAGCAGTACAATATCACTGTCAGAGAATATCTGACATTTATGTAAAAGAGTCTTCTTGTGCCTAAAGTTACTCAGACTTGGAGTAGATTCAGGACTGAATTCTGTATTCTAGCTTAGAGCCATTGCACTTATTTAAAGACAAGGAAATTATAGTCAGTTCCTAAACTGGGGACCACCCGATGCTTGTGTAACCACCAGGTGAAGGGATGTGCCAAGCAGACCTGGTCATGTTCACAGGGCCTAAATTAGCATAGCAGGAGCTTTAAATGTGCAAAACAAGGGCAGTGCAAACCCTGGGCTACTGTGCATGGAATTCTCTGGGCAATCCAAATGCTGATTAGGTGAGCTTCATACGTAAGATTTTTTGAAAAATGGCAATAATTTTATAGACATTAAATTATTAATCCCTATATTATTTATGGTAATATTTTTAGTCTTATGAGCCTATTTTGTATTAATGAGGTTTTACTATGTGAGATGAAAGTCCTATTAATTTTTTAGTTAAAAAGCCATTTAATTTTTATGCTGCACCATCAGGACATAGACATTATAGTGTCATAAGACCGATAGACACGGTCAGAATACTATTTCAGCAGGCCACAATAGAAAAAAATTCCCCTTTTCAAAACTTTGAGCCTCAGTTGATGTCAGGCCCAGCATCACCAGTGGGGTTTTGTAGATTTATACCAGTCAGATGTCTGCCAGTCACAGTAGTGAAATTCTGAAAGCATAATGTTTGGGTTTTTTTCATTTTTCTACCTCTCTGCCCTTTTTAGCCTCTGTCTTACTTTTCCTCTCAGGGGATCTTCAACCTGTGAAAGCAAAACCCACATTTTCTTAATAATAATGTCTCATGTTACAGTACTGAGCATGTGTTACTCAGTAGAACCTGGGGCTATAGTCAAGCATTGATTTTTTTTTTTTTTTTTTCTCAGTAGAAATCCCTCATGATGTGGATGGGGATTTTTACTGAAAAATTGATTGCTTGACCTGCACCTTGATTTGACACAGAGCTGCACACCTTACAGTTATTGCATTCCAGTGCAAAGGAGCATTGATTTTTGTCTTTCTTTTTTTAGCAAGTAACCTCTCCCTCGATAGACATACAAAAATGAAGAACACATTCATCATGACTCATTACCAAAAATAATTGATAGGCCTGCCTGGCTACATAATAACTCCAATGTTAGGAGTAAGAGAGTCATGTATTATACATTTCTGACATAGCATGGTGAGGAAGCATTGGCAATGCTGTTCTAGAGGAGCAAAGCCTGAGGTCCTTTCAGCCTAATGCCCATTCTTCATGATCTCTTTGAAACTCCTAAGCTCTCTGCTTAATAGATGTCCTCTTTGTTCTTGTCCTGTAGGGAAGTTTTCAATCACCATTGATTTACTTTCCCATTTACAACTTAAACCAACAACAATGTTCAGTGGCATGAAACTTTTCTGAATTGCTTCAGAAAGCCTAAAAAATGTGTGATCTCCTTCCCACCTCTGCTGTTTCCCAAGACTGGCCATTTCTCCAAAGGCCACAGCAGAAGTAGGCATGACTTACTTATCAAGGTTTTGGTAAATGATGCCATCCTGATTATTTTTCATTTTTTTTAACCAAAAGTTAACCATTGTGCATTTGAATTTAAATTTATTAAAACCCCAGCTCAGGCAAGCTCTGTTCAAGATCAGTGCAGATACATAAATCCTTTTCTTGTTGCTTAGGTTAATCAAAATGGAGGGGAGGATTTTGTTTTGTTTCTGTATAAAACTACTCATTCTTGGTAGGCAATGCTGCAAAGGTAGTTTATTTGTATCTGTTATAAAGTGTGCCTGTAATAACTTTTAGAATAATAATTTTTCCATCTCTAATGCTAAATGAAAAACACATATAAGACTCTCAATTCAGTATCTCATCAGTCTAATATAGCTTTTCTATGTCTATTTCAGTACCAACATTATAAATAATTTTTTTTTTTAAAGTAAATACACAATCCCACATATACTTACATTAATATATGGGTTGTCTCGTGAATGCTAAAGCAGTTTGGAGATTTTTTTTAAGCAAGCCTAGGCATACAGCTGCAACAATAATGTGTTACTTATCTGCATTTTATACAAAGAGCTTGTATACACACAGAAATTTATGTTCCAAGTCTATGATTAGCTTTACATACTGAGAGCTGAAAAAGCTTAAGATGAAAGGGTGACATGAGTTACTACCTGATTTCAAGAACAAGTGAATATCCATTAAAAACACTAAAATGTTGTGGCTTTTTTTTTAAAGTAAATATGTTGACAGTTTCTTTTGCTTCTAAAGAAAACCTAAGCAAAAACACGGGGCCTTAGCAGGAATTCTGACATCGGTGGAAAACATTTTCTGTCTTATGCTGAAGGTTGAATGCACTGTTTTTCTGTTTATGTCCTATGAGCTTATCCTTGCTAATTTAGAAAGAAGATGAAGCAGACTTACCTGGAAGTGGTACGCATTGGCTGTGTTAAATCAAACCAAACCACACTGCTTGAATAGGAATATTGCAGTAGAACCTCACGGAAGAGGTGGTCTCAGGTATGACTGCATGCTAAATGTAAGTACCTCTTTATCTTTTTTTTTTTTCCCCTTCGTTAATGTTTTATTGCTATGATGCTTAAGCGGGACTTGCAGAAACTTACACTATTCCAGCCCCTTCCTATCCCATGCGATCACTTCAGAGATTGCCAGGCTCTGTGTGAGCTCTGGCTAGTCCTCTTGCTCATGTTGCTCCTGCTGGAAGGGGTTCAGCAACGTCACCAGCCAACGGCCAGGTCCTCAGCCAGCCCTCAGTTGCCCACAGCAATGTGTGGAAGGGAGATTCAGCAAGCTGCGAAAGGTCACCTGGGATTTTCTTATGTGATACTCTTATCCTAGGGAAAATTCCACAAAGCACTGAACCTACTTTGTTGTCTATGCTCTAAGTGCAGCATCTCTAAACCATGATCGCCCTTCTCAGCTCTGAAAGTCTACAGCCTAGTTTTACAGCGTGTGGGCAGATGAGTACATTTATAGCTATTTGTTGGTGTGTGTCAGACTGCCCTGAGCTACTCAGATACCTGGCAGAATGACACGGTAATTTTTGCCTCTTACAAAGACACGACTCTTACATGTAACAGTTGATGCCTTATGTTTGTGAGGCATGGGGAATTAATTGAACAAAAAGGTTGATCAAAATAATTTAACAAATGAACCATTGTTTTTCTACTTACCCATGAAAGAATTCACAATATTTTAACAGCATCAGGATTTACTCTCAGTAGAGCTTGACTGTCAAGATCATGTATTCTCACAAAGTAAGTCAGAGCACATTATCTCCTCTTTTGAGAGATAAATGCTGAGGGAAAATGTGATTTCTTTCCTTATTTCACTTTGCTGGTTTTGGTAACATAGCTCTTATGGTTACGGATCATAACTTTATACCCTGCATGTGTTAGGAGGAAAAAAGTTGCAAAATATATCCACTTGGTATATTTCTATAGCCAAATTATTTTATATGGGGCATGCTGCTGATGTCGCAAGCTCAAAAATCAGCACAGATGGGCCGAGATGGCTAAATAAATCTTTTAATATACTCCTTCTGTGGATGGGGCTATTTCTTGAACTAGCATCTGTGCACAGGAGTCAGACTGGGAAAGAGATGCTCCCTTCCCTGTTCTGCTGAGCTACCTGTGCTGGGACTTCGGTCACGGTGTCCAGGAGTGAGTATAAGCCTTTGAGGGAAGGAGAACTGTGCCCTGCTGTTTCTAAGGGGCAAGAAGGAAGCACAGAAGTTCCCAAGCTATCCATGTCAGGTTATATTAGGTATCTAGTTATGGAGTAATTAATTACCTATCCTGTATATGGAGAGGACAGGTGTCTCTTAGCGATGACTCAGAGCTGAAAGTTGGATGGCTACATGCAGGCAGTACATACCCTGCTCAGAGACCTGTTCTGGGTCCTGGAGGCTCCTGGGGTCGCTCCAAAAGCAATGCAAGTTTTGGTTGATACCAAACAAGTGACTATACAGTGCAATACTTGTTTTATTTTTCTGCTGAGATATCAGTCTTATTCCCCAAAGAAATTGAAGCACAGACAGCCAAACCAATTTCCCATCAAGTATATGTATAACAACAATTAAAAAAAAGTGCATCAATGCAAGTTTCTTTTTAGACTTCTTATACTTCTATTTCAAGGTTTTTTGCTGTTAATTTAACTAATTTGCCATTTAGGTTAAAGGGAGGAGAGGCTCATTCTAGAAGCATTGCATTTTTAACAAGTTATGCCTGCAATTGTTTGGGTTCTTTTGCCTAAAACAAAAAAAAAACATATGCAATCTTGGGATAATAAAAATCCATTTCCAGAAACATATTCTAGAAATTATTTTTCTTCTGTCACAGATGAAGCAGAGTAAATGAGAACCCCTAGTGGATCTGGATGCTGGTCTTTATTTAAGAACAGCTTAGATCTTTTACCCTGCTTGATCGTCTCATATGCTCATTCCCTTGCTTCCCCGCAGGCTATATTCCCAGGTCTGGAGTTTTCTTCTCTGCGGGGAGGTTGCTCCAGAATGTCAGTCAGTTGTGTCAGTTCATGCTATGCCACTGCTCACAGTCACCACTCCTGGGCTTTGGTGGCCAAGGTGCCTGGGCACTCACTGGCATTCCTTTCCACCCAACAGCCTGATCTCCAGGATCTTCCCCCTTTTCAAGACTGCTCGTTTTTGGAAACCTTTCTTTTTCACATTTGCTCTTCTTTCCAGAACCTAAGCCCCTTGGGTTGCCCGATCTAAATTGTCCCTGCACAGAAGCACGATGTGTGATCAGCCTCCTGACTGGCAGTTCTTGTCTCTATCAACTGGTGGACTGGGGTCATACTGCTTGTGTTTCATCCAGGTGCTGTGAATGTTTGCAATTAACCCATACTGGCAGCAGCTAGCAATCATCAGACTTCAGAAGTTCAGTTTCAGGCATTTACCCACACACATGCAATAATCTGTTACTTGTCAACATACCAACTTAATTTTTTTTCACTTTAAAACACCTCATAATGACAATGATCCTAACATGCTATTGTTTTATGCTGCCATTTCAGTTTGGTATTTCAGGCCAAAGCCAACCATAGATGCTCATTAATGATAAAGCAAGAATTCAAAGGGAAGAAATTCCATTCCAGTGTGCATTTTCCTCCCTCCTTTGCTGCTTCAAGGTAAGACTCAGTTAGGCTGATGTGCCTGTGTCTTCCTTCAACTGCACTTGATAAAGAATAAGCTAGCTAAAATTTATACCATTGTCTTCTCTGAATATTATATGGTTACTCTGAAGAAAATGGTATGAGTAATGGAATTTGTCAGGCTATGTGTGAAAACAGAAGTGGATTTAAAGACAAGAATTTTTAGTCTGCTGCAAATAGTGTTTCATCACAATGAAGCATGTTTTCATTTTAGAAGCAATTCATGTAGCTCTGAAAAAATTATATACTTATATACTTATTAGTTACTAATATAGTAAAATTGTTTATATTGTAATTATAGAATACTGGATTTAATAATATGGCTTCTGATATTTATGCTGATCAATAGTTTTCTACCTTTCTTTACCAAAAACACATCAAAGTAAGTTATTTGCTAAATCTAATACCTGTGCTAATAGAGAGGAAAATATTATTGCAGAAACAGAATATCGTACTGCAGCAAATAACAACAGAGAGCTAATAAGATATAAAGTGGAGCTGAAACTACAGAGAGGATGAAAAGTCATCAGCAGAAATAAAAATTGAGTAACATGAGAATTAAACTCTCTTCACTCTTGCATATTTTTAATTTTTGTGACAATTCATCACCATTGTACTCATCCTTACAAAAAGTATATTGTGAATAATCTAAAAGGCACCTGCAGCCATTGCTATAGTTTTTTTTTTTTCTAAAGCCTGTCCTACAGCTTGCATGAGGAGTGTATGAAGTACACCCCATGGATCAAGAGCCTCAGGAGCTTTGGTGAAAACAGACATAGTTGTTAGATACTCAAAAAGGTGTATTGCATGACAGAAGAGAGACAGTATTTGTTGCACTCCTGCATACACACCAAAATCAAGTGTGGGCACTTTGGGAAATTACAAATGAGAATTAAGGGAAAGGAGTAGAGATGGGTGTCTCCAGAGTTAGAAGTCATATAAACAGCAGGGTCCAGGATTTCTATAGACAATGTAGTTACCTAAATTTTGTCAAACCATGCATTTCAGGGATTTAAGTACATTTTGTTTTTTAGATCTGGTCATAATGGAAGATGCCATTCTTTTACTTATTGCATAAGAATAAGATTTGAGGACAATGATTTGTCTGAAGATTTTAAACTTCCATAGGTTCCAAGAATAAAAATTTTCCAGTAATGCTACATAGTATATTGCTGAAAATTATTATTCACATTGATGAAATGTGAATGAAAATATTGATGAAAATTATTATTCACATTTAAAGGAGTATACCAAGCCAGCCTAAAATTTAGGATTATAATGTTCTCTTACTCAATCATTGATATTTCATTTGAAAGTAAGGGATACTTTAGTTTATCGCATATTTTTTCTATGAAAGAAATTGTTAGCATATTATTATTTTATACCTGAATTAGTTGTAAATATTTTTATTACATTACTACAACTTCATGACTGAGCTTGCTTTGATGAAAAGCGTAGAGAAAAGAGGCAGTCCGTACGCTGGCTGAATTAGGTTCAGAATTTATTATAATTTACCAGCATTCTCTAAACAAAGACTATTATTTAAATTTTCAAAGCTAGCCAATGAGCTCAATTCCCTGATGAATAAGTCCCTGAATCAAAATACACAAAAATTACCGAGTTATAATTTCTGAATCACATAGCATGTGTAAAACATAAAGGTGGCAGACCTGTATTATGGCAGCAGTTATAAAAATAATAGATTCAAAAGTCTCTATAGTCTATTTCAGTTAGAGTATCTTAAAGAGCCTTGAATAAGTAATCTCAATAAAAAAAAAAAAAGAAAAGAAACTCCAATATCATATTGGATGCTTTGTGTAATGTCTCTATACTGAAAATAATCAAGACATTTTCTTTAAGAAGAACTTGAAATTTGGTAGTAAAACCAATTAGAATAAAATAAAAATTACCTTTTCCTGAAAAGACCAATTTTTATTGCTGTTTTTGTTACAAAACTTTACTTTTTATGGTACAGTTTGCTTTTTGCTGCTATCCTCCCTCCCTTTCCTGATTATCATAATAATTATTACAATTATAGTCTTTAATTAATTGTTTAAATCTTTAAAATCTACCAATTTTCTTTAATAGCATGTTGATAGATGAATTATTAAAGTGTATTAATTATGAATGATTTGCAGGAAGCTAAAATCTAAACCTTGTAGGAATCTAAAGTGAGATCACCATCAACTTTTGACTTCTGTAGAAGTTAGCCAGCTCCTGAGATGGACATTTGCTGAGTCTAAATGTTCAAATTTTGTGCAGTGACCTTGTAATGTATTCTACCCAAACTCTCAATTTACAGCTCTAGAGAGCAATTTTCCTGCCCCTTTTATTTAAGTAAGGAATACACCAACTTCAACATCACTCTTAAGTATAAAAGTAATATACAAGAATAAGCAGAATAGGGATGGGTAAGTACCTAGGGTACAGAATATTATTTTTAGCAGTGGCAGCAGTAAAGCCAAGTTGTTCTTATGGGAGATCTGATTCTTTTGATCTGAAAGTTACTTAGCATGCAGAGAATGATGGACAATGTATAAAAATGTAAAATTATCATTAACTTCATATAGGAGTAGTGGCAACAGCCAAGTTAGAAGGTAGGCCTGGTCTCACTATACACTAGCTGACTTTATCTTGATTAATGTTTGAGCAAAAAATTTAAACCCTGTAGTTTCTGGTTGCAGTGCATGTGTATTGCTATGCTGGAAATGGCAAAGCAGGTTTTGTTACCACATGAAAAAACTTCATCAGTGATGAATATAGAAAAAAATACTAGTAGGAGAAAGCTTATATAGAATATACATAAGTGTTGAAAACTCCAGACTTCAGTGAATGCAGTTGAAATGATTTGTAGGGAGATGAATGAGAATATTTTTAACTAGCAGTGGTGACGCATAGTCCTCCTGGCTAACCCTAGCTTAAGAGCAGAGTTCCTGAAGCTGAGCAGTGCAAGCATGAAGCATAGTCTAATTATAATCATACACCTATGACCTTTGGGTTTTCTAGCTGCTAGAGGAAGGGCATTTTTTTTTCAAGTTAATCATGGGTACTTACCAAATTTCTTAATACAAATATGAGGCTGATATTCTTAAAGAGAAGAGGTTGCTAGGGTGATCATGGTAGTTTATAGTAGTGACATAAGAGTCTCTCTTCCCCTCAACTACCAGTAACAAGCGATTTTTCTGCTCTCTGTTGCAAGTTAAGTGCATACCTTTACGTATTCTGTAAAGTCCCTTGATTCCATCCATTAAGTATGGATTGCTCCGATTCTGCAGATCAGAGATTTCAAGGCACAAAAATTTGGTATAAATTTGAGCCTTATAAAGGTTGTTAGGATCAGGTTTTTATTTTAGAAAATATTTGTGTTGTATCCACTCAAACTTACATAGGTTCTAACAGTTATGATCAGTTCCCTATGACTCACAAATTCCTCTCCCTGCAGAAAGAGGGTCATCTTCACTTGTGCTAATTTAAACTGCCAAAAGAGAGTGTGAACTGAATATGATACTGTAGTGTCTGAAATTCCATCTATGGGTTTGTGAAGGTCCCATAGTGCTCAGTAAGAGATTTGGTTTTGAATGGAAAATGCAAAAGATCTGGTAATCTTGGGGGGATGTAGGGTTTTGAGACTCGTATTAATATAGCTATGTGTAAAATCTGCAGTTTGAGATATTGGTATAAGAAAAACTAGGTCATAATTATTTAACTATATTTTCTAGGACGCATGATCCCTTAAAATACAAGAAAATATTTTTTACAATATACATATATATAAAAATATATACATATATGTATAAAATGAAATATATGTATTCCTGATTGATAATGGATAGGGATAATACTCCATGTTCATTCACTTAGTGATCTTCCTACTGAGATTTTTCAATGTGGGGTGCCATGGTTTATGTGGACAGCTGTCTAGTAGGAAGAAATTGCCATGTTTAACTGAATTAAATCTACTTGCTGACAGCTGGCAATGAATTTTGGTCACAGTCAGCAGTACCTGAATTATTTAAAGGTAAGAAGGTCTATATTGTACCATTGTTCTCTTTAGTATAATTTTGCTGCTGTCTGTAGCCATTTTTATTGGCAACACAAGAGAAGAAAACATGGGTAAAGCTGCATACTCTGAAAGCACTCTTTGATGAAACACACCAAAATAATATCAAGTTTAATATAACTAAATCCAATCAGTGCTTAAGGGAGTAGAGTAAGTGTTCCTGACTGAACACATAAAATATTAACACAGATAACCAATAAGGGCTTTCCTATATACGAGGAAAATAGCCCAACTGCAAGCTAGGTCTAGGGAGATTTATTTGTTTATATTATCTGGAATTGATTTTGAGAAGATGTTTTTAGAAGTGTAAACTTACCAAACAGTTAAGGCCTTATTGTTACTCTCAATTTACGTGCAAGAAGGCCGTTGACAAACATGAACTCTCTGTCTGTTATTTTAGGTGATCTGGTTTCTACATTTTTGGAGAAAAAGCAATGAAATATTTTAAAAGGAAGCAACTCTTTGTAAGTGGGAACTCTAAAGCCCACTCCACACCAGGAGCCATGTAGGAGACCTGACCTGTAATAACAGAGAAATGCCTCCCATTAAGACAAAATGTGCTTTCACTATTTATGAGCAATAACTGTCAGAAGGTGCCTAGCTTCTCCAAGACAACATACAAAAGAGGAGGTGATAAATTCATCTATCCTGTCCACATCTGAGAAACTAATGCCAATGTCAAGATCTAGGACACTGTGCTACAGCCCCTGTGTCTAAAGTCATAGGAGGGCAGAGGTCCCAAGGAAATAAATTGAAAATGCAGACATTTCTTTTTCTTTTCCATCTCTTGTAGGAACGCTTTTGTTCTTTCATTTAATGAATGAGAACAGTATTTATATATTTTGGGGGGAAAATGGCACCACTGGCAGTTTTGTAAAAGTAGGTTTACAAATCCTTGCCTTTATCTCCAGTTCTGTTAACCACATTAGAAACAGCTATACAAAAGGTGAAACTGTGAGTTGTCCGACAATTATTTCTGTTACTGTACTGATGAGTTGGGACAAGAATAATAGGGAAGGTAGGATAAGACTGGAAGAGTAAGTGTACATTCTCCCATTGTTTTCCCACCTTGTCTTCACAGCAGCATAAGTAACTGTAGTGATACTTAAGAAGTATTCAAGTAGTGATTACTAAAGAAATGG
>JAOXJM010000012.1:85220261-85232583 GCA_026413425.1 Tringa solitaria
CAATTTTTGCTACTCAGAGATATTTTTAGGAAACCATATTTTTTAGTCTATTTTGTCATTTGTTTTAACTTTTCTGTTAATTTTCAAAGAAATATTTTATTTTCTAACTTATGACAATGTTACAATCACCTATGTTCACCATAGTTGTGAGACCACAATCAGTTTATGCAAGTCCAAATTCAGTATCAACACACAGGTATACTTTATTCATAGATGGAAGTTTCAACCCCAATAGAATCAAAATGCATTTAATTCACAATGGATAAACACTTCACAAAATAGGATGCTTTGTCTATCGGTTCACTGTTCTCTGTATTCACTGTTTATCATAAGGGACCTCAAACAATGAATCCTGGAATATATTCCTTTTCATCATTTTATGTGACTTCTTGATCACTGGTTCTTTCTAGTCCCTTTCATTTAGAACTACTAACTACTAACATGGTGGTCTGTGTTGTTTCACTCTGAAGCACTTCAGAGCTAGGGGGTGATCTTTCAGGGTGTTAAAACCATTAAGGTTTGGGTCAGGCAGGTGCAATCAGAGTGCAGACAGATTTGAGATGGGGAAATAGCAGCCATAAAGAGACATAGGCACTGCACAGTAATGGAGACTGTGAATTTGTTAATTGAGAAGATAAAAAAACCATCCCAAGCTTCCATGATCTTCGATGCTTACTGAAAGGGTGCCCCGAAGACAGGCTGTGCTGCCATTAGGGATTTTTTTCCAATTGAAGAAGGTTGACCCTCCAGTGATGTTGGGCCATATACAGTGCTCAGACACCAGTGTTGGCCCCTCGCTGCTATTTTTTCTGTTTAGACTTGGTGAAGAAGTGCAAGTATATTGGATATTAATCTACAATTTAAAAGGTTCTTTTAAAACAGGAAAACCTTGATATTCAGGCAGAAATCTAATATATTCTCCACTATTTTAAACACAGTACAAATTAGGAAAGGTACAAAAAACTGTTCTATAAGCTAAACAATGATGATTTTTTTTTTCATGCTGTAAATTGCTTCAGCTGTGAGTTTTATCCAAGCATGGTTCATGGGGAAATGGACTTTGGCAACAGGCAGATGTTGTTTTCCTTTCAAACTCAAGCTAACAAAGCAATCAAATATGAATGGTATCAAATTATCTTTGGCACATTGTATGTCCCAATACAAATTCTTTCGACACAGAAAGAGAACTGTTTTCATCTGATCAAATAGCCACATTTTTCTACAAGTAATGAAAAGAATCTACTATTACTTAGAGCTAGCCTCTAGAGGAATGTCTATACTACAAAGTAGACCAAAAGAGTTATCACTTGTACATCAAAGAAATAACATCAGAATATATAGTAAGTATTATCAATGGAAAATGTGATATTTTGTAACCATTGAATGCTCATACTAATGGATTAAATCAATATCTCACATATTCTTATAGAACCATATTTTGATAAATCATATTAAAACTATAAATTAGCTCTCTCAAAATAGGAAAAAATAATTGACTTATGACCCATGTCTGGTTTCTTTCTTCTGTCAAATTGGTCCCTACTGATTTCAAAGCTTGGGTGAAAGAGAGAGAAAGGTCTTAGACAGTGTGAAACTTAGATGAATCTGAAAATGGTCAGTATTTTCAGATAGTATGCAGAAATGGGGTCTGCCTGGAAGAGTTGAGGTTTCTCATTAGCACATGCAGCTCACTTAGCTCTACATCTACCAGAGGAGCTTGTTTTTATTGGGGCCTAGCAAACTTTATATTTTATTCTCTGATCTGTTATTCTAAGCACATAATAAAACAATATCAGTTATTTGTAAAACTAAAATTAATTTTGAGTTCTTAGTTACTAAAAAAAAAAAAAAAGAGAGAAAGCTTTGTTTTCTTGGCTGTTACCAGCTATACTTTTTGTTGTGGCCTGGTGACTGACACATTTATCTCACCTCGGGAAAAATTACAAAGAATCATAAACTTGTATACACCTTGTATACTTTATCTGCTGTACATTTTCATACATGAACATTTCTTAACCAGACCTTTGGAATCTGGAGGTTGTTTCCTATAAAATTAGTATTTCTATTCAGATCAGATTTACCAAGTACTTATTCGCCGTAATAGCACAGTCATAATTTTATTAAAACTTAGTGTTACAGATGGATTACTAATAAAGTAATTCTAGCAAGCAACCAGGATATTCTATCTTAACAGAAATACTGTGTCTGTGTTTTGTACCCAGTAAATAAGAGCAATATAAACATTTTTTGAGTAATAGAATAGCTTCCATCCATTATTAGACCTACACTTCATCTGTATTTAACAAACTTATTGGGAGTAATTTTTCCCAGCTTGTTTTTCTGCAAATAAAATTCCCCAGCCCTCTCTAAAGTCAACATCACCATAATTCTCTTTGTTTAGCTAAATCTCCTCTTGGAAATGTGGGCCAAATTCACAAAATTTAATAAATGATTGAACATAATAAGAAGATATTGAGGGAAAAATACTTCTACTTCTTTCACATAAAAATCTAACCCCAACGTTTCCACTAGGACATGAAAATACTTACCATTCCAGATTAATGGGAGGCTATATATCATTAGCACTAGCTGGCTGCTACATGACTCACCTTGCAGTTTCTTACTTTTATTTTTCCAAATTAATCAATTCAGAGATGCCCTAGACACCATATGCATATAATTTATATGATCTTCTGAAAAGTCTTCTGTCCTTTGTCCTTTAGTGAGTTATAAATTTATTTTGTTAACAGTTGCATTCCCTTACTCATTGATCTTGTTTTAACTAGTATTTTGCTAGGGATCTAATTCTGCAGTGGCAATTCACTTATGTTTTCTTCTGGCAATGCATTATAGCAGAGAAATTTGGGTGCAGTTCCTATTATATCTTTAGAAATCAGTCCCTCATATTTATTGAAGACAAACGTATGAGAATAAGGTGTGGATCTTTCACAACAACAGAAGGGAACAGCATAGTGAAATCCTGGTGCTTACTTTAAAATTACAGGTTTTCTTCTCTGTCTCCCATTTTTAACACATTTTAACATGTTAAACAGGATTCCCTATACTTTGATTGCATATCCTGGGGCTTAAAGACACCTTGTTTTGAATCCCATAGTAGGAAAATGGCCTATATTCATTGAATGTAGCTAACAATGTAAGAGAGTAATTCAAAATCCATGCTAAATTAAGAAGAGCTTTATAATCTCTGATCATTCTGCAGCAGTCAGATTCTCCCCAGCTAATCAGATCACCTGTCTCTATGAGAACTGCCTGATTATAATCATTCCAGAACTTCCTAGGTATTAATGAGGAGAATTCGTTTTAGCAGGCCATTAATGATTTAAAAAACTCACACAGAAAGAATGTCATAATCAAGCTGAAATGGTAAAAGACCAAGTAATAATTTTGTACCTGAGTGACACCCAATTTAGGCATATTTCGGTTATTCAACAAATTGTTCAACAGGCAAAACAGGCATAGGCCATCAGTAGTATATTAAATATCCTTCTCAGATTACCTTTCTGCTGAAAAGCTACTACAAATGGTTAAACCTGAGAAGGAAGCAAACTTGGATGAGAAGACATCAAACAAGATTCAGCCAGCACCTTCGGAACTGTCAGCAGCCTTAGTCAAAGAAGAATAATACTTTCTGTATGTACCTGTGTGCATGTGCACTTCCCAAGAAGATCTGGTGTGTGCCTGTGCCAAAGCTACTTCCTCACAATTTTTTTAAACAAAGAAATGAATTGAATTATTTACATTTTTTTTCATTCTGCTTTTGGAAAAATCAGGCTGTATAAATCCCCCAATGTATTTAGCTGAGATATAACCCGATAGTTCTGATGGAAATAATTATACTAACATCCTAATTGAAGGTAAATTAAACAAGAGTATGACCAAGCGCTGTCACGCTAAATGAAAATTTAAATTACACCAGTTACAGACAGCTCTGTCCTAGAATTATGATTTAAAGAGTGTGACATTTTGGTTTCAAGTTAATCAATGAACGCTTCACAAACATTTTGAAGCCTTCCTTGATCTATTATAGGGTAAATTGTATCTAAACTTCTGTCAGATACTGAGCAGGAGAACAAAGCGAGTTCACTTTGGAGAGGACAAAATGTGTGGAATGGAAGGGGGAGCTCTTTGCTCAGGAGGTGTGATACCCTCACAGTTTGGGGTTTTCTCCGGTCCCTTCACCAATACATTGAGGTGCCCTTGGCTGGTATCTAATCAGTCACATTCCTCCTGTGTTTATGGAGTGTCAAAGGAAAAATTTTCTGACAGGAAGAGATCTAACAGGCTGGTGAAGCTTACCATCATTTCTCCTATGCCTTATTTTTGACAAGGTGTTTATCAGGCAGCTACGTTTTCCCAAGGGAGTGCAGCCGGTGTCCCAGCCGGCGGAGGGGAAGGCTGTGCCAGCAGCAACCCACCCATATGCTCCATGTTTGCCCACAGAGCTTGTGTGAATGGAAGGAGGGACTCAGCACCTCTGTGGAAATTTTTGCCTCCATCCCCTCAGTCTTAGCTCAAAACACAACTAAAATACATTATTTTATCATCGTTGACATATCTATCACAATTTTATCTTGTAACAGTTATAACTCCCAGCTCCCCATAAATCCCTTTACCTCCTGATATGCAGCCTGTGCTATCCCCCACGCTGACCCAGAAAGAGCTCAGGCAGCTTTACTGACTCATGCTCTCCTCCTCATCATAAACCTGGGTATTTTTTCACCCCACCACCCCCCAAAACAAAAACCCTGATACAAATTTTTCCAGTCTAACTCACCAGTCATGTCAATCCCTTACCTCCTTCCTGCCTCCTCAGATATCTAGGAAACAAGCCTCTGAAAAAACCCAAGCCCTTCATCAATAAAGCTTGTCAGCTGTGGCTCTGTGACTGCATTTTCCTGCTCTTTAGCAGCAGATCTTAATATCTCTAAGAAAATGACTGCACAACTAACAGCCTGTACTTTTCATCCATCCATAAATGCACAGCTGGCATCCTTATGGGATTTTCTATTATGCATATTCAGCCTAGCATTTTCAAATCTTCAGATGGCCTGTATTATTTCTTCTTATGGGGAAAAATATTGTAAGCAGCGGGCTGTTCTCTTAATCCTCTGGATTTAGCTAAGGTTAGCTTTGGGATTTCAACAGAAAGGCTTTTCATTTTCACTCACTCCTATCTTCCATGTTGTCCCAGAATCTTTGTGGATGCTGGTAAAGAAAAAGTTTCAGTCTCACTTAAGGAAGTATGGAGCCTCTCTTCAGCTAGGGGTTGTTGAAGACACAGGTTCCAGACACCAGTTTAATGTTATGCCCTAACTGCCATTTTCTCAACAAGGAAAATTAGTTGTCGAGTGTTAGATTTAATGGTCTTATTGATGCAACCAGAGGGACACATAAAAGAAAGGGAGCTGGTTTATCAGTTTGTTCTAGTTTTACTCAATTTTGTTTACTCATTTAGACAGCACTGTCAAACCATGTCTTTCTGGAGATGCTTACATATTTAATTCTTGTGATTAAATTTTGCTCTTTTGCTTTCCTGAACTCTTGAAGAGTTATGTTTAGCAGCATAATTTCTCATTTCTGGTGATCTCCTCAGTAATATAACTAGAGCAGCTCAGAAATGTTCACCAAAAACAATTTGATCGAAGCATTTCTTTCTCCTTTAGCCAGATAATTCTGTCATATTGAGGGCCTGCCCTGGAATTTCATTAATGAATACCAAGAGAAAGAGGGATTATCAAAATCTTTACCACTATAAGTAAGACTGTGTTTGCTAGAAGAATCATGAGTTTCATTAGAACAGTTCCTTACACTTAGGAATCATTGTTTCCTAATGCTATGTTGCTGACTGGTTCTTTTTTAACAGGTGAATCTAAGAGATGTCGTATATGGCAATCTGCACAGTTTAAAGTCAGTGTAGATCAGTAACCCATTCAGAAACTAATAATCAATACAAATATTGCAGCTCAGAACAAGTCATTACCCCTTTTGCTTTCCTTATAATGGGGTAGATAGTAACTGAATGCTTTTAAACAGATATTTCATTTCCCTCTCATGGCCACATGGAACCAGAATCACTTTACAAGCCTGTGTGTCTAAAAACCAGTGATTTATTTTATTTTTTGACTAAAAATTCTGGATGCTCATCAATCTGTCTAAATTCTGGGAATATTTTATGAGGTGTAGCAAAATTAGAGGGTAACTCTGTTGCCTTCATACCTGCTGACTTCATCGGGAATGATTTGGAACCTGAGCTTCAGAGAGAAAGGAGACTCTATGGCCTTTGGGTCAGGCTTGGAGAGGAGTGCAAAATCTAAAAGTTAGATAAAATAACAACACTCTTTTGAATGCCTGACCCAAGTAGAAGAATCCAAACCTCTAAGTTATCTCCTAGGCCTCCTATATAATGGGAGAATTGGATGACTCTGAATGCAATCCCCAAAAGGCAGCATATTCTGTAAAGCATCACCTAGTCAGCTCACTTGGTGAACAGATATATACTGTGAGACAGCATAAAAGCCTAAGGCTCTGGATTTATCTTTGAATGTTGCTCCTGTGAAGACTCATATAGGAAGGTAATATTGTTCCTGCCATTGCCCTGAACTCTCCTGAAAGCAGATGTGTATTTCCTTCTCTTTAGTGGCTTGAATTGGTCACTGGAATAGGAAGGTTATCTCCATCTTTGTTGGTATGCTGTAGTCTAGAGTTGTAGCACTGAAGCAAGAAGCAGTAAAGTAAGATTCTGCTTCTTCTGCAAGAAGATACTATGAACAAATATGGTCATGAGATAACCCACAGAAACTGTATGTTTAGGGGAAAGAGGATTTCTCTGTCTCAGCTGAGTTATGTCCTCTTGCATTGCCTTGTTGGTTCAGAATTTTCAGTTCTTTGGCAGGATAGTTTTGACCATCGTGTCTCAGACAGAATGACTTTACTGGAAATACTGAAGATAAAGCAGGTAGGCATTTATTTGGTATTTCTATTTTGCAGCTTGATTTACAACTTAAGATGACCTTTTGCATCAAACTGTTGCTTAGAGATTTGTAAATTAACTGTGAGTGTTCTTAATGATTTCCTATTGTAATATTTGCTCATCATCCAATTTTGAGACTTGAGACAGTAAAACCTTAAAGTCATCTATCACAGTGTTTAAGACAATGTTAAATGTTAAGGGTGGTTAAAACACTGGGGCCCAATTATCTGCATATGCTGTGTTATCTTTTTTTTTTCTTTTTTTTTGTAATTTCTGGGATCACAATATCACCTATTTACACTCATTTACAGAATGGGTGATAACTGTAGAAACACTAAAACTGGCTATGGTGCTAAAGTTTGCTTACTTGTTAGCAACCCCTTGGTGAGAGCCAGTAAGGTTCAACAAATATGTTGCTCACTGGAAATTGCAAAGTTTGGTGACCAGTGAAGTAAAAAAATGGCAAATTACCATCATTAGGGCTCATAGGTGGTTATATAGGTACAGGATTTTACTGAGATATTTGCATGGCTAAGCCAATTTGGTCCAAGTGTGTGCAGGCACTTAATAAACATGCATTTCTAAAAGCTCAGTCCTGTGATTGCAAATTTTTCAGGATGACTGCAGGAAGCTGAGATGTTAATGTCATTTATTACTAGCAGTTATCAAAGCGTAAGCTTAGTGGATGCCTTTTAGTTATTTGCAAATAGATACATCTGTTTTCAAGTAACCAAGTGTCTCCAGGCCCCCATTAACATGTGTTTAATAAAAACAAATTGCCAACAACATAGTGATGGGTGTCCTAAAACTGTTTTTTTAGTATGATTTAGATGTTTCATCAATCTATATTATGAGATGACGTGCACATTATACGTGTGCTAAATGATAATGAAATGCATAATACCACCTTATGCTTTATATTGCTTAAAGACCCTGTTGTTCCTTAATTAATAATTCCATTTTTTTTTGAGCAATTTGTACAGTCAGGGGGCAAAGTGAATCTATAACCTCGTTTGGGAACAGATTTCCTAAAGTTAAGGGATTGCCTGTTTCAGCAACTTTCCTCTCAGCTCCAGGAAAGTTCACTGAAGTTTTTTCCTGCAATGTGTTGTATTTTCATTTTTTTTCCCCCAACTAAAACAACACGTTCAGCCCATTTCTTTATAAATACTTCCTGTTTTGCCTGTCTTCTGGAAAAGGAATGAAGCAACTGTCAGTTAGGAAATAGTGTCTGCAAGGAACTGGAGGGAAAGAGTAGGCAGATGAAGTGCTTGACAGCACACCGAGGAAAAAGCTGGAAAGTTCAAACATGGAAGCATTGATAATGTGAGGGGGCGGTTTGTTTTCAAGGTGGAGGGACAGCTTATACATATTCTTAGCTTGCTGTTATATCTATTCTATCCAGTACTTGGATTAATTTTATTAAGAGACGAGAAAGTGAGCAGAACAAGACATAAATATACATCTCCTCAGTGTTATGAGATTTATCCCAATTGACAGAAGCCGTCTCTTTAATTACAGAGACAATTGCTAGATGGAAAATGACTTCAACTGAACAACTGATTTTGTATGATAACAGTGACAGTCCCTGTCCTATTAAAAGCCCTGTTAGTCTACTCCCTTATAGCATTCAGTCTCTATGTTATTGACATTTAATCACTTTGAATAAGAGTGTAATACTAATAATTCAACAAAATGACTTGTAAAAGCTTACCCAGGCCTATAACAAATTCTGAGACATTGCAGGATTAACTCTACATTTTTTTATTCCTACAGATCAAATTCCTAATGAAGTCAGGGTGACTTCTTTGTTTTTGGATAAGTGTTCAGTCACTTCCCGAAAATTTAGAAGGGAGGTAATCATAATAAAGAAGTCTTTATCTTTATCATATCTCTCTTCAGCCCACAGTTATTTTTTTTTATTTTATTTTAAAGCAAAAAGTAACCCTAGAGATTCTAGATGCTGATATTTCAAAAAATGGTATGGAATCATCTGCCCTGGTGTGGCACAATATACTGAGATACAAAACTGAATTAAGCATATGGAGACCTATTTGATAAAATAACTGGCTTTGGCCCTGTTGCACAACCTTTATACCATGGTCTGGTTGCAATGGACTGTCTGCAAAACGTCCTTTCTTCCCAAGGAGGTTATGACTCAGTAAGCAGGTAGGGGAACTTTATAGCACACCGGTGGTTCTGCTTTTCAAAGAACACTGGTGCTTGGCACAGAAGATCTGTAGTTTGCACACTGGGTGTTCAGGCTCACCTGGCAAACAGTACGTTGAATGTTTGTGCTCTTGTTTAGTGGGCCATAGCTCCCTTGTACAGGAGACATAAACAAGACAAGAGTCATTATGACTCTGCACTCACAAGGCTAGAAAAAGGCAATTTATAGCAACATCCAAGAATGGCATCACAACTGGCATTTCTGTAGATTACCATACTAGTGACAGTTTCTTACTATAGCATTTTAAAGACGTCTGTGTTTGACCTGCTTTTTAGATCATGACTTCTAAAAAAATTGTATTTACCATCTGACAAAAGGAGTGTTTGAAATTTTTTTTTTTAGAGGAGGAGAACTTTTTTGTTCGTTTGGCTTTTTTACAAATTCTTCTGAAGCTTCATTTTCAATATATTAATTGCCAATATATTAAACTTTTTTTTTTCACTGTGAACAAAATATTATTTAATCTCTGAAGGAAAATATTGAACTTGACATCTGTGAAAAGTATCATCTTTGAAATTGTGGCAGTGATGTTGTCTTTAAATCTGGCAGATTAGCCCATATCCCCCTAGCTGCAGCAACATATGAGCAAATAACAGATGGGGACAGTATCAGGGCAAATTATGTCTGTCTGCTTCTGATGATGTTTCTACAGCTTAGGATAAAAACGCAGGTCTCTTTTAATGGTTAGATAAATCATCTGGCACTGCAGATAGACAGATAGATAGGCATTTAGAATATAATTTAGATGTTTTAACAGAAGAACATAAACTTTCTGCTAACAAGAGAACTGAACTCGCATATTTCCCTTTCACTCTCCTCTTAGTTTAGATGAGAGGCTTTCACTATGAATAGGACAAACAATTTTCTTTTATGCCATTACAGTTTATAAACAAATGTGGGTTTTTTCATGTGCGTGACAAACCTTTTCTACCCATAGCAACCTCTCCCTAAAACAGGATGTGTACAGTCCCATTAATAATCATAGAGTAGGTCTAATGGGACAGTTGTAACACTGAAAGGAATGTCAAGGGGTTTATCATCAGGAAGCTAGCAACAGAGGGCTAAGTACATAAACGGTTCTGTATATGGCACGAGTTATATAAAATGCTGAAAACAGGTTCACAAATATTCTGCAGTTTCCAATGTTTTCTTCCATTTGATCACTGTTTTCCTATTGTGCAGTTACTATTAGATATGACACAGATATTGGCCAAAGTTGTAATTGAAGCGAAACTCTCAGCTTTTTTTTAGATCTGTACAAAATATCAGCCCATGAAGAGTGGGTGATGAGAGCTAAGCAGAGGAAAAGGGAAGCAGGAAAAAATACCAGGTTTTTTGTTTGGTTTTGGTTTGTGTTTTTATTTTAATAATTCAAAATTTCAGGACAGTTTTTCAACTGTTAAATTTCATCCCATTTTCTGACTCCAAAAGATATTTCCTGCTCTTCAGTTATCTAAAATGTGAGGCAGATGATGGTATGAATAATATTATGGAGAGCAGTTGTCTTTTTCTCACTTTTAACACTGTAAAGAGGATGATAGAACAAGGTAGAATTTACAATGAAAGAAAGAAGTTAAGAGATTTCATCCCTTGTTTTCTTTAAGTAAGTCTTGTGTTTCCTCTAAAACTGATATATGAAACCAATCGGAAACTGCAAACTCTACCTCTTCATATTGGACCACGTGTAGAAGTTTACGCTACCATTCCTCTTTTTAGGATAAAATTCTTGATATCCATTTCACTAGATCGGAGCAGTGAGCTGGGATTCAATATTGATGCTATGAAATTCTTTCTTCTAAAAAAATTGAATGAGCAAAATACTGCTACCAGTGACCCTTTCCAGAGTAAGTTTTTAGTGTTTGTTGCTAATAGCTAGTCTTTAATATTTATGTAATGCTCAAACAGTGAAAGAGGCTGAAATTGCACAGTACACCAACCAAACAAACTAACTGTATAAGAAAAACAAAATAATAGTCTGCTTTGTGTGGGCACTGTGTTGATGCTGACAGAATATTTCCATATTGCCTAGCGTGGGAATAATTGGTGATATTTTTCCTTCTTCTTCCTCACCTTTTCTGTCTCTGAACACTAAACCACACATGTACATGTCCTATTGTTATTTAAACAGTGATAAGGAAATACTCTTTTTTGTTATGTCTGAGTGTGACTATACTAATGTTTTGGGACAATTTTAAAAGTTCTCATCTTTAAGTATTAATTGCCACTAGTAGGTCTAGAATATATGGGGATAAGATAATGCTGAATACCCTGAGGTATATGAGTATAGAAGAGTACTGTGTGCGGAAAATATTGGTACTAGACAACAAGTTTGGGAGGAAGGAGATGGCAAGTGGTTCAGAGGAGAAATAAGACATGCACTTCAACCAAGACAGAAGCTTTGTTCATTACTCAGGTTAAGTCAGTTTCTTAGAGTTCTGTGTCTATATATTTTGTTTCTAATCATGCGTACAATTTACCCTCTGTTAGCAACCATATATCTGCTCTATTTTCTCCAAATAAAGCTGTGAGTACACCTTTCATGGTGACAGGTTTTTTTAAAAATGAAAAGGACGATATTTTCCCCTGTGGACCTTTCAACCTGTTACTGCTGTCCTTTGTTTTTTTCTAGTGTTTATATACAGTCCTCCTATGCACCCTAAATTTTATTCTGTTTAGGCAGCAGTAAAACAACCTACCTTTCAGCCTCCTAAGAAACGATTTTGTTTGCAAGATTAATGTTCAAGATGTGGCTTTGGAATACTTTTTCCCTGCTTTTCTAAGGAAATGCGGCATATGGAATTGCACCGTCCATCTGCCAGGTTTTCCATCTTCTACTTCTCTTGCAGGGATGTTTATGATTGCTGGCCAAGTTCAACCAGGATCAAAGACACTGAATTCTTTAAGATCACAGAAAATTGGTGGTGGATAAAGGACAAAGACTAGCATCGCTGAAACCCTCTGACATAGTGGCAACATGGTGAAACCAGCAGTTACCTGTTCTGCTTGGCCTGCTGATTAACCCACATATAGAATCATAGAATCATATAATCATTTAGGTTGGAAGAGACCCTTGGGATCATCGAGTCCAACCATCTACCCTA
>JAOXJM010000012.1:85232683-85244677 GCA_026413425.1 Tringa solitaria
ATCCCCCAACACCACATCTAAATGGCTCTTAAACACATCCAAGGATGGTGACTCATCCACCTCCCTGGGAAGCCTATTCCAATGCCCGACCCCTCTTTCTCTGAAAAATTCTCTCCTAATGTTCAGCCTAACCCTACCCTTGTTGCAACATAGTAGCTGTCTAATTAATACATGTATATCCCCAAGCTGATCACAACACATACCAACTATTCCCCAGCTGGTTGGTGTGTGACTCAGATACATGCCACCTCAGGGAGGTGCTAATAATGCAGAGAGGCTTAAGATGGTGTTGAGACAGCTGGAATTGTCACAATGATACATGTAGAGGGTATAAAAGATTAAAATCAGTTGGCAGCCAAACTTCAATTGTTTAGCTGCTCACTATTTTCTGTTGGTCTAATATGCTTTTCCAGAACTTCTTGGGAATTTTCAGAAATTCCCTTGGGAGAATTTGGGCTACAAATGCCCTTACTGTATCTGAGTAAGAAGGAAGAATGTCTCTGCCCATCTTCTAGAATGCAGGAACCACAGCAGTTAACTAAAGCTATGTATGTCTCATCTATTTTATTATTTGCCCTTTTGTGTCTCTTGTTGATGGTTTCTGAAAGTTGGGACTCTCTTAAGTGCTATGAAAAATAAGAGAAGAGATCATTTTCATCATAGGGAATGCCTGTGCATGGAAGAATGTTTAGCAGTGTCAATAACTTGAAATAATTAGAAGAGTATTTGCTCACAGAGTGGCAAGGGACGTCTACATCTCTTTACAAGAAGTGGAGAAGCAGAGAATCATTTAAAAATAAAACAGAATGGCTGATCCCTAGCTTTTTGAAAGTAAAGACTTTATAGCCATCATTGTTAGCCCCTGTCTGGCCCACCTTGGCAATAATCTGCCAGTCTGTTTCCACAGCAATTTTTAACACAGAGATTTCCCTCTTCCTTTCTTAGCTAGAACTTAAGGAATACTAACAACTTCAGAAATGTAGTTCTAGTGCTGTGGTTTTGCCAGATTCCTATTTCTTGTGGTTTCTCTGCTCTGGTCTTACCTTAGGTACCTGACTTTATTACAGTTCCTTGCACCTGTCCAAGGGCCCTGTACCAGCTCTTGCCTTTTCATCCGAAAATATGCCCTACTATTAGTTCCTCAGGCTCTCCAACCTCTAGCCTGATGCAACATTTGCCTTCAACTAATCTCTTCAGTAGTTCATGTAGACTCTGTCAGTTTTCCTGGACTCTGGGTCTGATTACCTCCCTATCAAACTGCGTCAGCTGGAATAATTAGTGTTCTGGTTATGGGTCCTGTCCTGATTTCAGCTATCTGATCTAAGTATGGGCTTTGGTTGGTTATCATTACTGAGAAAGCACAGAAAATTAATTTCCTGATCAGGGCCACAGACTTTATGTGAAGGATTCATGTGGTGCTACAGCTGAACATACAGGCCGTAATAATGAAAATCGCACAAGATTAGATACAGAAAAGAAAAAAAATGGGGATAGAAAAGAATCAGGTATCAGGACATGGGGATCCTACTATATTTGCATTGTTTCCTTTATAAATGGAAGGTGAGAGGAAGAGAGTTGGTTTTCATACTTGATCTAGATTTTCATATTAAAATGGCAGCTACTCTATTTATGAGATTTTGGCAATGTTCTTAAATCCAATGGATTGTCAAGAATGGTGTTATTGGTGGAAACAGTAGATTTGATTGTGATAATTTATAAATTAAGCATGCAAATAATAACTGCAGAAGGACATATTGCTATATTCGGTAGATGTCTTTGCTGAATAAGAAATTTACATTTCCTTATGTAGAATTAATAACTCTGTGTATGGTAAAACCCCACCTTCTTTCCTATGAATACAAACGAGAAAAAAATCAATGATTTCTGTTGATTTTCAAATTGCTGCAGACATCTACAAAAAACATGACTTCAGTGTCAAACACAACAAAAAAGACTCAGAAAGGTAAGTAATTTTACTCTTAGAAGTTAGGATGATATCCAAAACAGAGGAACAAAGAATTGAACCTGACTTTGATTTAATAGTTTTCCAAGGTTTATTTATTTATTCCCCAGCAGATGCTGCATTTCCTGAAAAGGTTTTTGCTGTTTTTAGTTCAATGGGCCAATTATTTCACTCATGTGTGTAAACATAATAACTGGGAGATACACAGCCATCAATCAGGATCCATGTATTCTAAATCTTGGTTTTAGAAAACACCAAATATTACTTCATGATTCTATTTTAAATCTAAAATAACTGCTGAGCCTTGATTGCTTTTAATATTATAGTTGGAATATAGAAGTAAAATGTTACATAGTATGCAAGGATTCATTATTTCACTAACAGAAGTTATCTATTCTATTATTAGAAAGTAGCCGTGTCTGTCATTCCCTTATTTCCATTAGATAGGTCATATTTTTACATAATCACAAGAAACAGTGCCTCTGGAAAACACTTCTGTATATGAGGGAGCAAATTAGACACAGCTGAAACCCCTATTGTGTAGTGGTGACATCTCTGCTGGTTCTGCCTCAAGTGCTATAAGAAGTGGTGTGTGAGAAAACTCACAGAGTAGAGGCAATTAAGATTGAAAGAGACAAAAGTTGAAAATTATGAGACAAAACATTGCAAGGTCAAGATGCCAAGGCACACCAAGGAATGTTAATAGAGACAAAGAGGTCTGAATACTGACTATAGAGGAATTTTCTGACATTTGAAAATAATATGTATAAAAACATGTTGAAGCACTACATGGTTCTTGGGATCTTTTTATATTTTCTAAGAAATATTTGGTAAACTAAATCATGAGCAAATGACCTGTAGAAATAAAAGCTGCAGGGAAAGAAAATTGTCTGTGTCTACATTGTTTCCACAGTATTAACAGCAGCACAAGCACAACACTATGTAATTCTCTGTTAGGGAAGCATTTTGTAAAGTATAAATTAGCCTTTGTATGTGATCATGCAAAATGGAGGGCTAGGGTTTGTAAGGACACACAAACTAGAGATATTCTTTCCTTTTGCTGGAGGAGAAGTTGAGTGGTTTTTTGTTTCTTTTCTGTTATTGTTATTTTCTACTCTACAAAAGCCAAAGCCAAACAGTCCCCCGAATTCTACTTGGAAGAGTCATAGTGTTTCTGTGTTAGTTTTGGCTCCACATCAACCTGTAAAGGAGACTTTTCCAATTTTTCTCCCCCCATCAAACCCCACAAACAAATCCTTTTCCATATTGCAGAATAACTAAGCACCAAAAAATTAGATATCTTTGTGTGTTGAGTGAGAGCCAAATGAAGTATTTCTTCTAAGACGACAATCCTCTCAATGTATATTTAATTTTTAACATAAAGAGGAGCTATTCCAACACAAAACATGGTACAAAGCCAGTTCTACAGCACACTGATTACAGCTCCTATCTGGTATTTTGGAGAATTGAGCAGGATTTTCTACTCTGATACAGAAACACCAAGTACTGTCCTTCCATTTGACCAGAAATTTCACTCTTCATCTGACAAAACAATGTGATCCAAGTTTAGTAAAAACTTTCAGTTTGAGACAGTAGTTCTCAAGACAAAAAACAAGCAAACATACCTAAAAACGCTTCCTCAGATAAGTCCTTCTAGCTGTGATCTGGATAAAGATTCAGAAAACCTTTTTTGCCTTAATATTTTTAAAGATATGCACATGTGTTTATACATTCAATCACTTATTTAAATTTCTTAGGCTCAGATGACAGGCATGTCATGAGTCATGCTAATACATTTCAGGATGCAGGCTTTGATAATAGCAGTCAAACCAGTCTACGGAATGTGATCTTCAATTTTAAGTTATTAAAATAATGTCTGCTACATTCACAAGCTGGAAAATTCTTTCACCTTCAAAGAATGCATTAAAACCCCTGTGACTGTCCTACTTATGGTCCTGTTGTATTTCAGAAACTGGAAAGCTATGCCTCGTGTATACATTCACTCCAGGAATGAGAGGTTTCCGAAACAGATATAGAATACAACAAGAAGTCAAATCAGCTGTGTATTAGGTAACAGGTTTTTTTTAGATCATTATATAGTGCCCAACATGTCATTTTGGGGCACTATACATATGAAAACAGAGCTGGATCAAGGGACACTTAAAAAAACTCTCTTTCTCTGACCACTTGCAATACTGAAAATCCTTTATTTGTAAATTTTAGCCACTTTATTTCACTGAATGGTGAGTTATTGCAAGAAGAACTTGCCTTGCATGAACATAAATATTTGACAAGGATGAGTTTCTAGGATCTAGGATGCAGTCCGTGGTAAAAATTTAAGGCAAAAAGCACTTGAATGGCATTGATAGTTACTTAACATATGGAATAACTAAGTTTGAGTCTGTGGTATTGGCTCTGCATAGAGAGAGAGTTTAAACCTGGGCCTCTTACATCTTAAGTCAGTATTGTAGCAGAAACTGTTGCACTTTCTTATTAAGAAGTTAGACATTTAAGATTTTAAGTATTAATTTTTGTAAAATATTAAACTTTGGAGAAGGGTATCTGTGACATGAGGGAGTAAAAATATATTCTTTTAAGGTGTTGGTTTTATCATAATGCAAAATGAAGAAGGAATAAATTTCATAAAACTTCAAAGAATCAACTTCCCTCCCCCAAAGAATCACATTCTCCTTAATGTATTCAACTTCTTAGGGCTCTTATATTGATACTTCATGATGATTGCTGGATTAGGTTATTGATTTAATTTTTCTATGTATTGTTTAAAGCTACAAAATTCTAGCATATCCCCATTAGATCAGTAATATTTTTAGATAAAAGGAGTTATAACTAGCTTAAATAATATTCCATCTGCTATTAAGAATACCAGGATTTAAAGGCTTAAGAAATTAATAAGAACAAGAAGGACATTTATTCATTGTATTACAACTTCCTTTAGAAATGCAAAAATGAAAGCAACACGATGCAAGCATGAACAATTAATACAAGAGATTATTTCTGTTCTGTTCTATTCTGTTTAACTAAATGTTAAACAGATGATTGTCAAACAAATTAAGCAAAACATTTAAGTATAAACTGTATGGAAATCAGTGGTCACAGACTGCATAAGAGTTGGCTAAAAAGAATAGGAATCCAAATTAAAATGTGGATTATAATTAGGAAGAAAATAAAATATACACCATAAGCATGCTGTCTATGCTTACTACATGCTGAGCAACAGGACAGTAACACAGAATTCAGGCATGTGTCATACCATTTAAAACCCAGGCAATATGTTTTTTAATCCTAACATTAAAATCCTAGTTTCATCATATCTTTGATAGTCAAACCTGGATTCTAATTTTGCAGATATAAAGGCTGGTCATGAAACTGTAATCTGGTTCCAGTCTTAAGCCTTTCTCAAACTCACTGATTTTACAAGAGATTCGGATTTACACTGAAATTTGATTAAATATCAGGAGAAGAAATCTTCCACCAAACTCTCATGTTCTGAATCGTGCTTGCGAAGTACAATGATCACATATGCTAAGCAGTGTTTATCTGATGGGGAGATTTAAGGATCTGTGTTAGGATACTATTTATTCCTTGTAAAGTGAGAAAAATGTAGCTTTAACTCATTTGATTTCATGAAGAGGTGCTTCTATTTATTCCATTTAATAAAATACAAGGAGAAATAGCAGTGTAAATCCCAATCTCTTTTCTAGAGAAAAGCTCTCTGTGTGCAAACCTCTGAACAATACTTTATGTATTCCCTGCTAATGTATGGCTAAAGCTTATAGACATGCAAATTTGCTGTTCTGAGGTGCTGTTGTCAAGACCCAACAGTGTAACTCTTACTGTAAGTAACATGGCTAGCTGTAGATAAATGAGATGCAGAGCACCACCATAACATCACAGAGCACTGTGAGTTCCTTACCTCATGCTATTATATTGAAGGCCATTACTCATGTCAGCTATTCAAAGCATTACAGCACAGCTGTCTGGGCTTTTACCATGCCTGAGTGAAGCATGACAATTTCAGACAGCGCAACAGAAGTGAGAAACTTGAACAAATCTGACTGATACTTCACAAGATTTCAGCGTGCATTGCCCTTTGTGCCACATTCCTAATGCATCCACAGTGCAGCACATTAATCGCATTAGACGATGCATCAGTCCAGATCTAGTGCCTTGAAAGTTTATTTTCACAGGCGAACATCAGAAAGGGGCTAATGACCTTCTTTAGCTTCATCTAGAAAGGTTACCAGAGGACACAGATCAGTATTATGGGACTATTATGCCAGAAGTCACTTACTGAAATTATGAACTGGGTTGGAAAAAAAAAACCCCGACTTACCTAAAGATCAAATAGAATCTTGAAACTCCTTGGTTTGGAAGGAACCTTTAAAGATCATCTATTCCACCCCCCCTGACATGGCGAAGGACATCTTTCACTAGATCAGGTTACTGAAAGCCTTATCCCACCTGGCCTTAAATACTTCCAGGGATAGAGCATGCACAATTTCTCTGGGCAACCTGCTCTACTATCTCACCACCTTCCTGACCGGAGGCCTGCCCTCATGTGCTGTATGCCCCGACCCTCACCGTCCCAAAGGCCCTGTGCCATGCCCACACCACACACATCAGTGTCCTTCCTGGACTGGAGAGACCAGGAGGGGACACAGGGATCCAGATGCAATCAACAGAGTACCAAATAAGAGAGGAGGAAAGCATTTTTACTATGGTGGGGTTTTTTTTCTTGGTTTATTGTGTTTAACAATTTTTAAACCTAATCTTGAAAAGAACTCCTAATGAAGCATCTAGAAAGGACCTTAAGGCTGAAGGCCAGCACCTCTTCTTGGCATAGCTGCAGTCTTCTGCTTCTCCAAAGGAACCATTCTCTCTCTAACATCTTTAATCACTCATCAGGCAGCCGCCTTCTCCCCAGACTGAAGAAGGCCTTCCTTCAGGCCTTGGTGGCCCTCTGATGGACAACTCCTGTAACCCAATGCAGCAGCCCAGTGGAAGCCAGGTCATCTCAGAGCAGAGAGATGGTACCCCTTCAGGAGGGGTGGGATGGGGGCTGGGAGAGAAGGGCTCGCACCACCCAGAGCAATCAACAACATAATTGCTTATTGATGGGAGACTGGTTGTAGGGGGAGTTATGGGAGGCCACCAATACTGATTACTCCTGCAGGCATGTTATTGGACTAGCTACAGTCCTAATCCTGTTGGACACCTGTCGCATACCTGTCTCCATTTCCACCGACCCCTTCCCTCTAAACTTCTGTTTTCACATAGATTGTGGTTTCCTAATTCTCATGATGAAGATTTTCTACAGAGACATAGTGTTACAAGATTTCCAGTTCATCCAGCAAATTTTGGAGTTCTTCACAAATATTATTCATAAAGCATGTGATTTTTACTCCCTGTATGGATTACATAAAGCTCTGCATAGGAAAAATCTCATTTGTCTTCATGCTGTCCTCACAGCCTGGCCCATTTTCTTCAGGCTGTGACCCAGCTATGGCTGCAGAGGGGAAGGAGGGAAATAAGCATATTTGCTGTCTTAATGAGCAACTACAAGAGACATGGAAAAATGTTCGTCTGTATCCCTGCTCTGTCCCCTGAAAAGAGCTCAGGGGGAGGAGTTGGATCTGTCTCTCAGATTGCCCAGTTCCCTGGAGCTGAGAGCAGCTTTCTTCCTAACTCCACCTCTGAGAATCTCCTAAAACCGCACTGTGCTTCCAGCACCCCAAAGGAGAGGTTGTATCAGCCATGTATTCACAGTCTTCTCATCCAAATACCACCCCTGTTTATGAAGAAAAAGCTAACATGTATGAATTAAATGCACAGATGAATATTGTTTTCTCTTCCATGTTCTTCCCCCTCTGATGAAAAGAAATTTAACTGTGGCAAAAGCCCCAGGTGCTGTCACAACGGGTTGTGTGCTCCCTCTCATTCTGTCTGTCAAAGGTGTCCTCATAAATAGGAAGTTGGCAGCCCAATAAATTCTGGGTTGTGTTTCTATTTTGTAGCTGAATACCGAGGTTTAGGCTGAAGAAAGCAGAGTAATAATTTTGATTTCACATAATGGGTAACATATTGGAAATACTCTTCATAACTAGACTTTGATTTATGCCACCGGCAATGTGATCTCTTCCAGCACTGAGTTATTAGCAAACAGTTAGTGGTTAAAAATGTCCTGAAACCAGATAACTAAACCCATTCATTAACTGTCTTTATGTATTTGTGAGACAGCACTGTCAAGTGAATCATAGTTTAGTTCCTAGAGTGTTTCAGGCGATGTTGTTTTCATAATGAATATGTATCTCCACTTGCTTTTAATGGTAGATTTTATTATCTTCTTACATCCACTTCTTGCTCCTAATGGCTTCTAAATTTGAGAGAAGGAAAGATAAATTTTTTCTGTTTGCTAGAAGTTTTGAAGGATGACCATTGTTTTATTTGTAATGCCTTATTATAAGTGTTGAACTTAGTGTTGTCTTTGCTCATTAACTTCATGACTCAACTCTTGTCCTCAAAATACTCATCTTGCCAAGAAAATCTCTCTGTCTTAATAAGGCAGCAGAAATAACAAAACTACTAAATGAATTCAAGGAAATGTTCCAGGTAGGCCTGCTCCCCTGAAGGGGCAGCAAGGCTAGAAGGAAAAGGTAGGTCTTATTCCCAGCTTAAATGGAAAAGAGGGAAGGACACATGGTGGAAATGGTAAAAAGCTGTCAGCAATGGAGGGAGCTGAGTCCTCAGGGGGAGAGGTAGGTATGCACTGCATGAGAAGAGAGCTTTTATAGACATGAAGTAGTTACATAATATGATGAAATGCAGAGAGGCAGAGCTCTAGGGCACAATCATTCTCTACTAGCAAAATGCTCATTCATGCAAAAAACATTTCCAAACAACAAATTAACCCAACAGGAATAGAAATTGCAGCTGTAAAGAAAAAAATGCCGTGCTCAGCATTAAGGTTATTCTGGCTGATAACTGCGTGTGTGAGGAGTGTTTCTGTTCAGCTCCACGTTCTCCATCCATTCCACAGAGGAAGCAATGCAACCTTAAACCAGGTGCAGAAAAACACTGGGAAGTCTTGTCCCTCTCAAATATTGTGTGTTCTTTTGTATTTTTAACTAGATTTCCTAAAGGATAAATATTTATTTTGGTAGTGCTGGCAGGATGTCCATCAATCCATCCATCCACCTTTTTCATGAACTCCCCCTCTCTTTCCAAAAACTTTGGGATCTATTTGCTAATTTTTGTCAAATTTGAAGGAAGGGTAGAAGTCTTACAACTCTGTGTAAATATATGTGCCAAGCAGAAGAGACCTACCTTTCCATTGAACAGAAGACAGGCAGAACTCACTGGTTATATTGGTGCATAAGCCAGCTTAGTCATGACACTTTGTGATTTTCATATATCAAAAATATATTCATAACCTTGTGCGCTATTGAGATGGACTAGACTGCTGAATGAACAGGATTTTGGGTATGATTGTGATGGAAGAAAAATGAAGAGATTTCATCTGTAGAGGGGTAATCTTATTGATGTGTCAAGTGCTGTATGTTCCTTTTTGAAGCATTTGCATTAATTAGTGCTTCCAAGGTCAAAAGGAAATCTGCTGCAGCTCTACAAACCAACAGGCAGAAATATATGAGATGGAGAGGGAAATGGCAAATTTTAGGTTCTTTAACATATTTCCAATTACAGATAAGTGCTAGACCCTTAACAGCGCCTTCTAGACATCAAAGTGAGTCTCTTCAGAAACTGTCCATCTTGTTTTCATATATCTAATACTTTGTCTGTTCTTAGCTTTAGATGACTACCTTGAATTTGCTTAGTTTTCTGACACAGCTTTGTCATGCTTTTTGATTCCATGTGTACTTTGAGGGATGTTTCATACGTTTCATTATTTTTTTATGTGTTCTTTTACTTCCCATCTTGTCTTTCCAATTAACCACATCGTCTCACAGTAGCTATTCTCATATTAATACTTAATTGATTAAGTAATATCAATTTTTTAATCATTTGTTTGTAATACACAGCTGTAAAACATGAAAGTTACCTATTTGACATTTTATCTACAGAAATTTTAGCATAAGAAAATGTTGACCATCTAATAAGAATGAGAGGGGAAGCTAACTATTTGATATGTATGAAAGGTAACTTGTCTTTGCCAGATATTAGCATCTAATGGGCTAATTTCCATTTCTTATTTCTGTATCAACATATTCTATCTTTATCAAATCACAACAGTGTTGTAAAGGTGAAAATACTAATCAATTAGGCCTGAAGTGTTTTCTAAATGTGAGTCTAATTAAGAAGTTTGAGGCTTATAGAAAGCAGCATATGACTGCCCTGGAAGTCCCTAGAAAAAAAAAATGTACTAGATATGAAATCAGGAAAGCCACAGGATGCATTGTATATATCAATAAAAAACAGATAATGCATTAAAAAAAGTAAAGATCAAATCATTACAGCTGGAGTATAGAATAATCAAACAAACCAATTTCACTTCTAAAGATAAATGATGGTTAGTAATGTAACCTGCAATAAAATCCATAGGTCTGTCTAACCACCTGATAAAATGCTATTACATATTGTGACTTGAAATGCTTTGTTTTCATTAGTACTTTATTGCTTTACTTACATTATAACTTGTTCTCAAACTGAATTTGATTTCTGTACCCCAATAACATGCAAAATAAGGAAATCTCTCAATTAAATGAATAAAAGCCTTTGTTGAGTGACTATCTTATTATAGCTGTCCTTCAAATTAATCATTTTTAAAATTCTCTAGTAGTTTTTAGTAACATGTTCTGGTTCATAAGGGTACTTAATCACTGAAATAACATGTGTGATGATGCAGGACTTGGTGAAAGGTATGATCTTTAGCAATTCTTCTGAAAATGAATGCAGAAAGTTGGATGATTTACAGTAGCCAGCAGAAGTCTCACTGTCTGAAGTTGCAAGAGAGGGCAAAAAATGTAGGTTAGCAAAAGGTGAAACTGCCTTCTGTTTCTATCCAATTTATTGAAAATAAGAGATGGCTCAAAGCCAACAGGTCTTAAATTTCTAATACACTCATACAGCTGAACTACTTGGAGGGGCAGCATCTTACAGAGTAATTTATTTCACTGAAGTTGTTCTCTCATCTAACAATACAGACTATACAGTGCTTACACTATGGAAATGCTCCTTAAAACAGTTTTTACTTTGCTAATGAGGTCTGAGTTTTTCTTAAGGAAAGTTTTTCAGTGTTACTTTGCCATTACTGAAATTTACAGTACCAAACTGTGCACATTTTTAAAGTTATTATTTTCTCCAGTTACATTGGGCTGATTCTCATTAACATGAATATTACTTCAGTGCAAACAGAATTTACAGTCCAGGATAATCTCTGTACCTCCAGGAGACCCAGACCAAATTGGCTGAAGATGAACGTTGGAACATTCCCCCTTCATTTGAGAAGCAGCCAAAAATTTTAATTTTTTTAACATAACCAAACAATAATAAGATACAAGTGATGAAATATATTCTAGGCTATAGTGACCAAACAAATAAACTTCCAAAGCACTGTGTTTACTTTCTGATAGTCTACATTTTGTCTTTTCCTCCATCCAGAGCCTTGTCAGTCATCACTTTTAACTCTGTAGTTTATGCCGTACTTCAGAAAAGCCAGCATTCTGTGCATAATTAGACCACCACTGAACTTCAAAGTCACAGTGAACTTTAATTTTGGCATTGACTCATACAGAGAAAATATTTCATATGGAATGAAAGGAGGAACTTCTCAATGACTGCACATATATAAATTAATTTTTTGCACTTCAATCAGATCTTGGGATCTGTATACAAAGCACTGAAAAATAAAATAAATTAAATTCAAGAGAATAGTTAATAAATCAAACAGATATAGCAATTAGTGGTTCTGAAAAGGCCTCTGTTACCATGGTAATATTAAAATTTTCTGGCATTGAACATGATATATTATCATTAATTTTGGATGCTGGTACAAG
>JAOXJM010000012.1:85248994-85263993 GCA_026413425.1 Tringa solitaria
GCAACTTGAGGCCATTTCCCCTTGTCCTATCTCCTGTGACTTGGGAGATGAGACCAACCCCTGCCTCTCTACACCCCCACTTCAGGTAGTTATGGAGCACGATAAGGTCTCCCCTCAGCCTCCTCTTCTCTAGATTGAACAGCCCCAGCTCCCTCAGCCTCTCCTCTAAGACTTACTGATACTTGAGGGCTGGGGAAAGATCCCAAGTAATTGTGTCTGCTGATTGGATGCTGCTAATAAGATCACAGGAACAAACTGGAAATTTCATAATAACATCAACAAAAAGGTGTATCTCAAGATGCTTCAAATCAAAAGAACTTTCATTAGTTATTCAAGATAACTGAGTTCTACCTCTCACAAGCTCTACGTTATAAGCAACAATAATGAAGTAGACGTGTGGTAGAATTTGAGAAAGATAAACAAAGTAAGTGGACGTCAAATGCAGTTTTCTGTGCAATAAAAAGGGCAGAATTATCTACTCATACCTCTTTGCTATGTGAATTAAGTGAAATAGGATTCTGTAGTTCTCTACTTAGATAAACCTGTGTAAGTGAGTGGTATTCACACGATGCAGCATTATTTGGCCTAGACTGCTCAATTCCCTTCAGAGAAATACTGTTCCACCATCATCAGATTCTATTTCAGTTGCAAGAAGGCCTCAGTCTCACATTATTAACAACTCTTAGATACCGTCTGTGCCATGACCTAAAGAAAACATTTCAAATACAAAAATGGATTTTAAAAAATGTATTCCAAATGCTAAGTGTGGGCTCTTTGGGATTCTTCTTCCATCACTATTGATTTATTCAGTAACAGACCAAGAGACTAGCTGGATGCATCTTTGAATAAGGTTGTATTTTAACACTTTCTGTCATGCTGTTTATTCATATATTGCTTAAAATTCAAGATTTTCTTCTTTTCCTTTTTATACAGTTTAAAAGGTTGCTGAAAATGAACAGAAATAATGTGTGAAATTGCTAAATGAGGCTATTATTTTCCTTTGTTCTATGCTAATGAATTCATTAACAGTTGTTCAGTTATTATCAAGGGTATTCTTTAGTTGTTAGATTAGAAAGATTTTTATCTTATTCTTACTGTGAATCTGCTCATTACATATCTGACAAAAAGCAGATGATTTCTCCTGCAGAAAAATAACCCCCAAGTCCCTAAAACACAACCACAAAATGTTCTTATAATTTCCTTGACTCTGATATGTGTTTGTTTAAGCTTTTCAGTTTACTTTTTGAGATATTTTCCAGAACATCACAATGAACTGTGTAAACATGTCAACAATTGTAAGCAAGGAATGATAAGATCAATGCTGCACTTATAACAAGCAGTGTAAACACTAAGATATGGTTTTCCCAGATCTATCATTCATGAAATAATCTTTCTAAGGCATAGAATAAAATAGACATCTGTTCTATTCTTATAGGTTTACCTACTAATTAGTGATAAAATTGCTGATTTTGTAGATGGCACCATTTTTTCTTGCATAGAGATTTTCAACACTTAATAATGAATGTGTTCTTTAAAGAAATAGCTCATTTCATCAAAAAGTCTAGAATTATTTTGAAATCCGGTCATTAACTCATGATATCTGACATCATATCTACTTATGAACATATTTCAAGTACACTTCACTGTTTTACCTGATGGTCCTCTATTCCATAGCCGTTCCTATTGATGCTGTCTTTAGATTTATAACTCCTTCTGTCCATGTCTTCTTTAGAGACATGGGTTTGTTATATACTTTTAAGGAACTTGGTACAAATAGGTCTTTCTTCCTGGTTGAATCTTGTACAGTTTTATGAATTACAGACAACCTTAGTAGACGGCATAATAGGTGACATTTATAAATGTGTTATAGATAATAATTGTCCTTTCTAAAAGGATAATTTGTGCATTATGTGAATGAGAAATGCCAATTGAAGAAAGTGAAATGTCACAGAACACTGTCTTTGATAACTTTCAAGTATCTAGGGATGGTGTGTGGAGTCACAGATGTGGCTGAAGCATATTGTAGAAAAGCAGTGAGAAAATCGCATACTATGGGGTAAGTAAAACTCATATTACCAGGCTTGCATGTGCTTTCATTCTTGCTAAAGTAAAGTCACTCTCTTAGACTGCTCTGTTTTCTCTCTGTTCCTGTTATACAAAGACATGTACCTTTAGTATATAGTGGAGTCAAATGCTAAATGCCATAAACATGTAAATAACCTCATGAGTGGAAAAATAGGAAGATGAAGATTTAAGACAGTCATTATCCTTTTGAAGGCCGTGATGATTTAACATTTCTAAAAGTAATCCAGGGTAATAGCCAGAGCATTCAGCTCATGGCAGAATAAAACTTTTCTTGCAGCAGCTCCTGTCAGGATAGACATAACAGCTATGCTTGCCATACCGGCAATTCCAGCCCCTTTGCCTGGTGGCATTGCTCTTTCCACACATTCTGAGATGCTTCGTAAGGCAAAACAAAGGCTCCTGCCAGCTAGACAAAGAGCAGCCTCATGAGCTTACTGTATGGAGTTATACCAAATCAATACACTGGGCACCCCTGCTAGTTATCCACACCTTCCCACCCTGACGCCGAAGGGAGGATTTGAAGATCAGGAGGAGCTTTCTGCCTTATGAGAAAGTGCTGGGTGTTGCAGAAAGAAGGTTCTTCTTGTACATTACTTTTTACCAGGTTATGCAGAACCCATCAGGGGAGGTGGTACAAAGGTGGTTATTGCTTGCTGGGAGGTGAATTAAAATGTGTTCAGTGGAAAGTATTCAAGCAATGTGAAAGAAGGAACAGCAAATTCTGGATTATGTAGTAAGTGACAGAGAATAAGGTTGTTCCTAGAGAACAGCTGCAGTGCTGGGATCCTCTGATTAAATAATTTGCTCAAGGCTTAAGGGAGCCAGGAGCTTTAAACATCATTGACAAATTCCCACTTTTACAGTCTATTTTGGCTTTCAGGATTATGTGTCTTCTATACAAGAGAAGCTACCATTCAGATGAAAGCAATGGGCTTAAGGCAGAAATTACGGGTGGAAGCTTCTCTACTTGTGTTATGTGGGCAGACAGATGAAACAGCCAGAGAGGTCCCTTCTGGCTTAAAGAGATCTAGGAGCTGAGCATAAAATATTATGGATTTCCAAATAAGCTGGGTCAAGTGTGTAGGATAGATCCTGAGGGATTTTTGAAAGCAGAATGCTGGGGCCTGGCAGGTCAGAAAGGATATCTCTGAAAGAATAAATCAGTGTTGAGCTCCGAACATAAAAACTTGTCTGATTTATATATGCTCTCCAGTAAATTTTGAATAAAGATATAATCATAGGGGGTAAATTTTAAACTTTCATGTGCAACTGATATTTAATTTTAAACTCATGCATACTGAAAGAATACAAAACATGTGAGGCGCAAGGGCTCTGAAACCCTTGTTCTCTATGCCAGAGTTTAGACAATCAAATAAATCACACAAGGATCTAGCTTCATTGTTGCAGTTAAAACCAGACATGAAGAATTACTTTATATGAATGTGATGAGACAAAATTAAATTTCTAACGTAGTTAATAAATTTTGCAACAGTCTAATTTTTCAAGGAACCCTGCCTCAAGCAAGTACCACAATGGGAAAGAGATAAGTTGGTGTTTTTTTTTCCTTTTTTTTAATTTCTAATGCCATTTATCTGTTTTCTCCATTTAGAGGATTCAGTGTTTCATCAGCTCTGTAATTGCACTTGTCCAGTCAAGAACTAGAAGTAATATTACAGAACTTGTAATTGCTCTACCTGAGCAATTTTCATGGGCAGATGCCATATAAGCTGTCAACAATCTGCAAATTAAAAATAAAAAATAAGCTATGTATGTCCCAACACATAAATTCTAAGGAATAACTATTTGCTTATGGATATTCCATTAGAAAACAATTCTAATCACACTAATTACTCTCTTATATATATTTTTTCCCTCTGTGGTACAAATAAAATGAAGAATGTCTGCAGAAGCAACTAAAATGTGGTTGAAAGCTGTGCAGTGCTTCTCTGTTTGAATGGGTAGTAAGCAGTCTCCATATACTTTAAATTGCTACTTTTTTCTCTTTAAAGATGTTTATTTTTCATAACTTTATAAATTTTTAAAATTTTATGTTATTAGGATGTTAGTCTTGATGTGATTGTGTCCTATGGATATAGACTTAAAAGTCCATGCCATCTGATCTAACAGATGTAAGCTCCAGGTATATTTCTTTCTAATGCCCTTTTATAGGGCAAAACTTAATCATCTCTGTGTAAAAGCCTTTATAATTATCAAGCATCAGTGCCAATTGCAAAGTTGCTAATGTAACTGAGATTATTAAGAAAGAAAAAGAAATCCTTTGGAACTTTATTTTCAGAAATGTAACCGTAACTGACATGGTGCAGTCTGAGGCTCTGAAATCTATTGCATCTTCAAAGGGCTCCACACAAAATGATAAAGGATACTGGATACCACATTATGAGGGTGGAAAAAAATACTAATGGAGTGTTAGTCCCCTTTGGTAGCAGCAACATTAGGCTCATCCTGTTTTGCACAGTCATTATTCTAACATGGCCTATTTCTTTCTGCAACACCTTCATACTGTCATGACTACCAATGTTCACAGCATTAAATAAATTAATGTACTGGAGTAATTTCACTGAGCACAAATAACAACCTATGTTACAGCAGATCCTGGGCCAAGGGAGAAATGTTAGGCTATAACCTCTGTCCCTCAAACCCACATGCACACAAGGACACTGCTGCCTGTGCATTGGCCAACATCTCTCCTTTCTTTATGCTTTCATGTCCATTCCTTGGAGTGGATGTAGAAAACAGAGTATGGCAGGCAGGGAGGGAACAGTGGCTGGCGTTGGGGAGAAAAAATGTATTGCCTGTTATGTACAGTTGTAGGAGAAGAGAACTAGGAGCTTCCAGGATGGAAGCTTCCAAGGGAGTGAAACAGCCAGGTCTTTGCATTCATAATTCCAGGCTCCTCTCCATATGGAGACAGAAATACAGCCTAGGTCCTAACAGGTTGTAGTTGCATTGGTCCAGCTTACTTTTGGAAAACTTTACCAGCAGATTAATGAAAATATTGCTCTCAAACCTGGTTTCCAAGAGGAGATACAATCTAGCCTAGTGTCACAATTTCATTCAAATACCACTTTATAACACCCAGCCCATAGGACAATAATTGAAATAATTTTGTCCTGTTGTAGGCAAGATTGCCTGCCATTAGCCTGTTGTAGGTTCTTCTGAAATCCTTGTTACCTGCAAGTTTTCTCATTCAATCTTTTCAATTACTTACAGCTTCTGAGGTGAAATGTATGACTTTTTTCATTCTTGTTTCCTTAGTGCTTTGCAAGCCCTAATATTTGCACACCAAAAGCAATTTTCTAAACGTTCCTGTTTCCCAAGAACCTCTCTCTATCTGAAGAAACTCAAGAAAAAATCTGTTTGAAATTTGATGAGATTTCATTATGGCTACCTTTTTTGTAGGCCAATAAATTTTTTCACACGAATATTTGTTCAGGTATAGCTATGACCATTCCTCCCTCTTTTCAGCTATTGCTATTGCCAAATATTAGGTCTGTGTTGAAAACCACTCACATTTGTTTTGCATTGAAACTGCTCACTACTTCTTTTGGTTTTGTATAAATCTGTTCTTTTAAGCTGGAGGTTTCAAAGCACTTTCAGTGCTTTTTTTTAAGTGAAAAATTATTTAAATTGGTTTCTTTGGTTCTTTTTTTCTCACCCAGCTTTAAAAAAAAAAAATCTTTATTGAAATTGGAAATTCATGCCTGTGCTAAAGAAAGCATAAGAAACTGTTTTAAGCTTTCCAAAAAAAAAGTTGCAGTGAGGCATAAGCATTTTGTTGTCCCCTGTCCCCTCAGCAGGACTGGATTTCATTCTAAGCACCAGAGACCTCAGAGCACTTTGAAGACTTGCCACAGTTTGTCATTAATCCTTGTGTTTCTGCCTCATAGTTTTCATATCCTATGTAACTTCGTTATCTGTATTTCTCCCCTTATATGCCAGGGTCAATAAAATTCATGAGAGAAGTACACTATTTTACCAGCCAGAAATATCACATTGGCTCAAGTAATTCCATGAGACTTGGAAATGCTTATGAGACCCCTGTTTCTGTGCACACACTGCAGGCATGTCTGCTGAGTGAGAAACGCCAGCGGGTCTCCCATGGCAATACACTGGGCTGACACTAAACTAGCTGCAGGAAATTTTTGAGAGGTTGAAAAACTTGGTCTTACCATGTGGCAAGCAGGAATTTGCACAGGTAGGAGAGGAGCGCCATCATCTGAGGTCAAATCTGCACCCTGTTTGCTTCAGAGTAGCAATAGATGCTGAGCGTGACAAGTAGAATTGGGCTCAATGTCTAACTTTTGATTCTGCTGGTATTCAATTATCAAGATATAGTTAAATTCCACACAAGAAAAGGTCAGCACAACTAATTAGAGATGATGTTGTTCCACCCTAGATTTTGAGTCTCTCTGCTCTTCGTATATATTGGCAAAAATATTTATTTTGCTCGATTATGGTTAACCTCTGAAGTCAGAGGTTGAGTTAGAAGTCAGCATATAAAAAGCAGTCCCTTTCTGCTTGGCCCAGAAAAGAAATGGGTTTGTTGCATTCATGGTACCCATCGTTTTTCTCTGTGGAAGGTACTATAAATTCAACACTGTTACTTAACCACAGCATGCATCATAGAGAAGGATCAGATGAGGTTTTGAGGGAGAAAAATCATCATTTAGTGTTTAAAACCATATCTTTTTTTAATCTGGAAAAATGAAGGAAACCTGTAAATAGCTACTTGTTATAATAGATCATATTAAAACTCCCTGGAGTTAGGATATTTTATTTTATCACTGAATTGCACATTAATATAGGTTCCCATTAAACTGACTTAGACTTTTACAATGACTTGAGTGGAGTATATGCTATATTCAATAACCCCTGTCAAATAAAGGTACAATCTAATTAAGCAATAAATCCATAAAAATTATTACAGACAGTTGATGAGTGGCTTGCATTTTTATATCAGCAATAGCGTATTAAAAAAAGCATTAGGTGTTATAATATGGCTGGAATTGTTGTACTGATAAATTAGTCATTCTGGCATTTCATGATTAATATTCATCTCTCAGAGCGGTGGAGATACGGCTGGTTTAAAAATTGTGTTGTTATTCTTAAATTCAATGAAAAAATGTTAATCTAAGTATATGTTCATGTTTGTAAGATATTAACTGTAAAAAAAATATTCAATTTTTCCTGTTAAAGTTATTGTTCTCACCACCACCAGCATCTCTGGCTGAAAGAGATGTAGATTTGATGCCAGCAATTTGATCAGCAGTTTATAGTTATCAATTGTCACATCAACTTTTTTTAACAAGAATCAAATAAAGAGGTACAAGATATTCTGTTGCATCTTTATTTCAGCAATATGACATTAGTTTCAGCCACATACTCTGATATGTGAGGAATATGTTTAAACCTTAGTTCAAAATTTGAATTCAATCAAAGGCAGATAATTTAGGATTCTCTCCCTGTCCCTCCTTCACCTCCCCCAGAATTCTCTAATTTAATGACAAGATGGGATAGTTTGCTGTGCCTTTTTCTTTCTTTGTTTTTAGGAAAACCTATTAGTTATGGTCCTTTTCATGTTGAAGGCAATCATACTGAAGAGTGTACACCTGTTTATTTCCCTGGCAAGCAGGGAATTGCACACAACACAGATAGTAGATTCCTCATTTCCAGCACTAGCCAATTTAATGGTCTTAGGGGAGATGGAGAGTACCACCAAGGGACCAAAAGGTGACAGTCAGTTTGGGGCTAATGACGCCTTCTGAGGCGATGTAAATCAGAGAGGTTGCTGGTAGTTAGCAAGGGAGGGATGGAAGATGGCAGAGAATCACAAGCAGCCCTGAAGATCACCTAGTCTCACATCAGAGCAGGATGGCACCATTAAATGGCAATTGTGCTGTTGCAGTTTACACCACCAAGTGCCTGTGATAAAACCTCTGTCTTGTTCTGGACTGACAGAGTGCTGTCTTTCCTAAAATAGCATTACTTCAGAGGTTTTTTATGTTAATTGTATGCCTTTAAGCCACTGCTTAATGGAATAAAGGACAGCAAGCAATCAATTCAAAAGCTGTAAAAATGAATCTGTCACATACCCTATGGTATGTCTATTCCTGCAATGCTTTTAACAGTGAAGGAAGAGCCAGGTGGTGTTTTTATTTCTACCATAACAACATTATATGCAGTTGGTTTAGTTTGTGATCTTAAATATGTGTATGTGACTTGTAGCTGTTGTAATATGGTTAATAATAATACTTTATACCCTGCAGCACATTCCAAGCAGAGATATAAATCCCCTTACGGGTGTTAATGAATTAAAGCCTAAACCGCTGTTAACTGTCAAAGAAACACTGTATTCCTCTTGAAAAAGAACCTATGATATCTATTATTTTAAAATAAATAATACACAGTTTATTCACTCTTCTCACCAACTGAAAAAAAAGTTAATAAATGCAATGGGCCAGCTTTATTTATATCTCTTTTAGAGCAAGGACCTGAATTTGTTCATGAATGTCACAGGTGAAAATCAAACTTTTGCAGAAAGTTCATGAAGTTTTCAGGATTTGTTAGACTCTCAAAGAAAATCTGGAGCTAATACTTACAATTTCACGTGTGAAGAAGAAAGAACTAAGAAGTTGAGAATAAGTCCTCCATTATTGAGGAAAAGCACCTGAAACATTTATTTTAGAAATCTTTTTTCTATATAAATTTCCCCCATAGAGTCACTCCTTTTTTAAATTGTGTCTTTTTTTCTTTTATTTGAGTAGATTCTCTCCCTTTTCCCACCAAATTTAAGTGTGGTAAGAATTTAAAGGAAATTAAGGTTGTGAATTTGTGCTACATTATACTCTTCTACACATCTTTACCTGTATGAAGTGACCCCACTTAGAAGCAGATCTGTTGGGAGTGACTCATCATATAGCTCACAGCACCCCACTGCTTCTGATGTGGTGGAGGTTGAAGCAGGAGAGCTGTCAGAAAACAGCTGGAAATCAGAAGCTGAAGTCCTCCTCCTTGGATTAGTGTGCCCACAGGCAGTATAATTTGCATTGCAACTGAGTATCAAAACCTATTTTATAGATGATTTGTAGGTTAAACCAACAAAAAGTATGGGTATATTCCAGATATATTACTATAGCGGATATACTACTAAGTTAAGCACATCAGAGCCAAGGATGTAGATGGCAGCTTCAGAAGGTTAATCTGATTCAGGAACCTCAGGTGGTGCTTGGCTGAAACTAACAGGTGTCCTGCCACTGTCATTTAAATCCATAGAAGAAAGTTAGATCAAAACTAGGGGCAGGGACCCCTTAACACACCCATTGGGCTGATGATATAGATAAACTTGGTCTTCCTTTTTTTATACTTGCAGGACTCAAATAACCCCATACTTCTCTAATGTTAATTAATTCTTCTGTACACTGGCTTATATAGATCATGGTAGCAGATGAAGGATTTCTTGGTTTTACCATGGTAATAACACTGAATTTCATGGTTTGTCAGCTTGTCAAGGATTAACAAGACTGATATAAAATTACTGGAGAAACTGTAGTGTAGTAAAAGAAGGAAATATCTTCAAATTGCTGTGAGATGTTTTAAATACGGGAAAATATGTTTTGCATTACCTGTTCTTTTCTTTTCTAGAAATTGCTATTATTCTTATTAAAGACACTCAATTTGTCTCCCAGTAACAAAAGCTAGATGTCATTCAGATATAGATCATTCAAATACAGACAGTAAAGTCAGAGAAAGACATAGAAAATGAATCAGTCCAGACATGGTATAATCAGAATATATTTTCTTTATAGTCATCCTTGGATGATATTTGCCCAGTACAGAGTATTAGTTCATGCACATCTAAGAGTAATTTAATTAAAATTTACCTGGAATGTATAATTGCCTTCATGAAAGCAGTTTCCATAGGGGCAAATCTCATTGGTCTTTATTTTGTGCTTGAGAAATTACTAAGCAGAATTTCCAAAGTACAGTTTCAGGCTTTTGTTTTTCCTACGCTCAACTTAACAAGGCATTTAAAAGCACCAGTACACTGCTGAATGGACCATGGACAAATATTTTATGCATTTCAGTTTTACTATGTGTAAATAGGATGGCATGGGTGGAAGCTGAAAGGTATCCTCAGAAGAGGCAATGAGGCTCACCACCTAAACTATTTCACTTCTGTATTTGTGCTTTTCTGATCTGTATTGTTTTAATTTACAGGCTCTCTCACAGGTCTGTAAGAATTTCTTAGTGAAACAAAGGCAAAATCACACTACATCTGCTACATCAAGCTGGGCCTTGATTAGTCAGCTGGATCCCTGGACATTTCTGGCATTACAGTGCCAGAAAGCAATAGAAGGGTTAAAATGTGGATAATCACATGCTAGGCAATAGCCCATTTTCTGGTCTTGTTTACTTTACTGATATGTATGTAGCCAGCTGTTTGCCAAAGCTGTAGCTTTTCCATAAAGTCATATTTATCCGTAAGATAATGAATCAGACAGAAAATCAATGCGACATTTCAAATATTGCCTCATTAGTGCCCTTGTTTAGTGTCAGGAAAAAAATATCCAGCAAGTTGCTCAGCATTTCTCTTCTCACTTCCTGGAATTGTATTTCCCTTGCCTTATTACCTTTACCCATCATGTTGAATTTTATTCTAGCCACTAACTCTATAATCCTTAGCTTTCTCTGTTCTTTTACTGTTATGATCTTCGACTGCGTATTTCTTTATTTGTCGCATAGATTCATTAATTTGCTTCTGCTCCTCTGAGTTGTATAAGTTGCTTTCTCATCCCTCACTCTTTCTGCAGAGTCGCTGTGGTCTTTGCTGCGCTCACCGAGTCACACGCAGTCACAGTGCTGTTTACTCATATGATTTTTTTACCTCCTCACATAACTTACTATTTGTGTTTACAAATGCATTCAGCCTCTGATCTCCCCAGTCCTGGCTTTTTGTTTTCTTACGCTTCAGAGGTTTTGTGTCATTTAGCATTGCTTGCAGTCTATAACAGCAGAATCATTTCCTTTGAAGCGATTCCGAATTAAAGCAATTCACACCTGTCTCCTCATCTTTGTCGGTCATTTGTTGTCACCCCTACCCTGCCATCTTTGTTTTTCTCAGCCTGGTTGGGTTTTTCAGCTTGTTTGTTTTATGGTGATGCACCAGAAGTTCAATAGTGGAACTGATCTGGACTACAAATAACTTCATTTTATTTTATGCGAGGCATGCCTCATTAGCAGTCATGTTGCACAGTACTGTTGATGATCTTCTACAACAATATGAAAGAACCAGCAAAATGATGGGAGCCTGATACTGAAGAATCACGGTGAACAATCAGTGCAGTAGCATAAGTAGGCATTGCCGTCAGGGAAATGGTATGCAGAAACATCACTTAGTATAAATAGCTTACTCTTTATATTTTTAGGTGACTGTACAAGCTACCTAAGTCTTGTGGTATCTGTCTTACATAGGTAAGTATGCAAAACCAGTTAGTGAAAACTGAAACTTGGATAGTAATACTCAGATTTTTCAATTCTGAGTTTCAACTCCTAGGCTTCACTTTTGCCTCCCTCTTTCTTCTCTTTGTTTCTTTAGTCACATAACTTCCAACTTTTTTTGCGGTTTTTAATTTTTCTATATTTTGTAATATCTTATCTGATTTTCAGTAGATCTGCTAGAGGCAAAAAAGCAAGGACATTTTCATTAAATGTTCTTGATTTCCCACAAAAGCTGCTTTCTTGGTCATCTTGCTTTTAAGGCACAACGCCTATGGGAACCGCATGTTCCGTACTTGGCTTCAAAACAAGTGTTGAGTGTAAGACAATTAGATAGACAATCATGAAGTGGAATATGGAAAGTGACACTCTTTTAGGTTTCTTGGATCCCATGACCTCACAGGTCAAATTCTTGAAACAGCTATACAAGAGACAGGAAAGCCTTTCAAACTGTAGGGCCTGATGAAAAAACAAAAGCAGGTCAGTCCTTCATCCAGAATGATACTGAAGTAACCTTTGTTTAGATTTTTTAATTTTGTTTTAAAGAAAAGTTTTATGGATGTCAAGAACTCTCTCAGCTATAATTCTCTGAATCTTTAGTAGTGGGTATGTATTTGTCTCCTCATTATTTTGAATTTAAAAAGATTCTTCATCTAGGAAACATGTAATTTGTATTTCAGAATTTTTAAATCATACATTAGGGTATCTTTCAGCCATGTATGATTGATGGTGTGTTTCTGCATCTAGGTACCTATGGGTTGTTTTTAAAAAAGTTTTCTTTTATTATTATTATTATCTTCTATCATTATGGTGTTGTTGGTATTGTTTTTAAGTTAACTCATCCTTTTCAATCTAAAATTTCTAAAGCATGCATGAAATACTTAATAGAGGAACAAACTCTCCATTTTTTGAAGGATTGTACTTAAATTCAGAATACTGTTGGCAATTTGGTAGGAATAATTTCTATCTGGAAAGGTACACAAGTTAATCTGCGTCTTCAGGTGTCGTAAGTCATTGAAGCACCACATAGATCATAACTACAATCAGATTGTAACAGGTGTCCTCAGAGGATTAGTCCCACTTTATTAATTGCATATAGTATTCTTCTGACTGTATCTCATTATATGTCTTTTACAGTCCAGTGAGTAACTATGTAGGGATCTAATAATTTCCTTTACTGTATTGTTTCATTTCTCAAACCAACTATTTTAGCAAGCAGATTTCTCATGATCTTCCTTCTAACCTGAGCCATTTGTGTGTCCAGATACTTGAAGTGAGACCCTGGCTACACTGAAGTCCATCAGAAAGCTTGAAACTACAATGGCAGTTCTCTTGCTTTTAATATCTAACTTACAGTATGAGTTTTTTAATAATTGAAAACTGTCTCCAGGTATTTATTCTAATATTATTCTAATATTTTGAAACATCCATGAGGACTGGAAAAGGGAGTTGTATTTTACTGAAAGTGTTCACGGAGTGCTGGGTACTAGTGCTACAATTTTGGCTGACTTCAGGTGTGGCTTCTATTCCAGTGGTTTTGTGCATGGTAAAAATCCTGTCCTTTTATGTGTGGGAGCAGGTGGCAATTGTACAGGGTAAGACAATGTTTGATATGAAAGCAGTGACACAGTAGCCACGGGCTTACTAAATTGTTGCTTACATAATTCTGTGCTGAATCCAGTCATTGCTGTTGTGGAAGCATCATGAGATTAACATAATGACCTTAGCAACATCATTTTAAAGCATTGGGTTCCCAACTGTATATTACTTTCTACTTTGGAGATTCTTTCATGCTAAGTTCCTGAAATAAAGGAATTTTCATAAAAATACACACTCCTACCACACTAAATATTATTAAATATCCATTGTCTCTTCTGGGTAGCCATCCTGTGGAAAAATGTTTGTCAAATTAATTATTTGACAATTATTTCACTTTTTTGTTTTATGACATATAGTATTTTTAATTTTTTTGTTTGCTTGTTTGAATAACTTGACATTTTCATTTTTTTGTTTGAATTTTTTTCACCATCAGTACAGCCATTTCAATATAACCCATGAAAAACATATATTTTTATCAAATATTATGAAAAGAGCCTTCTTTTGTTGATATTGTCCCTCCCCCTCCCTTTTTAAAAATTGCTAATTCAATTGCCTTAAAATATTAGTGAAGCAGTTCAAATGGTTTATTTAAATACTTTTGGTTAATGTATGTAACTGCTTCTTCTATAGGAATGTTACAGTACTGTATTGGTGTAACTTTGTAGCATTTGTTTTATTTCAATTTCTCATATCAGTGTTATTTACTGTGAAAGCACAGCTTGGAACAAACACAGAAGGTCACCTATAATTTTGTGTGATAAGATGTTAGATTTGTAACAAAGGTATAGCTAAAATTTCTAGTAAGGTGATATGTAGACACACAGACGCAAAACCAATTTCAGCTCAAAAGATCTATCTAGGAAGAAATACTGACTGTTTATATTTTACTTTCTTTGACACACAGGATCTACTGGGCAAAGAAATTGGTTGTAAATTTCAATTTCTGCATGATAGGTTTTTATCCATGAACTGCATATAAAGTGATTTGTTTTACATGCGTGGGCAAAGAAATTTGAAAAGCAAGACAAGTCAATCTGCATGCAAAAGTAATTTCTTTTACACTACATTTACACCAGAGCAAATCTGTTAACTTCATTTGGCTTTATTCCAGGTTTTGACTAATGTGAGATGAGTAGCAATCTTGAAATAGATGTTATTAGTATAGGGAAGACTATGTTAATAAGTAAGTAATTCAGCTACTGTGCTGAATAGAAAGTGAATATTCTCACTGTCAACATGAGTGCTGTGGGTTTTCTTCTGTGGGGATTCTTCTGAATCCTGGCTCCTGTCACTACGCTTTTCAAACAACACATCCTCGGAGGGTTGTGAAAGCAGAGTAGATGATTTCAATGCCAATGGGCAGAGTTCTGAATAGCTTAATTCCCAGAACAGCACTTTGTTCTTTTACGCAAGAAGCATGGCATAGGAGGGTAACATTAACAGAGCCAAACTGAAATCATACTGCAAGAGAAGCTTCTGATGATTTCTGTCACGTCCAAAGATTTGGATTTGTGTAATAGAAAGCATATAGGAATTGGAGAAGGAAAAGGTGAAAAATGTAGCTTTTCCATCTCCCGCCTTGTGGTAGGTTCTCCACCACCTTAACATCAAGGTTTAAGTGGTTATATTTGGTTTTGTAAAGGAATTTCACTGCAATTATTTTCACACTTAGGAAATTGTTTTGTTTTCTTTTATTTTTTATTCAAAACTTAGTATTGAAGAATAAATACAAAAGAGGAAAAATCTTATTTCACAGAATCACAGAATCTTCATGGTTGGAAGGGACCTTTGAGATCATT
>JAOXJM010000012.1:85279886-85295689 GCA_026413425.1 Tringa solitaria
TTTTGCTCTGACATTTTACACTAGGTTGAACATAAACTGTTCAGAGGTTTTTTTCTTACCTGACATTGAAAGTGTTTTCAGCAACAAACAAAATCCACAGTATTTCTGCAGCTGGTGTGCAAATAACCTTTTTGGAACTGTAATATTCTTAGCATTTTTTTGAATTGTAAAACCATCTTCAGTCTGGATGAAAAATGAGCAGCTCTAAAAGAACAAAGTTTGACAGCCTGAGGCCATGTTCACAGAACTTTTCAAATATGCAGCAGAATGACAAATTTGCAAAACAGCAAAAATACCAAACTATGCTTCAACAATGAACAACACTTTGTCCTGTACTTTGCCAAATATCACCTCTAACACTGAAGAAAAATTACTTCTTGAATAATGCATTTGGAGAACAAATTCTCTTGCTCCTCAGGTGTGCTAGTTAACATTTCCTTTATTATTCAGCCAGCTACTCAAATATTACTTGTCAGATGTTACAATAACAATCTCGTATGCTTTTCAAGTGATCAGTCACTTGTAATTACTACATAAGCCCAATGTGGGACTTCCCCAAAATCCGATCACACTCTCTGTTGATTAATTCACATCTATGTAGCTTTGTGTGTGTCACTCACGAGATCCTCAGAACCAAAAAAGAATTAAAAGTCAGAGGACTAATAAATTTGGTAGCCATATGGCAAATTTTAATAAGGACCTGCCATCAGGTGTTCTTAAAGGGAACTAGGAGAAATGTAAAGAGAAATAATTTTAATTTTTGGCTAGAGTGATTTAGATTATGTGGAGGGGAAGGCAGAGATTCTTTAAGAAGTTGTAAGATGCTGCCTCAGGACATTGTACAGTTGCCTTTCCAGAGGTTTGGAGAATGGGAAGGACACCTATCTAGGCATACGGGCAGAGAAATTGTAAGAATCATGATGTGGAGAAGCATTTTCAGGAGAATATGATGTCAAGATAAAACCAAAAAAGATCAGTGAAAAGGAAGAAATAACGAACAAATCCAGATTCTTCAGCTGCTTTTTCACTAAAAAGCTAACAGGATTCTTACAGTAAAAGCAAAGGGTAGCTGTGATTATGAGTTTTTCTTCCTTTTGGTCATCAGAGAGAATAATTTGGATAGTGTGGTTCTTCACAGGACTAGGCAGTGAGGTCTCACTCAGCCTTTTTGTTAATTCACATAAACCGCAATGATTTTTCCAAGAGATGTTCTTTGGCAGTATAATTTATTATGAGAGGTTGTTACAGATTAGTTTGTTTGAGCTAGATCTACTGTGGAAAGAGTTGTGAAGGAACATAGGAAGATTACACCCTCGGTGCATTTGGAAGTGGTAGGAAATGCCACTCAAACAGAGGAGCAGTTACAAAAAGCAGAAGTCATACAGGAAATTTATTTTTCTTGTACAATATCCTATGGAGTTCCCTGCCAGGTTTGCTGGACATACAAAGTTGTTTCATTTTTGTTGTCATGGAGAGGAGCATTTGCTTTCCAGAATTGGAAATTGCTGTTTCCAGTCCTGCAGTGGCTCAGAGACACCAGCCTGTAAATTGCAGTGCTGTGTCCCTGACCCTGCACTGGGCACGGAGACGAGAACACAAGCAAACAGAGCAGCGCTGCTCCTGCGGTGCCTTGCTTACAAGCATAACTTCTTCTTGTAACGCAGGTTAGAGCATCTTAATTTCAAACTTCACAAAATTATGCATTACAAATCTGTATTCCTGGTCAGTCAAGATTAGGCTTCTTTATGAGGTCCACTGATCTCCAAGGGCCACCATTTCCTTTATCATTTATTTTTGCTTACTCCTAGCTGCGGCACTTTGAATGCCCAATACCCTGGCCTGAGGAGTTGAGCTCCATTGCCACGCAGCTCTTGAGTGCCTTTGGGACTATTCAAATACCTTTTCTTCTTTTTTCTTCCCCTTCAGTTTTGGCCCACGCAGAGTTATCTTGATCTGGAGAGCCTTACACATGCTGTTCGTACCTTGCTGCCTGGCAAGCCCCAGTGAGAGAGGGCAGGGAGAGCCAGTGCCCGCTGCCTGAAAGTCTGCTAGCAGGGAATGGTGACAGGAAAATTGTCACCAATGTTTAGGGGCTGAAATCCCGTCTGGCCTTATGTAGGCTTCTCAAGGAAATGGATTTCAGGTTCTCTGTGGTCTTTTCTCCCACAGTGTGCCTTCCTTTAGGATTTGGAAGGATGTGGCCCTTTAATTTTGCAGTACATTAATTTTCATAGTGGTGCACTAAAAGTGAGCCATAAATAAAACAGAGGGTTCATGAGGACAGATGCATTAAAGTGTTTAGATACAACAGTGGTGAGCAAAAAAGACACAAATACAATAAATAATGTATTAGATTTCTACCAGATTAATTCTATATTCTTCTCCAAAGTCAGTATTATATAGGCCCATATAGGAAGCCACAACTTCATGTGACACTTGAATCTATAGATTCAGTCTACTGAAGCAGCACGGGTCAAAGTGTTCACAGAGGACCCTGCAAGGGTTTACATGTAAAGTGTAACTTACCTTAGCGGCCAAATTCTACTAGCCTTATTCAGGGTAAGTGGTACTTCTCCCTGCAAATAGTCTTAACTGCAACAGATGACTGTGTGGAGTAACATGCCATTTGCAAGTCCATTCGGAAGAAACAGTCTGAAAGTGATTGAAAAAGGCTGTAAAGGCAGGAGTCTTGAAGACAGAAGAGTGCTTGATAGGTGCTCAGAAATTTTCAGACCCTAGGAAACATTTGCTTCTTTTCTGCTCCTGCATCTGTAAATGCAAGGTAGCATGGCAGAGCTGCTGACAGCTCCGTTGCTTAAGGTTATTTCCACCACGCTATACAATTTAAGCAGCACTACAGGGCTACTTGATCTTTTTTCTGTGTTACTTGGGGACTAAGTCATCAGCTGTTAAAGACTTACTGACATCCATGAGAAGGATCTCAGCTGGAATATATTTAAAGCCAGGAAGATTATCCATGTTTGTACAACTTGAGATAAACTACCTTCAGAGGTTCTAAAAGAGATTAAAGCTCCTAGGTATTTCTGCTTCTAGAAACATGCCAGCCTATAGTCAGAAATGTGTCCCATACATGGGAGATGCAGACAGACTGTTTTTTAAATCTTTCTTTAAAACACTAAGAAAGAACTAGACCAAATTACTGCAAATTTTCTGGATAATCATCACATATGTAATAGCTGGACAGTTTAATGATGCAGTTACTGGTTAGACCCTATATTGACGTGAGTAATTTTTTTTAGGGAACAAGTCCACTCACTAGCTCCTGAAGAAGAACAGAAATATGTCCAAATTCTTGCTTCCTTATAGCAAAATTAGCAATAAAAGATGTAGCTAGTATTTTATTACTTTTCACATGCTTCATATTCCAGAGGTATTGAAAAACATCTTTTTGTCACTAGCTCTGAGAAGTTTGATTAAATAGCATAACAGTAACAGAATGGTATAGGATACAAGACAAGAGAAGGGTATTTTTGTGTTTCACCTTTAGGGGAAAACTGAGTCAAGCTGGTGGTTTTGTGAAGGAAGTCTGAATGATGATGGAGGTCTGTAACCAACAAATTTCCCCTTGCTTCAGCTCTCACTGACTGACAGGAGCAGGAAGACAGAGGCAGAAGCCTTCCAAGAAAGAAGGAAGTGAAGAGTTGCAGAGCAAAGCCTTAGTCCCATTTCTAACCAGTGTTAACCAAACACCCCGTATAATCTATTCCAGGGCTTGTAGTTAAGGGCTCTTGGCTTCTATTCCACTGAAGCCATGAATGGTGTCTCATGGCCTTGAGAGCTGTCACTGTAAAAACTAATCAGACTACAGCTGTTAAATAATCCATATGCAATTATATACCTGCATGTAAAAGCATGTTAGATGGCATGCATGCAAAACCTCAGCACCTTACCGGATTTAGTCTCAGCAGATGCATGGAATGGAAAAAGCACATGGGACAAGATCCAGCTTGCTCTTCATCAATGGAAAGATCACCATTGATCTCCATGAGCTGCAGGTGAGTCTAACAGTACATCAGAATTTCAGGGTTTGCTCACACACAGCTACTGAGCAAAATTACCTTTCACAGGTGGTTTTCATGTCTACCCTGCCCCTTGTCGCCTTCACAAATTATTCCTGTTTTAACTCATACATCTTCAAGAAAAAACTCATTGTGAATCACCTGCATGTCCACCACTACTGAGAAAAACTTCCACAAAATGTGTGTTAGCATCTCTTGGGAAGGCAAAAAAGAAGTTGCATTTTACTTGAAGAAAAGTTGGGGATTTTTTTGGTCTGCTCTGCTGGTGCAATTGTTAAGGTATATTTCATCCACATAAAAACTTGATCCTGTAAACAAAGATAATGTTAGCAAGTTCATATATTCCAGTCAAGGTAATAGCAGTATGCACTGTGAGCTGTTTTAATAAACAAGAGCAGGGTGGGGTTTTTTCCCCTCAAGACTCCAAAAGCATTCTTATGAGACAAATACTTATTTGAGTAGATCCTTTCATTCTTCTTTTTTAGTCTGGACATTTTTAGAGACACTTGTACATTGGCTGCCAGATTTCGAGTGGTAAAATGATACATCAAATTCTAAGTGATAGGAGAATATCAGTTAAATTAAATGGATTCACTACATTAATTTTTATTTCAATTATATGGAAATATAATTTAGTCTGGGAAATATGCGAAATTGTTCAGGGTCACAGAATAACCCACTTCATGTACAAGTTAGCAAGTTACAAGTCAAAACAAGTTAATCATCCCCCTACTGTACAATCTTTGTGTATATTTCAATCATAATTACTCTGTTTCTGGTTAAATCGGCACCAGGCAAGACATGATATTGTTCCATTAAAAAAACCACATTTTTTTCCAATTTTTCATGAGATTATCTGTCACTCCAGTCTTTTTTCATTGCTTATTTTGGCTCACTCAGTGTGCTCAAAAGTCAGAATAGATTTTTTTTGATTCAGGAGAAGACTTTCCTAAGGGTAATGCTTTGCCTTTGTTTTGTAAAATCTATAAAATGCCTGCCCAGAACAATACAATCAATAAAACAGGCACTGAAATAGGGATAGATAACAGTATTTTCTTTTCAGTCTAGGAAGAATAAGGAACAAAATAGCCATGCATTTCTATGGCATGCACATTTGTGCCTGTGGCATTCTGCGATAATTGATGCTAACTGAAACTGGTTGTTTTTTTCTGAAACACAGACTTTGCTCCATTCTCTTCAGAGTTTTGCATCTTCTCATACTCCATCCCTGAGATCCAGTACAGCAATTGAACCCCTGGCCATCAGCTTTACTGCAGAAGAAAAACGAATGTGTGGATTACTAAGATATATCTCTACATTTCCTTTAGTTGCCTCAGGTATTTTTACAATGAGGTTTTCTTTATGATGTATAAAAGCTTGCAACAGAACAAGCTTGAGAGTGAACAATTATGTGCCAAGAAAGTTGGAAATAAAAATAGTAAGAAAGTGGCAAGACAGGTGCTTTCTGTAGACTTCGGTTGTCCAAAAGTGGCTACCTTTAGAAGGAAAAACTTTAAAGTAAAACCAGCTGTAAAGTAAAATCATCTCCTTTTTTCATGCAAGCAAACATACCCTGGGATGTTCTAAATATACCAGAAGCTAAATACTGCAATGTGGGAAAAAATGTTAATGCAAACACATAAAATGGACTGTGACGTGATGGAACAGCTACATGTAAGGAACCTGGTGTTCAGTGTGCAAGGACACACAATTATAAACCAGACACTGACAGGACACACTGGACTTTACAATTGAAATCATGACAGAAGGTTTTCAAGGATACAAATTTTAGTTACCCTTCATGTATATGCCCCTCAAGCCTTCAGAAAAATCTCACCAATACATGAAAGGGAGAGAAAAACAGGATTTTTCTGCCCAAATATATGCTTTGATATGACGGTATTAAAGAAATTCACATTACCCAGGGAGGTAAGGAGATGCAGCAGAGCAGCCTGTGAGCTAAAGTTCAGAGAGTCACAGGAACGATATAACAGCTGGAAGCTTGGGAATCTATGCCAGCAAGTGTGGCCTGCTTAGTCACTAAATTTTCACTGCTTTCAGCTGATTCTCTCATATTTCTTCTTTGCTTTATGTCTGAGCCTCCAGCTTCGCTCGGGTTTGTGACAAAGTTGGAAATATAGTTCAGGGAGGATGGAAAACCAGCTTCTAGGTTCAGGGGAGTCAACCTTAATTCAGAGGTTTTATAACATGCAGAAATGCACTATGACAGAGCTGTAAGCATGATGCTTTCATGGTGCTGGGAACCCTTGGCGGGAGAGATGCACAGCAAACAGACCTTTCAGAGGTGGAGGTAGCAAGTCAAACACCAAGAATGTCCCTGTTCAGAATTTGTAGACTGACTTCTTTTTTTCAAAGCGTCAGCATGAGAAAAAAAGTGAAACCTGGATTATTTTCTGAGCATACAGGATTCTGGGCTTTTTTGCAGCTCATCTTTAGCGGACACTGCAGCAAGTTATTTGACCTCATCGTGAGTTGTAGACCCTCACTATAAATGGAGGCTAACGATAAAACCCAGGGAGGAGTTGCTTCACCTTTAGTATGATCAAAAACATTTCTGGCCACAATATCTAAAATATATAGACACTTAAGAAAGATAATCCTAAAATGATCAAATAAAAGAGATGCACTTCTGGCAACCTCAAATCAAAAGGGGTTGTGTTAGCAAAGAGTAGGGGTGGGGGTGGGGGGGTAGAGAAAGACCAAATTTCAAGCACAGTTTGAGAAACTGTCTTCTGACCATGTCATACCACCTCTGGAAAGTGCTCAAGGGGATTGCCTTTTTCCTATATTTGGGAAAATTTGTCTAGCTTGTCATACAAATAAAGGCACTCTAGAGCAGGCTGAATTCAAAATGACAGTTTATTTTGTGGCCATTTTGAAAGTCTAGTATTAAACGTGATATCCAGAAGCTGGGCATTACACGTGAGCCTGTTTTCCATCCCTGGTAGTAAGACGGAGTTTACCTCCTGAAGCTGAGATAATGGATAAGCACAATGTGTCAGGAAAGAGTCCGCAAGGCTTTTATATAGAGAAATGCTGTCTTGCTAACCCGCAGGAGTTACAAGAAGGATGCTGTCATGGCCCCGGGTTCTTCCCTCCTCCTCCTCAGCAGTTTAGCCTGCTTTGCACACAGGCAACATTTTCACAGGTGTCCATGAACACAGAGAACAAAGGGAATCTGGTGGAGTTAATATATTCATCTTCTCAAAAAAACATTTGAACACATTTGTTAGTAAGGGTTATTAAAGAAAAAAAAATGCCATGGAACTGGAAGAAAAATTGTTTTATTGACTGAAGTTTATTAGCTGGTAGGAAGCAAAAAGTAGGTTAAAGATCGTCTTTCACGATGGTGAAGGATCAGCAATAGGGTCCCCTAAGGGTCAATGCTGGAAGCAGCTTTATTGAATAATACCATCAATGACTTGGAATATAAACCAGCAACGAAATCTCATAATCTGAGATGATGCTGAGACCTCTTGAGCACCCAAATTCCTTTGAAAGACCTGCAGAAAATCCCTCTTGAGTAAAACATGATTCCATCAGTAAAAAGTGACAGATGAGCTTCAGTGTCGCCAAATGTAAGGCAAAGGGAGAATAATCTAAATGCTCTTTACCTGGGGCTGAACTCTGGTGGTTACAGCTCAGGCTGTTAGACCTGCCCCAGCATATTGTGCAATGGCAGAAAAACAGGCCAGAAAAATTCTGGATGTCTTTCGCTAAAAAACAGCAGCGATCATTTTGCCATTGTATAAAAAACTCAAGACACCCTCTCTCAAGTACTGCAGCCTAAATAGGACATAAGACAGTAAAAGAAGGTGCAGAATGGACAACTAAATGATCAGAAAGATTAAGCAATTGCCATACAAAGAGAGACTAAAAAAGGCAGGGCATAAAACATCTATTAAGAGGTAATATGTCATAACATTCTGGATTAGTGTATCTTGTTAGGAGTAAAAATAATGAAATAAATTACATAGGAGTATTAGAGTCCAAGTGGCAGCACCTTTTAATGGGCATCAGAACCTTTATTGTCACCTCCAAAAGGGGAAGTAGAGTTTTTTCAAAAATTTTGCCTGAGAATTTAATGAAACTATCCAAACAAGAAAGTGTCTATTCATATTTCTCCCTACTTACAATAATAATACGATATGAAATTAAAATCTGAAAAAGGGAGAGAGAGAGAGCTCATGTTTTATACCCAGGTACCTCAGTTTCTTAGCAAAAGAACAAGCAGGCAATTTTCTTAAAAATAAAGAAATTAGGAAAATACTATTCTGTATATCTTTCAAAGCGTATTAATTCTGGCTTTGCAGGTTTAGCCAATAAAATGTATGAGTAAGTATGGAGTCTGCCAGAGCTAATATTTCAAGCTAGATTCCTAAATGTAATAATCAAACAGATGCTACAGCAGCATAAACAGACATGAGTAATCAGAGAAAACAAAAATGATTGCTGTGACCAAGAGAAATAAGCCGGTGTCCAGACATGGAGGAATTGTCGCTTGTCAGAATGACAGCTGGCAACTTTGGTTGTTTCTGTTTTTTTTCTCCAGCCAAATTGTCTATCATAGTGGGGTTTACATTTTATTAGGAATTGCAGCCAAGGAGGATATTCAACATTTGGACCAATTTTTCTAGATTGTTAAGACAGTGGATCCCACCAAAAGAAAAGAAAAAAAAAATGCTTTAGCCAGTGGCTCTTGCAGGGTCTATTAGGAACTACACCTGCTAAATATCAGGGACAAGTTCTCAGTAATGGTACAGAAAATTCTTTTTCTGTACAGAAATGGAATACAGGATGGAAACTCTTTTCCTGAGGAACGTGATGAGCATCAGTAATTAATTCTTCTTGGCATCAGAGAAGCAAATTCAGTTTTACACCTGTGCAAGAGATACAGGTCAGATGCATGGTAGACCAGAGATTTAGGATTGGTGCAATGTACATTCATGTTCCCAACACTTTAGGGCTAATATCTTAACAGAGGTGGCTGCAGAGCATTAGAAGAAACTTTTGAAACAAAGGTGGAGTTAGCCTGAAAAGAAATATAAAAGAGGCATGAAGAGTAGTAGTGGAGGGGGAGAAACACTGGAGTGGGTGGCAGCCCCGTGATGGAGAAGCCTCCCCACGGGCATCGTGTCCAGCTGGGGACATGGCATCCTCTACCCCAGGGTGCCTGGGGCCACAGGGCCTGTGAGGAGCAGTAGGGGCACATAGCGGGGCTCGAGAGCCCATGTCAGCCACAGGAGAGAGGGGAGAAATGGGGCGACCCACCCTCCCCAAACAGAGGATGGGGTCTTGTCACCCACAGCTGCCACAGTTGTAGGTGTGTGCCCGGGGCAGTGTGGGTATTTGGGCACCTGTGGGATTAGAGCTTTTTGCAATTGGTCCCAGATAGGTGTTTAAAAAGTTGTAGGTGTTTATTGGCTTTTTATAAATTGTAATTCACTGATTGCCAGTTAATTATGTGCTGTTAATAAACCCATAAACCATCTCAATCCTGATTTGGTTAAACTATGTGAACCGATTTTTCCCTGTGACAAAATTTTAGTGAAAAATGTAGGCTACCTGTTGAGCTGAATAGAATCAATAAAGATTTGGGTGGTGAATTTAAGCAACTGCTGTCTTTTGAGACAGTAATTTGGAACAAAAATGATGTGCAGTGCCGTATTACTTGTGCTTCTGGTGTGTTAGTAGAACAGCACAGGGTAGAAGGGCAAGGCAGGAGGGAATAAGGGGTCAGCCCTGACTTCCTGCTGGTCCCAACCATGGGACAAATTGGCTAAATTAGTTGGAAAAATCATAATCCCAGTCCTTGGGACAAGGATCGGACAGAACTGGATGATATGAGGGGGAGAAACTATTCTGAATTTACGAAAGCAAATAAAAGTATCAGAAAACTTGCTGTTTGTGCTTGGTGTAGCTATTGGCGTGTCAATTAGTGACTGCACTCTCAGTGGGGAGTGAGGCAATTATAAAAGGGGAGGGTGAGATTTGGCAGCTGAAGGGACATGTGGCTGGTTATAAATAAAGACGGACTTGTTTACAGGCGGCTGCTGGGCACGCTGAGGCCGGGAAAGCCTGGCAGGCTGAGAGGGCAGTGCAGGGGGAAAAAGAGGAAACAGACACACAGGAACAGGTCTGGGAAGCTCGAGTGGCAGTTCCTGCTGAGGATGTGGGGTGGACACACCTAGAAATCAAGTCAGGATGACAATGAATAGCCCAGTATGGCACCTATCCAGACACAAATGGTACCTCAGGAAGTGTACGGCCCGTAATCAAGGGGTGTCTGAATGGCTTTATAAAGCCCCCATGCTAATAGATATTATAGTGAACCTTGCAAGGAGAGAAGAGGAAGGCATATTTTTGTTTGCATCTTTACCAATATGAGGGAGAAGCCAAGAGCATCACCTTCAGCTTCCCCTGGGTGATACGTATGGCTGAGCAGCCCTACACCACAACTGAATGGAGCAATGCAACCGTCTTTGGATGACCAGGTCTGAAGTGAAAGAAACCAGCACCAGCACCACAGTCTCCAGTAGCAAAGCTGGAACTGTTAAAATGAGATTACTTTCCACAAGATACAGGTTAGGTGCAGGAATCATGCAAAGGAATTAAGTGCGAAAGCTACCAACACCATGGAATTAAATGCCAAGAATAAATAATTTGGCAATATAGGAGAAGCAATCAATAGTGGAAAAGGAAACACTTTTATCAAAAAACAGTTTAATTACAGTGGGTTTGGTTAGATTTAGGAAGTAGGTTGATTTGGGCCAATGCAACAAAGCCTTGGTCTAATTCAAAGCATAATGTGATCCTGAAACAGTGATTAACAAGACCTACGTAAAAAAAAACCACAAAAAACCAAACAAACAAAAAAAAACCCAAAAAACAAACCAAAACCTGGGCATCACCTTTATGAGGAAGAGAAAGAGGTGAGTTATACATGGGTCTTCAGAGTGAATATATTATTAAAATAAAACTGAATACCACCACAATAAGGAATGATGTTCTACCATCATGTCAAGATCACAAAAATATATCATTTTGAGGAATAATCAAGGGCTAGAGGATTTTACAAAGAGCAAGAGAACTGTCAAGTACTGTCAGTGTTTCAGAAGACTTCAGTGTAGAAACCCAGATAGGAAATTTTGAGGCCCATCTCCAAAACTTAATAAAATTTATAGGCATCAAGTGAAGTTGTCTTGCTAGGAGCTGTGCAAGCCATAGAATCAGAATTTGAATCTGTAGAAAAATTGTTTGATGCCATCACTACAGCAATTTTTGATTTGGAAGGAACAATACATGATTCCTTACAGAATTTATCACACTGCATAATACAGCAACAGCTCAGTATGGAAATGCAGCTATTTATGTCTCAGGTACAGACAGGGCAGGGGCAGGAGGCACTGGGCCAACCGCCAGAGAAAGGTAAATCACTCGCCTTATCTCAAGTTATGAAACAAGGCAGGTGTCAGCTGCGGGATGGGTCTGGAAAATAAGATGTGCAGGGAAAAGGCAGTTAATCTTCGACAATGTTGGTATAAACCACTCTTACCACAGCACAGTGAGAATATTTGGACCACAGTGCCCTTAAGGCCGTGATTTTGTGCTGTCTGTTATACAAGTTGATATAATTAGTTTAAGAAATAGTGAGGTATATGGGAATAGAAAGTGGCAGGGAACACAAACAATGTTAAAAATCATTTGGTTAAACTACATGAACAGGACTATTTTCCCAGTTACATTCATCCATCCAGTTTGGAGGGTTGCTTTGAGAGATTTATTTATTTTTTTTAAAATTCTATCCATGCGTTGTGCCAGTCAGTGTTGTGACAAAACTGAAAAAAAAGAGAAAAAAAAAAAGAAAAAAGGAACACAGGACTGTCTCGTTGTGCGGGTCCAGCATTAAGCACACTAACGTTTCCTCTCTTCAGAGACCTCTGGTCCATTTTCTGATACAATCACAAAAATTAGACTACCTCGGAGCATGCAGCCCTGATCCGATGCCTGCCACATGTGCAGGAACATGTACGTGTGTGCATTCACATACTCAATCCAAGCAGCAAAGCTATTCCCTTTGGAAATGATGAAAGACACTTCCAAGAGCCCAGATGCAGAGAAAATTCCTGCATGGGTTTTCTTTGAGGTTAAGAGAAAACAATTGCTTTTCCCAGCAAGTATCTCAGCATTGTATCCACCATTTTTCCCAATGATGGGTAGCAAGGGCACAGAGGAGTAAAACTGAGTTTTGTCTGGGGTTTCACTTTTCTTCCCAGGCCTCATGACTGGCCAGTCTCAGCTTGGACTGTTGCATAAATAAAAGATGTAGAGTTCTTGCTCTGCACACCCAAGTTTATCCTAGCTGTAATAAGATGGAAATGCGTTCTTGACTTATGTATTTCATTTATATTGTATTTCTTTTATCTCTTGTGAAGTCTTATCTTCCCAAGGGGACTGTCAATCATGCATTAAGAATACGTGCTGAAAAAAAGTACTGTTATTTTCAAGGATTTCTCATGAAAAGCATCAGCTACAAAACATGTAGAAGAAGAGGATATTATACTCAAATAATCAAACAAAATACAAAAAAATCCCTCTCTCAGTATATCAAGGTCAGCTGAAACAACTCCTATGAATATAGGTTTAAAAGTAGATTTTCAGTTCAAGCCCTTTGTCCACTAATTCCTTAAAACAGTTTTCTTGTACAGAAGCCAAGCTTTTACCTCAGTTATATTTTGTTCATTTTTTTTAACTGCATAACATTAAAGTTTGTCTTATCAAACTTTTTCTGTTACTGGTGTATTATCAAAATGCTGACTTATAGACCAGCAAGGCAAGCACATGAGTCAGTAGTTTATCCAGGGATGCAGCCCTGATAGGTTTGGGTTCATTGTCACTGTACAGCTCCAAGTCATGTCTTACAAAAAGGTACAACAACACATTGTTCAGTGTGTAAACGTGAAAAGGAAATGTATTTCTTTGAATGCTTGAAATCTAAATGTGATTCAGATCTCAAGCCCAGAATATGTAGCCTAGAACTGAATTTATTCCAAAACTAAGGTTCAACCTATGTCCCCTGCCCCAAGTTAATGTTGTTCACAATTTACAGAAGTGGGACGCTGCCAAATGGCTGCTGAGGATCTGAATGCTCATATTGAATAAACAGGAATAAATACGCAATCTTAATAGCAAAGTGAAAAGGTACAAGCTACTTTGTTTATTTAATTTCCTTTTATGTTCACTTACTTATCTTTAGATTACAACATATAACCCAAATACAGTTTATGCATTGCATTAAAAAAAAAACAACCATAAAATGTACATTTGGCCAGCTTTCAGTATTTGTAAAAGACATTTGAAGAAAGTGTCCTTTCTTTTCATCTAACAGGATTTTGCATAGCATTTTATATTTCTAAACATAATTTTACATTATATTTTTCCCTTATGCATAAATCTGGTGTTTGGAATTTTTATTATGTGTGCCTTGATCATCATAAATACTTTTAACTTTCCTTTGAAATCTCATAAAACCTACTGATCCAATTTCTGTGATGGTTCAGACAAAGAATCACTGCTTCATGTGAAGTTGTGCCAATTTATTTCAGGAGAGACTTGGCCAGCAGAAAATTAAATATTTTTTTTTCTCTATGTTGTTTTTCTAAATGATCAAAATTGTGTGTGTCTGTGTGTGTGTGTAGTTTTAATAATCGAACATCAAAGACTGTGTCTCAATTCTAATTGAGACAACAAAATCATTGCTCTTCAATAAGGCAGAATTAGCCCCTGAATGAAGCTTTGTACTTCCACTGCTGTGAGCTGAGTGTTTCTTTGGTAAGAGGTCTTGCTCTACCTGTGCACAGCCCAAATGATGTTTGAACCTCCTATGTTTCTACAACACAGTCCACACAGTCTCTCATCATGTTCAATACCTAAGAAAAGTCTTTAGAAATAGCTACTTCGGTGTGCTTAATAAAACACTCTGTTCGCTTGTACTTCAGTCATTTCATTCTTTGCCTGTCTGTGTCATTTCCATTCCAAGCATTGAAACCATCTCCAGCTGCTCCAGGCCAGCCAGGGGCCACGGCCATCTCCCTGGCATGGTGCTCACCTCCCCTGGCTGCTGCCTCAATCATGGGATGCTACTGGTGTCACCTCCCAGGGTAAAAGCCATCAGTATGTACCCCAAAGTGCCAGCTGGCGCAACAAAAAAATGCATGGAATGTGCCATAGCATGAAATACCCTTCAGCAAAAAAAGGCAGCATTACAATGTATGTACAAGAAAAAAAAAAACAAGTGCCAAAATCACAAACAGAATAGGATGTTGGGTCCTTTGCATACTCTTGGGTATTTTCAGTTATTATTAACATGAACCCTGTTTTTGTCTCCACTCTGGCCCCACTCGGGGATGGTGGGAAGTTTGCCCTGTTGGTGGGGTCACACTATATACATACATATACATATACATATACATATACATATACATATACATATACATATATATATATGTGTGTGTGTGTGCACGTGTGTGTGTGTAGTGTAGGGTGAGGTAGGATGGAAAACAAAGCCTAGATCTGGAGGAGAGTAGGATATTCTGTCGACTGTGTATTGTTTTCTCCAGTGATACCTGAAACCCAACCAGTTGTACCTGCCTTTACAGTTGGATTAATAAAATAGTTTTTTCACCCCTGAGGATTTTATTGTCCAGCTAGTTATTAAAGCAACTTCCAATGTATGTGTGGAAACATCTGCCTGTCCTCTATTATCTGTCACAACAATATACAGTCAAGTGTAGCAAAATCTTCTCCCAGAACAATATTCTCCCTCCCCCCTCACCCACCAACTTGACCCTAATCTGGAATTATCACTGTAACAGTCTACAACTTTTCAATAATTGCTCCAAAGATGGAGCTAAAATTAGCTTGCCTGGGAATGTGTTACAAAATGCAGTTATATCTGTCCTTCATTCATTAAGGCATTGAAATATTTCCCCAGAAGACAAGGATTCAGAGATGAACAACTGCTCAATCCACTGAAAAAAAGCCCAACATCTGCTTCATTCTGAGGACACTGGTATTTGCATTTGAAATTACAGTTCAATGGAAAGCGTGTTATTTTCTGGCATAAAACCTAGTTCTAAAGATGTTGCAATTCAATGTGCATTCTTTTTCTGGATTCTAATTGTGCTTATAAATTATCTTACCATTTTGTATGAAGTTGTAAAACTTTTTACAGTATCTAAGTGGTAGTATGTCTCATAATGAGCTGTCACAAGGACAGATCCACTCAATTTTTCTAAGACACTCTTTCTAGAATAATTACCTATTTTAACTTTGTGTCTGTCAGTTTCCTAGTTGTTTGACCATGCACCAAGGGAGAAGGAACATGGAATGGATTGTATGCCAAGAATGGACCTTTCCCTTGACTAATAGCAGGAAATCAAATAGAGTTTCCTCTCCTGCAAGCTTGCTCAAAAAGCTGTGTGTCAAATCATTATTCTCTTGATTGGCATAAGAAAGCAATGGGAAATGAATGCAAGTGGAAGCTTTTATCTTCTCTGAAATATTTGGAGCACTTCAGCATTTAAATGATGGCTGCATTAAACACATCCTATGAAAATATATTTCTTCTCCTTTGTTGCAAACCTACTGACTAGTGATCTCCTTGATTACTACCTAATTCTGGCATCTGTGATAAACTGTGAATGTTAAGAATCTGAGTTGTATTTTTTTTTTAAAGTTTTC
>JAOXJM010000012.1:85295743-85307027 GCA_026413425.1 Tringa solitaria
CTTCCAATACTGGGGTAGTCTACATGATTCAGGTAACCCAATGTCCTACATCTGACCATAACAGATGCCTAAGAAAGAGTAAAGGACACCAGATCTCTATGGAGAAGGCTGATCCATGTATTTGTAACTGAAAAATCCACTGAGAGAAAGTATAATGTCTTTTTTGTACCCGTGGAAAAATACTTGCTCTATGGTTTAGGTCCTGAGGGCTGCAACAACAAATGGCGTGATTTGTGTTTCTTAATCTTGCAGAAGCACGAGAGTTCTTTATGAAGATTTTCCTCTCCACTGCTGTCGGTGATCAGTGTGCATGATAAATTGTGATTGAAAAGTGTCCTCTAACTGCAACAACACTTTCCGTAGGTTTTTACTTACATGTGGCATTTTTCCAGTGAGATGGAGAGAGATAGAAAAAAAGGATTTTGAGTTTTAGCAGCTTAAACAGTTTCCAAGTAATGGCCATTTTTTAATGAGAAAGTGACAGGCTGTGCCTTCAGTAGTGGTATTTCTATGTTTGTTTAGTGAATAGATTGAATTTTGTAGAGATAAAATAATTTGCACGGGGTGAGAATCTCAGTGATGGCAAATCTATTTTTGTATGTTAAGAACTCCTTTATATTTATCTAGGGCTATTCTTTCACATGCCCACAAATGAAGCCCCACCACCTCCTAAACCCTGGGTAAAAAAGAGCAGTTGGCATCTTGTCTATCATTATTGCTGGGTAAAATTCATTAGAATGTTTATTTCACCCTTTTTCTTTTTTCTTTTCAGTCTACTTGTATCCATTTACCTTGCCTTGCACCTTCATGCCATTTTTGCTCTTTTTTTTTTCCATGCTGCCTGCTCTCCGTTTTTTCCCACAAATCATCCTAAATGCACAAGTAATCCAATAATACCTGAGCTTTGAACTTTTGAACGGAAAGTGTGTTCTAAATGCTTCAGCTAGAGCTGACACGTTTCCTGTCACTTTTGTCCAGAGAGAGTGCACAGGCAGTCTGTAGCATGCATCTAACTGAGATTCTTTGCACTGGGACCTTAGGTCGTCTAAATCAGTATTTCTCTTCTACAGAAGTCAAGGGAAGAGTAATTTGCACTTGGTATGAGTTGTTAATTTTATTGCAATTAAATGCACTGTATTTCTAATGCTAGAGGAAGTTTTCAAACACTGATATCCTATAGCTTTCCACAGAACAAAGACTGAGAGCAAAATCAGGATCTGGCCCTTTTTGTAAGACATTTTAACCCATCCTTTATATTGCTCCAGCAGTGTGAAAAAGGTGTCCTCTGCCCCCTCCAACCCTCATCCCATGTGTTGTTCCTACATGAGCAGGCTACCTCATGCTTCGCCCTGTTTGCACATCAAACAGCCACAATCCCAATGTGATTCCCCATGGCAGTAATGGAGTTCTTATCAGCCGCTTATCAGTTATGTTGAGGAACTGTAGAGTGGACATGGTTAGTGAAGCATTCTTGGGTCTTATTTCATCTGGCAAACAGCCAGAGCTTTACATTAGTGATCTTGGATCAATGTTCAATAAAGAATTATGACTGCTGGAGCTAGCAGGGATAAAACAATTTTTAAATTAATTAATCAACTGAATTAATGTTTCACACATGTCTGTTATTCTCTCTGTTCTCTTCGGACAACTGAACTGAATTTCGTATGTATCTAACTCACATTAGGAGTACAGACGGATAAAAAAAAATAAATGCCATAGTCAGTGAATTTTGCCAATATTTTTACTCTTTACTGGTCATGACCACCATTGTATTGCTCTATTTATGATAACTTAAATCTAAAAACCTTAGTCTATCAGCTGCTGAGAAACCCTTCATTTAACCTTTCACATTATTTTGAGTGGATACGTCAGCCAAATAGCGTGTTTCTTTTGCTTTATCACATATGACTTTAACCTGTTAATTGGCTCTCATCTTTCCTGAAGAAGAAAGAACTGACCTTGCAATGTAATATGATTTTGTCATTTTGCGTTCTTTGTTAGAACTGAAATACAGAGTAAATCCTCCCTGTCGACATGATTCATCTTCCTCTGATGCTGCCAGGGAGCTTGGTACCTGATTTTGTAAGAATAGCACATATGCAATCATAAAGGAATGATAAGTAAAAATATCTTGCATACGGAAGTGAAGAACACATTATCTTCTTTAGTCAGATCTGGATTTCATGTGTTCACAGTCTTCTGATCCCACAGAGATTCCTCCAGAGATATTTGTTCCTGTAGCATAACATAATATTTTTGAAAAATTTGATAGATGTATTTAATTCTGAAAATTATTCTTTCCAGAGAGGAAGTTAAACAAAGAGTAAACTGTCTTGATATAGTCAACCCATTCACTATAAGTGCCTGACAGCCTTTTCTCTTTGTCTTTGTAGAGAGGCGGGCTCAACATGGTCTGAACTCATTTCCTCTGAGGAAGCCTATTCCTTTCAAAGGACTGCATAGGAAGCCCTGGCTCCTAGTTTAAGCACCTTAATCAGGTCAATTTCATTAAATTTGCATCTCTTAACTAATGCTTCTGACCTGGGATGTTTATTTTAGATGGGCTGAAGTGAAGCAGAGTCCAGTCTCTGCTGATAACAGCATGGAGCAACCATGCTCCTAACCCAAGTGAAACAACTGCTGAAGAACACTCTTAATGTTAAGTGTCACAAAATGATGTGAAGACCTTTTGTTAGATCATCTTTGCTTCACTGGCATGCAAATGTAGTTGTTCTTCTATACAGGGTTCCAAACAAATTATACTTTGGTTTGGAGATCTGCATCAGAATTCTCCACACTACAGAGTGAAGGAGGAGAAATATCTATACTCATTAATTATTGTCCTGCTCTCCAATCCTCCCTCCCTTAATTTTCTTCTTTCAAAATATTTATTTTTTATTTTGTTGTGGTTACAGTCTGGCACAGAGAAATATATTCCGTACATTCAAGAGTTAAAGGATCTCATATTTACGAAGTTTATGCTTTGAGTACTTTGTTCATCTAAATACATGGTATTAGCTATACGGGTTATTCCTGAAGCCCCTACTTCTACTAGTATTAATACTAGCACCTTTTTAAAGAGCAGATATCTTAACCAGCTCTTGTTTCAATAGGGCAGGTACCTCAATTTATTCTGGCTGCTTTTTTTAAAAAAAATTTATTTCTTGACAGGGACTATGGCAATGCTTGGGTTTTGACAACTCAGATTGGTACTGAATCCCTTCTCTTATCCTTTTTATTTTTTTAATCTATTGATGAAAACCATTGCATCACAAGAAAAGTTTACTGTTAGGACAACTTGATCCTGTTGCAATGTTCTTGTTTTCCTGTAGAAACATAAATATTTTAAAAACAAGCAGCCCAAGCAAGCTGAATAGCACAGTGAGAGGTTTTGTTTTGCAGATGGGGTGGTTTGCACAGTTCCATCAGTCCTTATAGAAGCTTCTCATCCAAAGACACCAGATAGAAATGCAAGTATTGGTTCCCAAGCATAAAAATGACACGTTTCCAAGTCTGAGAGGTGGAACATCAAAGCAAAACTGAAGCTGGCCCTGTAGATTTCGCTTCCCAAATCAGAAATGCAAGCAAGTTTGCTTCCTAGGGTATGTGTTGCAAGTGCTCTGCCAAGGAGTCTCCTGTTCTGAAAGAAGGCAACACATATGGGGGTGCTAATTGAGAGGTCCACTTGATTTGGATTTGCCAAGGCCTGCTGAGTAACTTTGACAAGACTTCTTTGGGGGGATGGATTACCTGAGCTAGCCAAATGCTTTGGCTTGTTTGTCCTTGGCTTCCTGGGAGCTTCTGGTGCCTGCTGCACAAACTCCCACAGAAACCAAGAGAGCAGTAGGAGGCAAAGGATCTCCCTCAGGAGCAGAGGACACATTGCAAGTTTGGGAAGTGTTGGGAAGGACTGGGGAACACTTAGAGCCTGGAAGATACCATTTGAATTAGCTCTGCAGCATGCAGGGCATGCCTGGACACAAACACAGAGTAAAAGTTGACTGCTGTTTGATTACATGGCTGTATTTGAAATGAATTTGATCAGGTATAACCTCTAACTCACTTCTGCTGCTCTAGGGATTTCTATATCCAGAAATCCAGTTTCATTGAAGTAATTCCTAATATTTCTTTGGGTGATTGGATAAATAACCAATCAGTAATTAACATTTTAATCCAAATCACTTTTTAATCATTTTCTTCAATTCCCAGGAGGCTGGAATTACGACAAGTCTAAGAAGCTGGCCAGCTACCTGAATAAATTCTATTTAATAAAAAACAGGGGAAAAAAAAGAAGAGAAGCTCAGTGTTTATCATAGCTTCCAATAAACTTCCCAGCAGGCAATATTGTTCCAAATCACCCAGTACCTCCAGCAAAATAACTTCCAAGAGAGGTGTTGCTAGATATTCCTAGACAACTGCTAAACTCGTCAAGAAGAAGAAAAAAAAAAAAGAAAAAAGAAAGCTGAAAAACAATTCAAGGGTTTGCCAGAAGCCCTGCTGAACTGTTAATCACGAAGAAGAGGCCAGTACTTTCCAAACAGAAGGGAACACAACAGCTTTGCAGAAAGCACAGTTGTCCACAGCTGTGTCAAAACTGCTGGGGGGCAACTGGAAAGCCTGAGGATGGATTTAAGTGCTCACACGCATCTTTTTTTTTTATTGGAGGCTTCTCATGGCAACCCAAGTGGTCTTCACCAGGCTGAGGTGGTGGGGATAAGCCTGGTGTGTATCTTTTGCTTTACTACAATTGTTCTTCAAAAAGGAGCATAAATTACATCCAGAGGTAACACAGGAATCTGTTTACGTGATAATTCTTCCTTGCCAAAGCTACAGCATTTCTTTTCAATTAGCATCAAGCCTGTTGCGTACCGTACTACAGAAATTTCCTGATGGAGGCCACTGGGGTTGTCTAATGCTCCTGATACAGCTGCATTACTTATATATTTGATAGAACCTTCTGTCCCAATGTTGAAGACAAAGAAAAAATATTTAGGAGATAAGCCATCAGAAGTAAATAAAAAGCTATAGGAAGGTAAAAGAGCACAGCAAATCAACTTGCTTATGAATAGCAGATATTTATACCCTAAAGCAAATGGAAGACAGAATTCTCAGAATACGAATAGTGTCACATGGAGGAAAAGAGATCTGTCAAAGGCTGTTTACCATTAGTGAATACTGACTGGGGTTAGGCGGAGCCTATTCCAACAACTTACATTTTTAGATTAAAAAAATAAAGTGACCAAACTGTTCCTGTGGTATGAAAGTAAAATAGAAAGAGGAAAACTGCAGAATACTTTCCTGAGAGGAATTTAGGCGACTCTGAAAGTGAACTGCCTTTATTTTACTGATCTTAAAGAATAGCCCATTTGTTTTAGGTCTTTTTGCAAGGCAAGGGAGGGGAAAAGTAGCCTAACAGAAGTCTTTAAAGCTATTTGAAAATCTATTTCAGCATGTTAATAGACCAGTGAGGGAAGATGTACACAGTCTTGGAAAATGATTTTTACAGCACTCATTCTACCCATTGCAGCTGATAGACACTTTGAAACTCTCATTCTGTGATTCAATTAAATAGAAAACTAGAAGCAAGAGTTTTTTGGCAGAGAAACTAAATTATATCAACTATGTGAATCACTTGTCAGGAATCTAGCAGCTGTTTTTCTGAATTCATGGACAGCCAAGGGAAAACTAAAGCTGTGAGAGTTACAAGCTGCTCACCAATTCATCTACTACTTTACGCAGGAATAATTTGAAACTCTCCAACACCCGCTAGAGTGAAAACTCATCCATGCCAAAAAACTTTCCATAGGCAGGCTTCAATAATCTGCCTGCAAGATCGCACTTGAGGTTCCCTAAAGAGGCTACTAAGAGATGATATTAGCAGTGAGCTGATTTGTCTCTTCAAATCATATTCCATGGCTGGTGAGTATGGGGAGCAGTGAGGGAGATCCTGACTCGCTCATGGGAATGGGCTGTGCCTTCAGGAGCAGAGGGGAAGGAGTGAGGGAGGGGAGGGAGAAGCCAGTGCTGGGATCCTTCCAAAATCAGGAGGGCCTAACACTTAATTTGTGCTATTGACTCCAGTAATCCACTGGTTCCCCATGACATAATCACCCAACCCATTGCTGCTGTGGACCACAAGGCTGAAAGATGCACAGCAGTGGCAGCAGGGCTCCAAGGGACGGCTCTGGAGTTTTGAATTTATGAGCTAGGGCTTACACTGAATGGGGGTAAAGAACCCTTGACTTCCAAGATGGGTAACTGTTCCATGAAATACAATGAGATAAACTGTATACACCTCAAAACTTCAGTAAAGAGTGGCTTACCTTAGTCTCTAGGAGAGGTCTGTGTAACCAGTACAATTATTCCAGCAACATAAGCAAGATTTCTTCAGTCAATACCTACTGAATTCTAAGTACCTTGAATTCAGCTGATGCACATAGTGAAAATTGACTTCAGCAATTATTTCAGAAAACAAATAAAGGTAGGTATAGCTATTTATATATACACACATATATATAGTTTTGATTACATTTAAGGACTGTGTGAAAAGACCAGATTCATATTTTCCTCTTTTCATGGAATATACCAAACCTGAGTATGATTCACACCTGCAAAAAACTCTCCAATGTCTTCAGCATTTTAAAGGGGTATTTCAGCTACATAAATTACAAGAAATATATTTGCTATAAGTGATTATCTTAAATTATGTTGTGGGTTTTTCCTTCATGTGTGTTGTACCAAAGCCATGCTGAATGCAGGTAGTTATCAGCTGATACACAGACCATAAAGATCTGCTATGATATTTTGATATTTTTCTAATGTATGCCAAGTGGCTGGATACCACAAATATATGATGCACAGAACAGAAATTTAAAGCCACAACTGCTTTCCAGACTCTGTTCCTGCAATAAATCTGGGGCTTCCAGGGGCCTAATTACATCTTTTAAATGAGGCATACACTTAAATGCCTTGCCAAGTCAAAACCTTTTTCTGTAAGCTCTCTTGCTAGCTATTTTTACCCATTTTCTAGCATAATGCAGAATAGATCTCCCACTTGGATGCTCTGATATACAGTGAATAATTAGAGCTGAATGGAAAATAGAAACATTTTTCAGGAAAAATGCCCTCCCTCTCCCCTCCCCATCTCAAAATATTCCAAAAAGAAACTACAGTAATAAAATTAGCATTTGTAATAACAGTAATGAAAAGCAATATATAGAAATGTAAAGCAACTAATAGTAACAATGCAGGAACTATTTTTAATTACCTTCACCTTAAATAAATGATTGGCTCTGTGAATACTCCACAAGGTAGTGGAGTATTAGAGTATTAGATAAAGTGTATTTACTCAGTGGGAGCAATGGTGTCAGGTCGACTGCCTTTACGGCTAGTATTTTAAATGCAGATTTAGAGTAAATAAGCTGGTGAATGAATGCTTTGTAATAAATGAAGACTGCTTGCTGATGTCAACCTTTTTTTTCCCATTATAATGTATGCATTTAGAAAAAGGTTGGGAAAAAAGAGAGTAAAGCAGTAAATTTTTGGTGCATAGGTAATTACTCCACTCATTATTTTAGTAACTCATAGTGAATATATTTTATGGGTATATCAGTGTTCAGTTGTTAGCTCTGACATACTATTACCACAAATAAAAAATAAAATTGTATGAAAATACATATAATAAAACTTTGGGGTTTTTTAATCCACTGCTTTTTCTAGCTTGGTTCAAACCCTTCCAAGTAGCATTGAATTACTGCATGCTCCAATGATTAAGAAGCAATAGATGAGAGACACTGTTTTATAAAACAGTAATATTGTATACTGATAAGAAAAGAAGCATATCTTGCAGGCAGCATAAAATAAACCACTTCTGCTCATCAAAGATTCTGAGGCTGAAATTATGGTGTTTCAAACAACCCTTTTTCATTTTATTTCCTTTTTCTTCCTCTCTCTCCCCCCCCTCTTTTTTTCTCTCCATTTTTTTCTCTTTCTCATTTACCCCCTGTCTTTTTCACCTTTTCTCCTCCCTTATGTCTTTCTGTGGAAGTTGATTGTCCATGGACAAGAGTTCATAAAGGAAATTTAATATCTTACAGTACAATTCCAAATCATGCTCATACAAGTTGACCTTGCAGTACATTTAACAGATTTTTCAAGGGAGGTTGTTTTATACAGTTATGGTGGAGAACCTAGTTCTTAGTTTCTTGATAGAAAAATAATTCTGTTTCTAAGTGGATGGTCTATCAGAAAGGAAAATGAGTAGCTTATCATAGCACTGAAGAAACTAGATTTTGGCTGAAAAAATAAACAGCACAGCTGTTATTACCTTCATACTAGGGGTGCAAGTTAAAACAGACGTCTGATAGTGAATATATATTGAAATTATTGAAAATAGCTGTGCTTTGCTGACTGAATCTCAAAGGTAGAACAAAAAAGTTCAAAGCTAAGAAAGTTGCAGCAAGGAAAAAATGCAAGAAAAGAAAAGAAAGTGAGTTCAATAGGTGAGAAAGCAAAGGATGATGGGCAAGAAACTGGTTGAAAAGTGAAGGCACCTTATAAAGCACACTGAAATTTTATAAGATAGGGATGCTTGCCAAGGTTACCATTAAGGAAGGTTGTCAGAGTTCATTTTTCCTTTGTTCTTTTATGCTGTTCTGTCACAATGTTCTGGTGCAGAATGATGTCAAAGAAGATATTGAATGTTTAGTTCCAAAACAGCTGAGTAACTGAATAGTACACCCAGTGTTTCATCCATTTTTCCCATCTTGTCTTCCCATCCTGTATTTTAATCCATTTACATGCTTTTTTATTCTTTTTCATTCAATTTAGATTGCTGTTTCTTTAACTGTTTTTCTTTTATGCCTTTTTTAATAATGATTTTTCTAGAGCCTTGTTTTCTTTTCCACTTTCAACTACAATCTGTAACTGCTTCCTTTTCATACATTCTAGTACTGTCCTCATAAACAGTTGACACTGTGTTAATATGAGTTCCCAATGCTTCCACTGCTCACCGGTAGCTTGCCTTTCTTTTCTTTAAGCACCACAGACTCTCTTGTTATAGTTTTCATGAAGCAATTTACTCAAATGAAGATTTTGGGGACTATTAGAAGCTGTCAGCAAATTATAGTTGGGTGATTTATTTAATGAAAGAAAATATTATTGGTTTCATATTTTTCACAGATGAAATTAACTAGTATAGAGGACATCCATTTGTGGTTTTATGAACCCACAAACCTCCAGAGAACACTGCTAATCCACATAATGTCCTTGAATGATATATTTTGCATTTAAATCTCTTATTTAGAGGAAAGGTATATAAAATAAAAAGTAAACGGAGAACATCTTGTCACCTAAGTTCCTGTGGAGAATCCAACACATTCTTTACTCCAGAAAATACCAAAGCAGTAACTTTTGCCTGTGAAATGAGAGCTGCACTACTATTGCTTTCAGTAGCTCCTTGAACCTGCCAGCCCAAGAAGCTCCTGCAAAAGCGCTGTCTTACAAACTGCTTTGAGATGGACTGAGTCTGGCAGAACGGCACCTTAGTTCATTGTGATTCTGGCATATGAGTATCTATTTTGTGAAAATTTTTAACTTCCTAAATAAATCTGTTTTTCTCCTTTTGAGGGAACTACATCTTTCCAAATTCTTTGTGCCAGTGTCTTTGTGACTTGTTTGAGGACAAATATCTCAAACACACAGATAAGGGCTGAGGTCTGCACAAGAAACCCAACCCATCATGTCTGGTTACTCAGTTCTTCTACTGAACCTCTGCTAAGCAGAAGGCATCATGCAGCATCACTATGACTGCTGCCAGCAGGAAGAAACAATCAAGCAGCCTTGTCAGCAAGGGCATAAAAACTGTTTACTACTTCTTGGGTGGGGCCAGGATTATCAAGGCTAAAAAGACAGCACTGGTTACTGTCTTTAGTAAGTCATGTCAGTGAGCACGAGTTACACGAGCAGTTCTGCTCTTCTTCCTTCTGCTCTGTACTACAATAACGCTACAATGAATATGAGGTAGAAAAGCAATGTGTTATAAATAGTACATGCATCAGTCTGACAAATTAAATCCAATATTTTTGAGAAGACAGTGGAAGGAGAAAGACGTATACTTAAAGTGTTGAAAGACAGTAGTGATGGGCAGCAGAGAAGGGTTGGGGAATGAGGAAGACTAGAAATATTCCTTTGGTGGAAGAGAGCTTAACTATGCAGGTGGTACGTATTTTATGCTTATATTGTCACAACCAGAAAGACTGTCTTGTGTCTGGCAGGCAATGTAAAAAAAATAAATCCTTTTTTGATTGTATCACTTATTTTGTAAGCTTTTTTACTACTTTCCTCCCCTCCAATTCTTCCCAAAGATTTATTGTCCTCAGTACACAATTTATAAAGTTTCATTGTCCGTGTCTCAGAATCATGCTGTTTTACCTGCTGACCTTGTCTACATTTCAGACACTTGTCAAAAGGAGATTTTATCATAGAGAACAGCAGAATTCTTCTGCCTGAAAGAAGGGGTGAAGGGTTTTGATCATATTGCAAGGTGGAATGTTTCTGGAGTGTGTTGCAAAGCGTGTCTATCATCAAACCTGTACAAAATCCTCCTCTTCTTGCTTAGCATTTGAACAAATCTGTTAGCTGCCCACAGTATTTTAAAAGCATGGATAATAAATTTTAGATCTTTCACATTACTTAGCTCCACAGATGTAAACAATCATTTTGACACATTGGTGGGCTTTTTTACACTCTATAGGAAATTGGCACTAGCATTGGCTACTTTGCATAACATCCATTTTGCTTAAAGAAAGGGCATCTTTATACAAGTAAGGAACTTAGCAATCTTCAGTGGTTTTCATCCTCCAGCTCAAATGACTAACAGATATATAGGAGTGTAGACACAGGTGTCTACACACACATACATATCCGTGGCATACATTCATTACACAAGTCTTGAAATATTGCACAATGGGTGTGCATATGATCTGTATCTTGTTATCTTACCCATTTTATCCCAGGAATTATTCAAATAACCTGTGAAATGTTAAGAAGTACTCATTTTATAAACAAGTATGAAGTAGAACTTTTCCTTTTCGTTACATTACCGATGCTGAAGATATCTCAGTGATCTAGATTCCTTTCATATTTAAAGATAAGTCACTTATTTAAAGATGTTTCATATTCATTAATTAAGGTTCCCTCAGAGCTATGTATAGTTACTCTCACAGAATTACAGAATCACAGAATGATACAGGGTTGGAAGGGACCTCTGGAGATCATCTAGTCC
>JAOXJM010000012.1:85350005-85363486 GCA_026413425.1 Tringa solitaria
AGTGCTCTAGTTAGCAGATAGAATTGTACATTTGTTTATTAACAGATTCGGTTAACACAGGTTTAGGAAGTGAAGAAGATACTAAATAATATATGAAATAAGATATGAAAGGATATTGAAGGGACAAGTTCTTTGGAACATTTGTCAGTATGGTTTCCATTATATGAATTCATTGTATTTCTCTCTGATTATGTTTAGATAAAAAGGCAAACTGTTTTGGTTTTTAGCAATAAAAAAGCTTAACTCTCCCTCTCAGTTTCTACTTAACTAAACTTTTGACTTTATATAATAATGGCAATGTGGGTGGTCAAAAATAAACTAGAGGATACAGCTATAATCTAGCCCAGTTGAATGGTAATGTAAATGGGGCAAATATGAAACTCTGTTGATGCAAATTTATTAAGGCTATAATAAAGATATATCTCAGTGCACAAGGAAGCATGAACAAGGTAATGAAATCTTGTGCCAGTCCTCTGTATTTGTCTCATTAAAGACTGAAAATAATATCTTTTTTCCCCTTCACACAAATATTGTAAAAAGAATGTATTTCTTCAAACCAACTGTTATTAAAATTGACTAAGAATCTAGCTGTATCCCTTCTCACAGTATTCTCTTTAAAACAATTACTTCCCTCCTTCATCAGTGTATTATTTTTGCAACATGAATAAATAAGACAGGGGTTCATAAGAAAAAAAAATAATATTCAGAATAATCTATCACCCACCAACTGGGTGGAGGAGGAAATAAAACTCAGTATGTTATGTCTGAGATGTTCCGTATACTCAGCCTGTTCTGAGAGCCGTGGTCCATGAGAGCACCCTGTGTCAGCACAGCACCAAGGCAGAGAGCAGTCTTACGTAAACCCAGTGGCAAGGTACTCCATGTGACATCTGCTGGGACTAAGCCATAGCAAGCAAAAGTGCCAGTATATAGTTTGGCATCTGATTAAACCAAGAGCTTAGAAACCACCTGAAAATCCTGCCAAACCTGTGGCCTTTGTCAAACAAAAACTTCCCAACAGTATTGTCTGTGGCCCTCCTACTGCTCCCCGGACTGATGCCCATATGTGTTTCTACAGCATCACTGAAACGTAACAAATGACAACTCTTTGTAAATAAATAATGGCAATACTCCAAAGGCTTGCCTAAAGCCAGCTGCCACTGTGAAACTAACATAGCTCTGCAAGGAGGACTGTGAGACCGAGAAAACACGCTGAGATTTAAAGCTCAACCTAGAAAAGAGAAGGTTAAGAGGTGATTTGATCACAGTTTATAGATATCTGTGAGGAGAGAAGACCTCTTGCCAGACAGCACTTTGATTTAGCAGATAAGCTGGAAGCTAGATAAAATGAAAATGAGACAAACTTAAAATGAAAACACATGCACATTTTTCACACCAGTCTAGCATTGGAACAGATTTTGAGGTATGTGACAGTTTACCCAGCTCTTGAATTCTTTAAATCTAAGCTGCCTGTCTTCCTATGAGATGCGATGACATTCAGGTGAGTTGCTATTAGGCAGAATGCAGGACTCATTCTAAGGATTACGCCATGTCTTCATGATCTTCAAACCAAGTGATCATAGATGTTTCTCTCCAGCACTAACATCTGTAAATGGAGTTTCTGCCCTGATGAAGATGACAGAAAATTTCACCCTGTTCTCTGTGGGAGCAGGATTTTATTTCACAAACTCATAAATGTTTGCAGTTTGTGGTCTTGGCTCCAATGGCTTAATATCACCTAACTATATATGATGATTGCTTATCTGCTACATTACAAAGTGAAGCTGGTGATTCCTCTTAACCACTACAGAAGCTGATTGCCTGTATGCATTGCCCATTAAAACTCATTCCTTTTACATGATGTTCACTCTCTTCCTCTCACCCTCCTGTGATAAATGTCAAGACGTTGGTGAAGATAAGAGTGGTTCATTGGACTTCGTATAAATATCTTGTAAAGGAATAAATTTTATTTCAGAGCTTTTGAAATTGTGTTGCTATTAAAAATGAAACATGCCCATTAGTTTTACTACCTTTCTGGTAGCTTCACTTGAGATTCTGCTAAATCTGTGAGATTAAAACTTCCCAGTAGTTGGTTTCCTCTCTACTTTTATCTCACAGTTCGTGTCATTTGCTGTTCTGTGAACTTTTGAAGTGGCTTTTATAGAACAAAATAGCCCTTCAAGGCAAAAATGAATGCTTGAAATAATAGACCAAAATATGCATATGTGAAGGAATATCATTAGAAAATGTAGGATGCTTGTGAATGGAATCTTTTCTACCAGTAAGACTATTATTACTGGCAATTAGATTAACAAAGCTATTGACTGATTACAGAAAAGGTCTGGGTTTTTTTCTCCCCCTGATAACCAGGTAAATGACGGACGAGGCAGGTGTGCACAAAGTACAATACATCATTAATCTTTGGGTCTAGTGGGGTTATTAGTACTGTGTCAGTACATCAAACTCACACATCCATCTGCCTATCAGAACAGATTACACACTCTACAGCACTCAAGAGACAGAAAACCAATACCAACTGATAGGCCATCAGGACATCTTTAAAGTCTGGCATAATTCTCTTACTGCCACTTAAGTTACGTTAGCCTGCAGATTTATTCCTTTAGGGATTGGAGAGGAGTAGAGGAAAAAAATGAAAAATTCCGTAAAAACATGAAGTCCATTCCACCTAGGAAAGGAAAAATCCTCAGCCATATTTTTTTATTATTTTAAGGAAAAATAATTCGCAGAGGAAGTTCTTGCAAATATGTAATGAGATACATTGCAGACATACAATATAAACGGTATAAATGCAATGCCTTGAAATATGGAAACAATAATTACAGGATAAGCAACAAAAGGAAGTAGCTTGTATATTTCCTCCCTTCTATGTTTTATCATGTGTAAATCATAAAGGTGATGATTATACTTAACAGGAAACCTTAAGATACGTTTTGATTTGATATTTTATAACTATTCCCGTTTCACATGCCATGTAAAAATAAGTGTAATCTGCTTTAGGCTTCAAAATACTATCGAGATGTTATATTGAAATATACATAGTCAACGAAGTTTTTTTATGTATTTAGGAGAGATGGGGTATGAATTTAAAGTGCAAGACAACACGGCAAGGCTTGAGGTAGAGTCTGTTAGAACAGTGTTAATACTGTGCCCTGGGAACAGTGCCATAACTAGTAATCATTTTGCTTCCAGTTCAGCAAACTGGCTTAAGCTGGGCCTTTGACTGCTAACTCACGTTTCTATATATGACACTGCAATGTGCCATGTGCTTTAAATAGAAACCGCTAGACATTGGAAGCGTAAGAGGAAAAAAGATGCCAGGTTAGACATAACACAGTCACAGCATTGGGTCTGCTGAATAGAAGGTAAAAAAGCTGACCAGAAAAATAAGTGGAAAACAATGTGTACACGTAATTAATTGCTATTATTCTCTTATTATGACATAAAACCTGAGTATGGAATTTTTTTCATTGAAATCTGATTTTTGTTTTTCTTGAAAATAAAATTGATTGTCGACTAACATATTTTTTTATTTTGCCAATTAAAATAATAAATTTGATCTTCTTTATAGATCCCCATGCTGTGTCAGAGATTACAGGTGGGTAACCTCTGTGCATATTTTTTGGGGTGACATTTATTTTGGAGGATAAAGTTATACCTTCTTATCTTCCTAGGTATTCTCATGCTGAAATTAAATGCATATATAGAGTTTATTTCTTATTGGTCCATTTTAACAATGCATAATAATTTCAAGTGGTTTTCTTTACTTTTAATAATTACGACCAATGAACATTTTCTTAGGTCTGGTATTTTGTTCTTCTGGATCAGATATCCAGCATAAAATTGATGAAGATGAGTGTCCTTTAACTTACACACATGCATCCTAAGTTCTGTAAATTAATCTAGTTGAGATTTGATTAATATTAAATATTTTCACCCTATTTGCTCTTGCTTTCTTCTTGTTTTGCTTGTTTTTACAAAGTCAATTCCTATACCATGCACCATCTGGTTTGTACATTCTACATATTTTTCACTTTGTGGAGGTTACTGAACACAAGTGAAGGATGCAGATTCAGGCTTAAATACTGATGTTCTTCCCATGTACAATTTTGGAGACACTTGTTTTGCTACACTTGCATTTCAAAACTGCTTCTCTGGTTACTCGGTGCAGTGTGTCAAGGTTTGGCCGAATTGGCCTACGTCGGCGACAGATGCTCTCCCCTGATTTTCTCGCTCCAGGAGAAAGAGGGGGAGAGATAAAGAGATTTACAAGTTTGGAATGAACTAACCTACTTTAATGAAATACTAATAATAAAATTAAAAAGGAAATAATGAAATAGATACAACATATACAGAACCATATCAAGCTCCCAGGATGTCGCCAGCATGCAATGGGGAAGTCCCAGACTGAACACAGTAATGGATGGGAACTGGATTCCAGCTCTGGAGTCAGGAACACATGGATCAGGATCAAAGGCAGATGAACAGAAAGGGTCCTCTTTGGACATTGGCCATGGAAGAAAGAGAGCTGACCCTTTGATCCCTCAGCTTTTATACTGAGCATGGGGCAGATGGGATGGAATACCCCTGTTGATCAGTTTTGAGTCACCTGTCCTGGCCACTCCTCCCCACACGCTTTTCCATTTCTGACCCTCCAATGGGCAAATAATGAAATTGGCTGACCTTGGTTTTTATAGCGAGTATAAGCAAGAACCTCTCTGCATACCATTCCTTGGCATGAAGTACAAATATTGGGTTTACCACTCTGAGAATGAACAGTTTTCTCCACAATATGCTGTTAATTTCAGAGAGTGAGAAGAGGCCTAGCTTAGATGAAAGATTATTGAATAGAAATTTCGTTCTGTTTTACCTCAAACTGGGACACAGTGAAAGCTGTGCATTAGAGATCCTGGGGAGGAAAACAGAATGAAAAAAAATATAAAATTTACACATTCCCTTCACAGTTCATATTCTTTGGTGCATCATCTACTGAATATATTGTGTCCGCTCCCACCAATATTGCAATTACATGTTTCTTTATTGTGCATATCATAGTAAAGATACACGGGAATGGCATACTCTGTAATATTTGCCAAAAAAAAAATTTTCTCTCATAGTCAGTTCATCATAACTGTTTTCACAAATTATTAATATTACGATCCTGAATGGTATATTTTTTTATTGCAAAATGCTATTGTACCTATAGCTGCTTTTAAAAAAAAAAATATTGAGAAATTTTCTGACTTTATCTTCTTCACTTTGAGCTGTGAAAAACACAATCTTTACAACATTGTCACTTGTCTCCTGCTGATCCCAGTGTGGGATATTGACTAAAGATAAGTAATTTTATTCTTATTTTACAGAAACCTAATGCAAATAAAAATTAAGTAAAGTGTCAGAAGATGACTGGGGAGAGTTAAAAACCGTAAATCCTTCAGAACCCAATGGCAACATTCATAATGAATTCCGCAGCCTCTTGGATCTGTGTTGTAAAAACTATTGACAAATCAATATATTGACAAGCAGTGTATTGGAACTGCGATTCCATGATTTCATTTTACTTAAGTGGCAATTTAAAGAAATGTATTCTTGAAAAAACAAAACAAAACAAAATCTTCCTTCCCTATGCTGTCATCTAAAAGCAATTTTCTAGGCTGCTTTAAAATATTTTGAATTGCTGCATGGGGAGTAGTTTCTCTCCTGTTATTTCTTTAAATGAACTCCGCTGTACTAGGTCAGGAGATGATCACTTCAAATTTCCCAAGCAGCCCAAATGCCTTTACCTCAACACAAAAAAATTAAAATAATACTTTCCTTGCTGCTGTCTCAAAGCCCTTTGCAAACATTGAAGTTCAAACAGTTCTGTGTGAGAGAGATAAGTACTGGACCATAATCAACTCCATTACCTATAAAGCTTTACTGTTCAACTCTAAGTAGAATTTCTACAGGCCAGCAGCTGCAAATTAAAGGTGATCTAATTTTTTATTCTGTGGATTTCTGAATACAGTATGTATTGACCTACTGACATTTAACTTGCTTTTGCCCATTATTGTGATGTTACTTTAAATTTTTACTTGTGTTACACAGCAGCTGGTCCCCAGGCCAGCAGAGAGTACATTTGCTGTTGACTGGGTGGCAGAACTGAGGGGTACTGAACTTTCTATGGTCATCCCTGGCCTTTCCTATATCCATCAATCTCTATGAACATCAGTCTCAACAAGCCCTTTCTTGCTTTCTTTCTGGCCTAATGGAGAACGCAAGTCAAACGTGATTTTCCTTCCCAAACCAGTCTCATTGCAGGTAACAGCTTTCTCTTTTTTCTTTGTTTGTTTGTTGTTGTTTTTTCTCCTCAAAAATTGTTGCTGAAACATATTGTGTATTGAAAACTGCAAGTATGGTTTGATCAAAATTATATGTGAATAATGCAAATTTAGGGAAATATAAGAAAAATACAAAACCCGCACAACTTTCAGTGTTCTATCTTGACATTTTGAAAATGCAATTACTTTTAAAAAGTAAAATAGATATTGGAAATTAAATTGAAAATCAGTCTAAAAATACCTAATATTTAAAATTCTGCTTAGAGTATCATGAACATGGTACCTTCAGGTCAAAGTGAAGTGATTCAAGGGGGGAAGAAGTCATACTGTACATCTGTAATATAGTACAACATATCATAGCACAAAACAATAAGCTCTGTCTACTCAGATAACCTTTGCTTGCTGTCTTCTTTTGCATTGTACTCACTACTGTAGGGTTTCCGATCTATGTAATTCATTTGTCCAAACTTTAAGTCTATTCTGTAATAGGATCAATGAGTAATAAAAGTTTCCTATTATGAGTAAATTTTTCTATCTGTACTGATCATCAAAGTGTATATGAACAGAAGAGTTCCCAGCAATTCATAATATTCATGTAATCCTTTCTTCTGCATTTTGACTTAAAAAGAGAGAACAATAACTTTCTGCTTTCTCACTCATTTTATCATCACTGGGCTCATCAAATTCCTTTCACATTTGCTTGTGGCATGATCTCCAGACGTACAGAGAAATTCCCAGCCTTCTGTTGTGGTTTCCAGTCAGGTAATGCTTTCTTCATGCTTTGTGACCCTGGCAGCCAACTTGTATGTGCACATATTTCTTGTTTTTACGATTGTTCCTGCTTTTTCCTGCCTTTTTCATTAATCTGGAAAACAGGAAATCCATCTTGTTGTCTGGTATAAACATGGAGATTTTACTGTTTTCCATTATCCTTTTGCTGTTTCTCCATTGCCAAGTCACTTCTATCATGACTGAAGTAATTCCTGATGGTTGCAGAAAGAGAAAAAAGTTGATGGAGAATTAAGTTGTCTTTCTATTCAATCCAATGGAAATAAGCTGGTTTGGAAGAACTGCCAACATCTTTCCTCTTTCATCACATTCTGCCCCTCATGCTTCCAACTCGATGACATTTCTCTTAAATGTTTGCATCTAAGAGAATTTGGAGACACCTAATGGAGGTGCCAGTGTCTTATAGTTGTGGTCCCTCAGGACTTCCCACGCACAACCTCTTGCATAATAAGCTGTCTGGTAACCTAAATGCATGGCACTGTATCTGCAGTCAAAAGCTATCCAAAGTCTCTTTATTAAAGGCCAAAGGAAATAAATGTACATCGTAAATTTTTGGAAGACTATCTCAGGACCACGCCATGTGCAAGAGTGTTCATGTCTAAATCTCTCCTTCCCTTCCTTCCATATGAATACCTGCGTTTACAGAGCGCCCTCTAAGGGATATGGGGCAAAGAACAGTGTTACTGAGAGGCACATTACTGGTAAAGGGTGGGGATTAAATACAGTTCTATAGAGGGCATGTTCTTGTGAAACCATTAATTGTCATTTGCATTGAGTCAACACCCGTTGAAATCAGTGGACAGATTTCCATCACCATTAGTGGGCTTTGGTTCAATTCTGCATTATATACCTTAACTTGTTGTGATAGACATAAGATTTTTTATGGTCTGGGTTTTTTTTTAAACTAGGAACTTTTTAAAATCTGTTTTTCTTTGTTGAAATAGCCTATAATCTCACCCCAAGAAGGTCTGTGTGCTTTCATTTTGAGTTCACACATTATTAAGCACAGATTCATTTTAGTTTCATAAAACATTAAATAGACTTCCAGATAAAACTGGTTTTGTTTTCCACATGTATAGAGTTGCTTGGTTGTCATAACAATGAAAGCCAAAATAAAGCATGTGAATTGTAATGAAATCACTCAGTTTATGTGTAGTGCTAATGTCATTACTTGGTTCAAAGGATTTTATTAAATCATTGAAAATTCAGGAACAAATGAGGAATGATCTAGGAAGACCTGTTAAGTAGCAGATGCAACTGAAAGATTGACACACATGGTGCCAATTAAAACACAATACTATAGCTCACTGGGGAAAGCTGAGATAATGATGAAGCCCAAACCTAGATTTACTCAACACTACTTTCAGCAAAAGAGCATGTGAAGCCAATGGGAGTTTTGTCTGTGCTAGAAACACAAGATCCTTCCCAGAATGACTCATGCGGTCCCAAGCCGACAATGAACTTGGAAATAAGACTTCAGATCAACACTTTATTCTTGGTGACAATCTCAAATCTTTCATTTATTAGTGTTTTGCCCCTCTAAAGTTAGTGAGATTTTTGTCATTTAGTTTAATTGGAGCAGGCCAAAGCTCTGTTTCTGCAGCCCAGCTACTGAGCAGGCTGGCCCCAAATTGCCAAAATGTGTAAATTTGTGAATAGACTCCTTGACTTCACTGACATTGTTGATCTGCTAAAAATTATGAGGAACAATTCCTTCTTGGCACAAACCTTGACCACCCATACCCTTCCTGACTCCCAGCAAGCACACAGCTTACTTTGCAACATGCTCTGGTGCACTGAAGAAAGCCAGGCTGGTATTTTGTCCTAAACATTCACCCGTCAATTTAAAAAAATGAATTTTCTCATAAGATGCAACAAAAAAATGTGCCTGCTCCCAGGTGCAAACTGTATTCAGTGACAGAGCAAGAGGGGACCAGACTACAGTGGCTCTTGCTGAAAGTCAGGTGTGGATAGTAATGGCATATAAGAGACTCCCTCAGCTGGTATCCTTACTCAGGGATGGCCTGCAACAAGATGCTTTCATTCTGCTTCCCAACAAATGTTTGTGCTATTTTTACAAGGGACAGTCTGTGACTGGAAAAAGAGGAGCAAAGAGGGAAATTCAAAAGGAATGTTATAGCTATTTTATTCAATTTATTTAAACCTGAAAAAAATTCTACTTGTGCTCTAAGCACCTGATATAAAGCTTACAGAAATCCATTATAATCTTTCCACTGACTGATGTAGCTTTGAATGGAGCCTTTTTCACTCTTTTTAAACTCATTTTCCTATCTTCTTTGCTCACCTCTAATTCAGCTGTGAAATCACATCAATTCAAGTAGCATCAATCTAAAAGTGTAATTGCCCTACTGTGGAAAAATGGTGAGAAGAGATTAATTAATATCTTCATGCCTTATATTTTATATAAGGACTTTGTCATAACTGAAATTCTCCTTCTCTTATATTGTCGTGTTCTCCAGGTTTTAACTGGGTGTTACACTTGAAAAGGTCAATTACGGTAAGCTTAAAAAAATACATGAATCTGAAGATGAACAACTGACATTTAACCTAAGTGATGATGTTCTGGTTTTTAACTGTGAGTCTGATTCATTTAAAACTAATTTGGATCTATTTTTTGCTTCATTGCTCGTGCAGTGAAACTCCAAAAATTTCACCCAAGAGAGTATAATTCAAGATGGAATAGATGCTTAGTAGATATATATGTCTCGCTCTCATAAATTCTCTAAAGTACTGGAGCAAATGCAATTAAATTAAGGGAGTCCTTTTTAAAAAAAAAAAAAAAAAAAAAAAAAGAAAAAAAATTACGTCTTTTGTCACGGTGTAATAATTCTCGGTAGAAAGAAAACCCAAAGTCTGTTTCCTGAAGAACATCTCTTTTTGATTTACTGCCTGCTTTGGCAACTGTTTGCTTCCATGACAGTCTACTGCTGTAAGTGCTGGTCCTGAGTAAACTCCTTTTAGTAGAACCATAACATATTCTAATTAAGCCTGAGCTGGAATGACAGCACTATAACTCTGCTTTATCCACTGATGATCTATTTAAGGCTTTATTCTGACATCATTGACTGGGAGTAGTACCCTTGCTGACATCAACTGAGCTACTTGCAACCTAAGGAAGTGTTTGAATTCAGGTTTTTTTTAGTGTTTTACGGTTTTATGCAATGTACAGGTATGCATCATGGCGAAGTAGGCCTCTACAGTTACTTTTCTTCTCCACTATCTAGGCCTACTTAGCTACTTTCTCACTGACCTCTCATCCCAGACCTGCAAACAAGTCCTTCACCTTCTCTTTGTGTCTTCCCGCATCTTCCTGGAATTCCCAGTGCAACATTTCTCTTCCAGAAAATACACATCCCACAGAAATACTTCCTAAGGCATTGATATTTCCTCTTTAAAGTCCATTTGTCTTTGGGTCTCTCCTCTCTCAGCTACTGAACACACACTGTCATCACTACCCATCACGGCTCCTATGCAAGCAGTCTCAGCAGGTTTCTTCAACCTGTCCTCTTCCCTGTTTATGGCATGATAAGGGATAGTAGACACAAACACCCACCCCCCTATCAGCAGCAAACCATGTTAGCTTTGAACACTAGCCTGTGGGAGATGACAACCCAGCTGAACACTGAAGCTGAGGTGTGTGTGTCTTCCTTATAATGAACTTGTCACCTGGAAGTTACAATGACAGGACATTCAGCCATGCTCTCATAGGAAAAAAAGCCCACTTCTTACACAAAACCTGACTATTTTATCACAGTCTGACATGATATTCAGCTTTTGTTCAGAGCTGTATACAGGTTCTACCTGTCCTACCAGTTACCTTGGTCATTCCCTCAATGGGCAAATAACCAGAGAAAACAAGGATAACAGCACAGCTCCATTCAGTTCTAGGATATTATGTGAATTGCTTTTCTTCATTTGTTTATTTATTCATACCTATGTCTTCTAAATATATCCCAGCAGTGAGCTGCCTACATCTCATTTCAAACTTTCTCACAATTGCAAAAGATTATATGTCATTCAGAACTGCAGCTGTCTTTTACTGAATGACCCACAGTCTCACCTGTGGTAGATTTACTGTGTGCATGTGAGTTCAAGCTCTCCATCATAAGAAAATTATGTAGCAAGTCTGACTCAGATGCAGTTGCTCCAGCTTCTGAGTGGAGAGTTTCTGTCCAGATATTCTTTAAGAAATTGCAGCTTACTCTCTTTCCTCAACTCATTTTTTTTTCAGTGTCTAATTTTCCTCTCTATTTATCCGTGTACTAATGCACTCCAAGATCCTGTTCCCTACTCTTGACTGTCTCATAGGACCACTACTTAAGACTACAGTGTCACAGAGCAGCTGGTAGTATTTAGTGACCTCCCACTCTATTAGATGGAAATTGATTTTCCTCTTCCAGGCGAGTGAAAAATCCATAATGTGCTCCATCAACTTGGATTCTGCAGCAGCACTAGCAATTGAAGCTATAGGGGAAGACACAGCTCTTCAGATTTCATAAATGGCAGTATCTTTTCTGAGCATCAGAGTGAGCAGACTGCAGTAGAGGAGTTCTCAAGCAGTTTGCAGAAAAACTAGTAAGGACTTCCTGTCTAATATTTATTTGGTAATGTTTGTTGCTGAATCCCTCCAATAATGTTTTGCCACTGTGAAGTCACTTCCAACTAGTTATATTATATGGCCACAAATAATAATATCTGCAAGTACTTGCAAGCCATAGCCCCCAAAGCTTAATTGAAGAAACAATACCCAAACAACAGTGCACAGGTGTGCTTCCGTGGGTAAAAAGCAGAAACTGAGACCTTCTTTTGGTAGCAGTGATTTATCTACTCTGCCACAGAATTAAATCATATAAAAAAGAGCATTTATGACAAGTATTTGCAAATAAGTATTCAATACAACAAGATCAAGTAGTCCCACATCTTTCGGAAATTTCAATCACTATTAATCTGAAGAGTAATGCTTTTTGACCACTCCCACACCCTAGGGGTGCTGTTCATGAGTTCAGGATGTGTATTTTCATCTCTGTTTTCATCTCCGGATCTAAAACTTTGAAATTGATTCCTGTTAGATATAGGAATGACCAAAAATATCAACTCTCCAGAATTACTGTAAAACTTCTTTCCTTGACCTTACTTTTCCTTGCAGCAGCTCAAAACCAATTAGTAGCTAAGGAATATGTGCACCTAGATCCAATATAACATATTTTTATGTGAGGAGAGGGAATGAAGTGGAAACTTGGTCGACATAGCTCACCTTGATGGGTACTTAGTTGTACAAGGTGTCCAGACACCACAGTCTTGGGTGTAGTTTTAAGAACCTGCATAGAATACAATCAAGCTAAAAAGGAGTCGAGTGTATAGCACATTAACACCGAGGGGAACCTTTTTCCAACAATACAAAGAACATATTTTCTGGGGAAAATGTCCTCTTTGTTTTTATAGCAAGCTGGATCGAAATTTCCAGGCAGAAAGCAAAGAAATTAAAACAGACATTCACATGATAACTGCTGATGACAGCCACAAGATAGACAGACTGTAGTCATAAAACAATTAGAAATGTTTTTTAAGCATAAGCAATTACTTATTTTATCATAATTGCCAGTGAAAACAACACCCACTAAGGGATAGAAAAGAATACAAGAAATTGGTAAACTGAAGTTTAAATTCATTCAGTTACTTCCTGTGCAATGTAGCTACTTGATACAGCCTCAAGACTGTTAACAGTGTATTTGCATGTAAAATGAGAATATGAATATCCCTCTTCTTTATCTCACAGAAGAGCTATAAAACATCACATAGCTGTTACTTTCAGAAGAGATAATAAGAACAAAATGTTATTAAGGTACTATCACCAGTTCTATTGTGTTTTCATTTTATCTGTTAATGACCATATTTTCTTGAAATGGACAGATTGTGACATTGTGGGAGTCAGGCTTTCTCTCAAAGCAGGACACAATATGAAAGGACTGCAACCATGGTCTCATTCTAAGTGTTATATCTTTGACACTCAAGCTTTCTGGGGAGGCAGAGTCCGTGGGGGAGCCCTGCAGAGCTTGTGGTTCCTGTGAGGGAGAGCCAGCTCTATCATTCTGGATTTGCACAGAGGCAACTACACAAGCATGACTGGAGTGTTAAAGACCTGACAAAAACTGGAGAGGGAATTTTGGCAGGCATGAAATTCACAGACTCTCCTGATTTTTGTTGCCCACTATATCACCTCCAAAGTTACTCTTTAAAATGTGTGTGCTTATCAATGTATTTATACATCAAGAGATGAGTATACAGAATCACAGAATCACCTAGGTTGGAAGGGACCTTTTAAGATCATCTAGT
>JAOXJM010000012.1:85397905-85416760 GCA_026413425.1 Tringa solitaria
TGGTGTGGTCCAAGAAGCACTAAGTAGAGTGGGATAATGACTTCTTTATCTCTGCAGGTGATGCCCTTGTTGATGCAACCTGGCATCCTGTTGGCTTTCTTTGCCACTGCAGCAAAGTTCATGCATATTGAACTTGTTGTCCAGCATAACCCCCAGGTCCCTTTCCATAGAGCTGCTCCGAGTTGGGTAGATCCCAGTCTGTGCTGTGCTCCTTGATTTTTTTCCCAGGTGCAAGACCTTACACTTGTCATTGTTAGACTTCATAAGGTTCTTTTTAGCCCACTCCACCCATCTGTCAAGGTCTTCCTGCAGATTTGCTCTCCTTTCTGAACTGTCCACTTCCCCACTCAGTTTGGTATCATCAGCAAACTTCATCAGGATACACTTGATCCTGTCATCCAGATCACTTACAGAGGTATTAAACAATGTTCAGCCCAATATCGATCCCTGGAGGACCCCATTTGTGACAGATTGCCAGTTTGAAAAAGAGCTATTTACCACCACCCTTTTGGTGTGACCTGTCAGCCAGTTCCCTGCTCATCACACGGACCACTTGCCTTTAAAAAACGGGCTTTTTTCAGGTACCTAAATGTTAATATAAGCATGTAGCTAGAGTTAGTGTGTCTTGCAACTTTGAGTCTCGGCACACTGCTATTGCTATTGTAACAGATGGTTCCTCCATGAAGACTTAAAATTTCGAGGTACTGAGCAACACTGACTGAATACTTTATAGAGTTAGGCGTATAAGTTAAAGCATACCAGAAAAAAAGCTGTGTATGTATTACCACAGCTTAGAAGAAATAAACTCTGAGAAAGGATATGAAACAATGGTAGATAAATTTTGTTAACCAAGGAAAACAGTCACATGTGGAAAATCCAATAATGATGAATTCTGGTCTTTTTAGCCTCAAGGAAAAGATATTTTTCATAACAGTTATTATGTTTCCATGTTTCCCACCATGCACACAGAAACCAATACAATATTTTCCTTCTGTCTATTTTTCTCACTTATGGTTTCTGGTAAGCATTTGCCCACTCTGGTGGTTGTGCCACATAAAATTATGACTCTGTAAATGTGAATGCTGAGTAGTACGTGTATGAATTACACCTAGCAACTTTTTTTCTGAGTAAGAACAAGTTGTTTTCCTGTGTTTTTCCCATTTGTTCACAAAAAAAAGAAAATAGATTGCCATGATTTTTTTACTTAGCTTATGATTTCTCAGCCTAGACAGATCGGTCAACTCCATCTTTCACAAAAAATCCAAACAGAACATAATCTAATCCATGGCATAAATTTTAGATCAGTTCTGCTGGAGAGCCCAGGCTTTCTTTTAAATAAATTTTATTTTTCTTTTAATAGTGCTGTACATGAGATGAAAAGATTTTGATCTGACAGTATCAAAGAAGCCTAGATTTCCAGCAAAGCCCTGGAGGCTCATAATAAAAGATACTGCTTTTTCTTTTCCCTCCCAAAATAGGCATATTCTTCATACTAATTATATTTTAAAATGTTCAATAGATCAGCAGCTGCTAGTACACAGAGACTTATGAAGTAGGCAGGACAGGAGCAGTTTTAAAAGGATAGATTTTACCTTATAAGTGGCTTGAGAAAAACTTCAGTTGTACTCAATTTATACCCAATAAAAAAAAAAGTCGACAATGGACTGGATATTCTGTCTGGTCTTAAAAAAAAAGTCTTGGGAGTCTTGGTAGCAGTGAATTTAGAGAGCTGTTAAACTTCATTCCGTTCTCTTAAAGACGGAAGAAACTGCCCTGACTAGATTCTGACCTAAGGCAACCCCACCACAGCTCAGGCTACTTAGGAATGGTGAGGAACCAAATGAAGAGAAATGCATTATAGATCACAAAGTGATTTATCTTTTTTTTTTTTTTTTTTTTCCCCAAATCTTCCTAGTCTGGGTGTCTGTTCAACTTCAAAGGATGTCTGTCTTTGAGACAAGAAACTAGGAATTTACAATTGAGACTAGGGGACTACTATTTTTGTCCCTAGGAATTTAGGAAAAAGAAACTGGAGATGGTTCTGAGGGTATAGCTGCAAGACTTAACTGCTGAGAAAGAATAACAGAGAGCACTTGAAAAAAGGAAAGATCCTAGCTTGGAAATTAAAGCACCAAAATAATGGCACTCTGCTGGGCACAAGGTGAACACAAAGAACACCAGGACAAGGGTGGTCCAGGAGCTGTGTACTCGGTGTTCTGGTCCTGTCTGGTCACTGTGATAGATGTCAAAGAAACAAACTTTATAATATATATGTAGTGATTATAGCTGTTCATATACCAGGGGAAAAAAAAATAATATTTATTTGGTATATTACATCAGGAGGAAGAAAAGTCTCAGAATTCAACAGCTTTTTTCCTTCATTTAAAAGAATAATGAGAAAATTGTTGCTATCTGACCAGGCAAAGTATTAGCCTCTTTCATTGTTTGCTTGTTTCTCTTTCTTAAACATAAGCATAAATAGAGACGAAGATTTCATTTCATTAAAATTGAGCACTTTGCCTCCAGCTTTCAGACCCTAGGTCATGATATGAAAAATACCAACAATGCATTCCTATTCCACCTGAAAGCAGTTGCTAACAAAAGCCCACATTCTGTCTGGGAATCTCATGGTGTTTTTCAAACATTGTTGAGTCTAGCAGTGAACAATATATGGGCAATATACCTTTACAACAATATACCTTTGCACAGAAAGAGAGGAGCGGGGGGAGGAGGAGAAGCCCTTTACCATCCATGTGACCTTAAAAAAAATACCCATTAAAGACAAGTTCAAAGCCTGGAATACATGGAAGATGCACCTAGGAGCTTTCCATTGCAGTTCCTAATGATAAGATGTTCAGGACTCTAGAGCCTCCTACCCCAAAGACACTAAACTGAGTTGAGACTAATTACTAACACCTGTTAGAACATGATATTGTGCTGAAAGGTGCCGGGAATCTTCATTTAATTACTGTATATTTATTTGGTATCCCTCTGTTTCGAAATGACCTGAGAAGCAAACCAAACTTTGATTACACCAATTTATATCTTACTGAATTCTTGTCGGAGGCTCCCTGAAAAGGGATTAGTTGATATCTGCAAGTTCCAAATACTTGCTCTGTAGGACTTTAGTTTTGTGTAACCTGATATACAGTCATAGTTGGGTTGAGTATTTTTTTCTCTACTTTTATTTATTTTCAGTATTATAGGACTTTCTTATGAAATTTATATGTCAATTAAATTCTTACAAATCACGGATATTGGCTGTCAATATACAGACTTAAAATGAAGTGGCTTAGAGTGTAAGGTTTAGAGTGTAAAATTAGTATTTCCATTACATATAATATTAATGTTCTAACTTTGTAACTATTTGTTGACACGAAAAGTTTTTTCCTTCCGGAAGCCAGTGTACTTTTTCTACTTATGTCGCTATATTCATTGAATATTGACATTATCATGCAAATGTGACATTTCATTTATTGAACCCCGTTAATGTAGGCACCTCTCACCATGTGCAGACGCTCTATGGTAGTACTATACCCAGTTTGTAAATATACAGCAATTATTGACTGACTAAATACACAGAATAGGTAGCTAGGAATAACTAGACTAAACGTGAGTATGCTCAGCATCTCCGGTGCAAGCTGGAGTCTCTGCTGCCCAGAAAATCATTGTTGGGAAAGTGTCAGACCCTCCTTGGTCCTTGGATTAGGCTAGTTCTTGATTTTTTAATTTCTTGGGTTTTTCACTCATCTTTTTGTGTTTCTTTTCATAGTTTCACACCATTTCATACCAGTATTTTTCTGTGAGTCCCTGAGTTGCTACTAGCATTTCAACAATATCACTTCTGGCTTCATTTTCATTTTCCTCAAGAAGAAAATCTGGGCTTTAGCCTGCAGTCTCTCTCATAGCTCAACAATTTTTCAGTAAATCTGAGCCAAGGCCACATAAATGTGCCATTCAAAACTTGGCCACAGGCTACAGAGAGCTGAACTCCCTTGCCACAGAGGGCATAGAGTGCAAACCCAGTTCTGTTGGAAAAGTTATGACTTGAGACTGAAAAGACAGATACTGCACACACTTCTGAGATAATCTTAAGGTCAACTACCTAGAGGGTAAAGATTTCTGTTTACCTACTTTGGGTTTTACTTGATGTAATGAAGTCTGGAGACAACCTATTGATGCTTAAGTGTGGTATATACATAGACCAGAGTATATGTGTCATCATTAAGGTCTCTGGGATGGAACAGTTTGTTTATCATCTGAGAAGTTATTATTTGTTTCAACTATTTTTTTTAACCCTAGTGGCTTCCCAATACTGAAAAAAATCTCTAGTATTATTGACGAGTGGTAGCTGAAACATCAAAAATATATTTGAAAAATGAACACAATGTTATTGTATGACTATTAATGTGAAATTATTTGATGTCTATGTCGAGAATTGCACATCTGGAATTGGTTGAATAAACATTTTTTGGAAGAAAATTTATGATAACACTTCCTGAAGATATGCCTCCTTAAAGTTTAAGCTCAGTTACTCATGCACCGGTTTGAATTGTCTTTTAACAACTATTTGAAAGTGTTTCTGAAGGATTTTTCCAGAATATAAAGGTAGATGGCAGTTAGATTTGCTAGGTTAATCTGAGAGTTTAGATTATAAAATACTGTTTGTTTTGGGCACTCATAGCTACCTTTGCATGACCTGAAATACTACACTAAAATCTAGTTTTCTCCCAAAATCTGAGAACAGTTCTGTATCTTCTGCATGAGCCACGGATAACCCTACTCTACCCTGTTTATATTAATAATATTTACAAAATAGTTACGTTGGGAGCTGGGACTCTTATCCATTGTCTACATTCAGCAATGAAAGGCAAATAAGTAGCTAAATTCTGTTTACCTGGAATTTGTGACTCTAATTCTCTATTATTATTGAATTCAGACTGCCCCAGAAAACGTAGCAATGTTTTTTGCTTTTCTTTGAAATATTCTTGTGCATTAAATAGCCTTCCTTCACTTATTTTGCATGTCCTGATGGAAATAAGATGTTCTTTCACTGTCTTCAGGAAAAGTAAAGAGGTAGCCTTTGTGACTATGTCACTATGTAAAAAAGAGTGGGAAAGCATTTAGTTCACAGCTTGCAAATGTAAAGACCAATTTTTTTATTTTCTGTTCTGCTCTTTATTTTTTCATATTGCCAGCATAATTCTTGAATGACAGCAAGAAGACAAAGTAGCTAGAGCTGGTCTCATCTTTTCTGTTAATGTTTAATGTTCTCATTTTTTTGTGACAGCCATAGACAGAATCTCCACTGAACTGTTGAAATACACTTTACACAGTTTGGTGGAGAGAAAATACAAATATTATGATAGTGATTTGACAAGTGTTTTAGCACTAGACCAATCAGTTTTGCAGTGTAAATGGGTACAGGATAAGCTGAATGGTTATTGCTTCAGGAAGGAGAATGATATGTTTTCATTATATTTGTTACTTCAGATCATCCATGTTTTTCCCAACTGCTTCTGGATGGCCACTGAAGGGAACACCCTCCTGCACCTGCTTAAATGAACATGATATACTCAGGACAGTCTCCTGAGAGTGTCTCTCAGTGATTCCTCTTCCCTTTTATCACTGAAAGTTTCCAAGATGTAAAGCTATTTCCCAAGTTCTTACATGACTGACATTTACACTTGCCCTTAAAATTGCATGGGTTATTATTATTTCTTTCTGAGGGAAGACATGAATATCATGTTATAAGGAGATGCTTATACCACATGCAGGAATGGGTGTTGCAGACATTGACATTTTTTAGTAAACAGGCAAAGGGCTTATCTGCTGGGAAAAGATAGAATAGAAAATATTGCATGTGAAATTCAATTCGCTGCTCTGTGATTTTAACAGTGACACATCCTAGGGACCTTGGGATCAATACTATTCATAATCTGATTTCCCAGAATAATTTTTTCTCATATGCAAACATCACCAAATCGGTTGTCATTTACAATTCAGCACTTTTGCATAATGCCAGAGAAGCTGAGCCATAATTAAACAAACTTCTTCTCTCCTCATTATTGACCTTGAGAATTGATATGAGGGAGTCTGGAATGGTGGATCTCTGTGGTGCGTTCCTGTTTAGCAGCAAAAGAACAAACTGGTCTCTTATCTAAGGCTGTTGGTCTCTCTGTTCAAAGACATTAGCATTATTGGATCCGAAAAACATCAGTCCAGGAGCAAATCTTGTTCTGGGGACATCACAAAATCTGAAAGATGATGCAGAAAAAATTTCTGAGAAGAATCCAAGCTGAATAAAATATCCACAGGACTAAATCTTAGCGTCTGTCTTTGCAAGGATACCTGCTTTTTTTTAGCTTGAAAAGTTGTGATTTTCTTCTTCAGGGTAATAACCACATTTCAGACAAGAGCAAGATGGTAATGTTGATCTGTCTAGGTATAAGCTGTGTAGTAATATAAAATCACATTTATATGTAGGCTAAAATGAACCTTGTACATGTGTAGACACTAACCTCTCCTTTGACTTGACATTATTATTTACTTAATAATACCATCCAAAGCACTTTCTATATTTCTGGGAAAATGAGACTTTTCCAGTCTTTTAGAGGTTGTTTCTCCCCCTTTATCAGGGGTATCCTATCTAGGAAATCTAATACTCAAGGCCTAGCTAGACTGCTTGTTTAGAGCTAACTTGACTTTTCAGAACAGTAGATTTTTTTTCCAAGATAATGAAGTAGTGTTTTGTGAAGATTGGTGCTACCACAGCTAAAGCTGCTCTAAGCACAAAAGCCAACTGCTCTGGTACATTTCATGGAATCTGCTTCTTATTCTAACATTGCATATTTTGTCTTGCTTTCTTCTATCTGACAGCCTGTTCCTGAACCTCTTGCTTCTTAGAAAAGCTTTCTAAGATTTCTAAAACTCAGAAATGACATTTTTTTTAAAACGTAAACACACACACAAAAACCACAACACTTGAGATCTAAAAAGTTGGTTATTTGGGTTTTTTTATAATTTTGGTCTTAAAGCTTTCACGTACCAATTAAAACACTTAAAATAAACACAGTCATGAATAGCAGATGCTGAGGGACAAATGCTCCTTGGCTCAATTAAGCTGAATTATTTCTTCTTATTTTTTTTTTAATAAAGGAGTGTCAAATATAGAATTGTTGTCCTATCGACAGGCAACAAAGAGTGAAAGTACTTTTCATTCAGTAATGTATTAAGGTATTGTTAAGACATTCAGCAACATCTTGAGGCACAAAATGCAAGTTACTTTAACAAGTGTTGGGTTCACTATTTTCTAGCATCCTGCCCTCAAGAAAATGAGTCACTGTGGCCTGCAATTGTTACCTTAGTGTGACTTCAGTTTGCAGAAAAAGGTATTTTGTATGACAGTGGGAAATTTCAGCACTCAGATATCCAAGAGGAAAATAGATTTTCTCTTACTAGGGTTTTAATTTGGAATTACAACCAAGCCAGTAGAACAAGTTTTAGGCTCAGCTTTCCAAAGCAATTACCCTTTTTGAAGGACAAATACTGTTTCTCTTTAGCATACCTGCTTAAGTGGATCCTAATCATAGACCAGCGAAATTTTGAATGCTTTCACTAGTCATCTGTTTTGAGGTAGCATTTGCAGTCAGTCTATCTGCTTTGCCCCTACCAAGAAGTATAAATCAGAGAATAATCTCCTGTAGTTAATTAGTTAATTTTTGTTGCTCCTGACAACATGAGAAATAACCTTGAGTCCATTAGATTACAAGACCTAGGTTTTATATCCACTTTTTTTCACCGTTCTTTTCCATTTGGTACTTTGATTTTACCCTGTTATGTTGAGGTTTATTTGTTGGGATTTTTTTTTCCCATGACAATGGTATATAAAATTATTTTTCTCTAGATAGCTATATAATAATCCAGCAAGACTTTTTCTGTCATGGAATCAAGGTTTGTAGAGTGTATCTTGTTTCAGAAGATTAGTAAGGAGTAAGGAAACAGTAAAAAACCCTCAGATTGAGTGCACCTGCAGAAACAGGTTCTATGAAGTCTTATTTCAAGAACCAATCAGTGAAGATCAATTCAGAAAAAGTTATCACAGCTTTTGGGCAATGCAGCCACTTGCTAATGGTTTTCCTCAGCTGTTTTCTAAGGAACAACATTAATAAAGCTGGTCTTACTCCGTCTCAGTCAGTGGAATTAATAGGAGTTTATTCTAGGCTCACAGGTGGCTAAAGCCACAGGAAAATTGTTTCATATCATCTTTCAGCTGAGAACAGAGCTTCAGAACTTATCTTTGGTCATTGGTCAAACTGAGCCTCAGGTTATTTGGACATTTGGTTCACAGATTTTTCTCAACACTATTTATCCAAGAAGTCTGTAACCTGTTTACAAGCCCAGCTGGCAGAGGGTGAGCCTTGGAGTGAGCTCTGGCATATATATTTTTCTCTCTTCAGTGGTGCACAGGTTTGTGAAATGCATGCCAGATAGTTCTTTTTTCTATCCCAGTGTCTAGCGCTTCAAAGATCTGGTAATTGGAGTGATTATATGTGAAGATAGCTCCTTCAGATCACCATTAGCTATGTACCTAATGATTTTCGCTGGATGCTGAAAAAAATCACACAAAAGAGCGATAGCACAGAAGTGCAGTAAGACACCAATGTTTAACATAAACTTTCAGAGAGGAATAAAATCAGACCATTTTGTCAAGAACTTAGTGTCAATGTAGCTGACACTGATAGTCAAAGAATCAGTAGACTGCCTAGGCAGAAAGTCTTCGTCATTCTCATCATCCCATCTACGACCTCTAAAGAATTCAGAATTGAACTGTTATCAGAAGTGGAAAGTTCTTAGCAACTCCAATTGTATCTGGTTAAAATTAGGAGAATCAAGGACTGCTCTGAATAAGGCATCAGGCAGACCACCAGAGCTGCAGTTTACTTAGTCATATAGTCATGTTTATCTGGATTTCCTTTTGTTTCTATCAGTTCTAAGTCTTAAAAATATACCGTACACTTCCACACCTAAAAGCAGGAGCTTATCAGCCATGTCTTTCAGCTGAGGCTCTTGATAACAGCTAGCTCATGTAACAGAGTCTTAGTCGTTACTGTAGTGCAAAATCTGAGAAGAGTGCTTACTAAGTCTGTGAAATCCATGCATCTGCATTAATTCCTCTTGAAGGGGAATCTCTTTGTAGTAAGCTAAGGATCATAAACAACTTTGCATATAAAACCACAACTGGCTCTTTCCTAGAAGCATTTCTTTGATTATGCTGCATTAATTACATAATATGTAGCAATTAGGCATAAATTAAACTATAGACTCCGTTAGTCTCATCTCAGTCTGCTGGAACACAGCCCTCTCTGAGTTAGGACACGAACACAAAGAAAAGTCACTTCCTCTTCTCAGTACTGGCAGTGTGATAGTTTCACTAGTATAGTGATAGTATCACTAGTTTTTCAGAGTGTGAGGTTTTTCACAGTCACTTTTGAAGTTGGTCTGAGCTTCAGGGTGTATAGGTCAGACATCTTCAGAGGTATTTTCTAGTATGATGAAATGAGTCCTGTGAAACTTCAGAAGGACCATGTAATCTGAGAGAAGCACTAGGCAAAGAACCTAGAGTTTGTCCATCTCAGGAGCAAGACAGACATCAAGTTTTAGATTCTTCCAGAAGACTTGAGACCAACAGATGCCCTGGAGAAACAGCAGGAAGACAGGACAGATTTTACTTTTAATAGGAGGGAGGACCAAGGGACTTGTTTGCAACCCTCAACCCTAAGGTTCAAAAACATCCAATAGAAACCAATGACAAAATCAGTGGTGGTATTTGTGGACTGGGTACTTATTTGCGCACACTTTACGTGTATTACTGTGCACTTTATCTTGGAGAGGGACTACCTACTCTGTTTTTCCCTTGTATAAACTGAGTTACCTGAGATATTTCAGGTCATTTCCTAAAACAATTTTCAGTCAACTTACTTGCGCTTTCTATCTACAGATGCAAGAGATTATACACTAACTTCTTCTTCCCTAGGCGTCAGACACACTCCAGATTACAGTTTGTATTTCTGTAGGCAAAAACACCCATACATGCAACATAATAAGTTTTGGTGGAATTGCAGTTCAGTATCCACATCTGATTGGATCCCTGGAGTATCTGAACTGCCTTTTGAAAGAAACAAGCTCATCAGTTCTGGAAGCACAGGATGAAAGTAATTGCCTGTTAAACAGCACAGAGAATACGCTCAGCTCAGTGTTACACCCTGAGAGCTGTCCTTTGGGGAGATTAGATAACTATTTCATCCAGAACTAAAAAGTCCCACTGGAAAGAATGAAAACTCTTACCTTTGCAATCAACTGAAATATCAGTGGGAAAATTAATGAGAAAAGTCTTACACCTGACTCATTAATTTCCTTTCTAGAATAATACAAACTTTTTGTCTACAACCTCATACAGGCTGCAACTAAGAGTGTTTTATCTACAAACTCACAGGCTGCCCAGAGAAGTGGTGGAGTCTCTGTCTCTGGAGGTATTCAAAACTCACCTGGACGTGTTCCTATGTAACCTGCTCTAGGAGGACCTGCTTTGGAAGGGGGGTTGGACTAGATGATCTCCAGAGGTCCCTTCCAACCCCATATCATTCTGTGATTCTGTGAAAAAGTGTAAGAAACAACAGAGGGAACACGAAGGTCAGAGGAGGAGGAGGAAAAGGAGGAGGTGTTCCATGCTGGAGCAGATGTCCACACTGCAGCCCATGAAGGATCATATTGGAGCAGAGATATCAACACCGCAACCCATGGAGAACCCCATGCTACAGCAGACAGACATGCTCTGAAGGAAGCTTCAACCCACTGAAAGCCCACAGTGGAGCAGGGGAAAAGGGTGAGGAAGAAAGAGCAGCAGAGAGGAACATTCACCTACCAACTGCAAGCTCCAATTCTCCTTTGGCTCTGCAATGCTGGGCAGGGTCGGGGAGGGAGAGGAGTCAGGAATGAAGAAATCAAATTGAGCCTGGGCAAAACAGGGGCGGATGAAGTGTCTTTTCTCTGTTTCTCACCGTCTACCTATATTTTAATTGGCGATGAATTAAATTCATTTTCCCCAGTCAAGTCTGTTTTGCTCATCACAGTAACTGGTTAAGCAATCTTTCTACCTTTACCTTCACCTATGAGCCTTTTCACGTTATTTTCTCCTCCTACTCTGGGGAAGTTAAGAAAGTGAGAGGCTGGCTACTCAAGGTCAACCCACCACAGGAGGGTTGACAGAGGATGGTTCCTGCAAAAGTCTTTACAGGAAAATAAAGTTTATGTCTTGCAAGAAGCATTGGTAATATGAACAGAATTATTTCTTGCACTTGCTGTATGAAACACAGTGGAAAAGTTTTCTGTGATCTTTTACTGCCTAGAGTCATCCTATTTCACTTAAAGTACATAATTGAGGCATCTAGGTTAGAAACTTAGTCACCCTGGTCAATGAAAAGGAACAGGTGCCTTCAGAGGATGATTCAAATCTTTAATTGGACAGTTTCTCTCCGAAGGTGTTGGGTTCTCACCATCGATTATAAAAGAAGCCTCAGACAAATGCTTTCTTAAAAAGGTGTTTCAGTTAAGTGCTGTAAGTTAAGCAGGATGAACCAGGGCATCTGTAGCTTAGGTCTTAGAGCATTTAATCTTTCTTGTACAGCAAGCAAACCTGGTAATAATACTTTATAATCTGCTTTTAATGTACTCCTCACAGTAGCCATGCAGTTTATCCTAGCTTTTCATGCACAATTGAAATGTCCTTTTCTCCTTAGTATTTAAGGCTATTTTAACATTTTATATTTTTGGACTCATGGTTTTGGGTAGATGCGTATTTTATTGTTGCAGTTCTTTTTTACCCATGTGCTGTTTTTCCCAAGTAATATTTCTTGCAGATGAAAACATTACCAAATGAACTAAATATCATTAAAAATTGTCAGAAGATTAAGATAGAATTAAGTGTAGGTGTGCAGTTTTAAAATCCAAATGACACAGTTTGAGAATTGAGCAAATATTAAGTAACACTTAAAATCATCCCTCTCGAATTTGAGTAAAATAATAGTTTCATTTGTTTTCATGACAATTCAGTCATCACATAGCACTAATCCAAAACTGGAAGTTGATGGCAGATGGATGAATTTTTTGTTGAAGTGATGTTAGTCAAACTGCAGGTTTAACTATTTATGAGTTAAATAATGCCTTTCTTCAACAGTTTTCCTTCTTTCCTCCTAAATTTGTTGTTGTTGAGATGATGTTCCCCTTCTTGAGCATACAGCAAAGAAACAGTCAATTCCTGTTAACTGAAAATTTTCTTTTGGGTGATTTTAGTGACTTGGTAATAAGCAGCAGCTCTGATCAAGCTTAGTCATCATGCATGTTAGAGTCACTTCATAAATACAGTAATTGATGTGATTGTTAAGAGGAACCTGGGCAGCTGAAAAAAAAAAAAAAAACAAAACCAAAACCAAATGACTATAGTTCTCCAATGAATTTTTAATTATATTGTTATAATTTTGGATTGGGTTGGGTTTTTTTCCAACTATGTTCTTCATAACGATTTTCATCTTCCTGTCCATCTGCCTCCCATTGTAAACTTCATTTGTTTACCTTTTGTTGGATTTCTCAAATTTTGTATTTACCTCTATTCCTGTCTTCCATGCACTTCCTCAATTTTTGCCTCCTAATGGATGTTGCTGCAGAGTGCTGCACTTTCTTTAACAGCAATACTTATTTTGAATTTTCTTCTTGCTATTGCAGGGTGCCAGGTTGCTTGTCCTGCTTAAATCTCCACATAAAATCAATTACTGCAGCAATTATCTTGTGGGTTTTTGTTTTGTTTTAAATGATGGAAACTATATTTTAAATGATGAAAATTAACTCCTTTGTGGTAGCTTGGTTTTTCCAACGCATTCTCTCTGTGGCCTTGACTCTAATTCATCTGGTTTGTTTTCAGGTTTTCTCTAGCCAAAATATTGTAACAGGATATTTGCATTAGCTATGCAAAAGGCAAACTTCATACAAAAAGTGCAGCATCCTCCCACGACCCGTCCTCCAGGAAAAAAGAAGTAAGGCTAGCTTATCTGCTGGTGACTTGGTCAGGATCTTAAATCTAACAAAAGCTTTACATGCAAAAAAAGACAAAAGAAAAAAAAAGTTGAAAAAAAAAGAAAATATATTCAATACTGTATTTCAAATTTAGCCTTACCATTTTTGTGCTTGCATATCAAGTGAGGAAAATTATTAACCCAAAAGGAATGTGTAGTTATTGCTGAAGATAAATATCTCAATATAAGACATATGTACAAAGTAAGATACATACAGTCACACTAGAAGGGCTCAGCTATTGTGGTAATAGATGACTATGTTGATTGAGAGATTTACTGATATTTTGGGAACTGGAAATAAAATGATTCTCATGAGGAGTTGTATTTTAATATACTTAATGTGAGGGGTGAGCTGGTAACTATTATTGCATTTTATTTTACAGTCTCATCAGCCTCTCACTTTGGACTGTAGGCTTTTGAAAATACTTGCTGTCCTGCCACCTGGGTATAGCTTTAATTGAAATTATGAGGCAAATGAAATTGTGCTTAAGAAGAAAGACATAAGTACCTATCAGAAACATGAAAATGTATATATATGGTTTGTAAAATATCAGTTCTCTGTTTTGAGGAGCATAATCTTTTCAATAACATCAAGGCATACAAAATCATGAGGCTTGTTTTCTTAATGGCCGTTATGGAATTAATTTTTTTACCCAATGCTTTAAGACTTGTTTCTTTTGGCATTTTTACCGACTTGAGCTTCCCTGACTCTTTGATTCCACCATTGAATAGCTGATATCTTGCAAAAAGGACGTGGCTATATATTAAAGACAGGAGCCACAACCTGAAAAATGTCACTTAATTAAGTTTTTGTCCCAGTTGTGTATGCTAATAAGGTAATTTGCAATATGTATGATATTAAAATGAGGCAAATCAGCCCTCTGAATCTGACAAACCAATGTGTTGTTGAGAGCTGATTTTGCCTCCAAAATCAGGTACTAATCAGTTTTTCAGCAAATGTGCAAATGACTGTGGAATTCTGAGGCCATTGAACAAATTCCTGATAACGGAATAGCAGTACAACCAACTTCTATAGAAGTTGAATACTCATTTTCATGGGGTATTTCATCTAAGATATAAATACTTATTCAACGGCATATCGTATAAATACATACCCTAGAAAGTATCAGGGAAGCGGTAAGGTGTATTCTGATGGAGGAGGAAGCAACCAGTCCCTCTTTTGCCAGTGCAGCCACAGTGATCACAGGCTGCTCACTGACCACACGCACAGCACCGCAGGGTCTCTCAGCCACGTGTTACAGGTGCTTGCACAACCTTGTATGATGTTATTTTAGAGTCCCCTTTTGTTTGACTTAGAGTCGTGATTCTGCTGAAGTTCTGATAGCCCTGAAGCTCACAAGTTCCTAAAAAAAAAAAAAAAAAGTCTAAACCATCAAAAGCTTTAATCATGTCACGCTCAGACATTTTTGTACAAATTTCCTTTTGGTCCATGGGTACAAGAAGCTATTCATAATAATGCAGTGTGATCAGGCACGTTTTATAAATGTTGCGGGTTGCCTGAAAAATGTCAGGGTGTTTTTTTCCTCAGGGTTTCCCTGTTGTAGCTGTCTTGCACCAGGCAACAACACTATATTTTCATTCTATATAGCCCACCTCTCAGTGAGGCTAATCAGTCACGCATACTCTTCCTGCTGGCAGAAAGCCTTTTCCTTCACCATGTAGTCGGCTTTCGCTGTCAGGACTTAAAAAGTGCTTCTCTGACACTCGTGAAAGAAGCAAAACTGGAACAAGTGAATTACAACAGGAACAAGTTGTACCAGCACTAAAGCCTTATTGTAATATAATGAAATTCTATCATCAGGCAAAGAAAAACGCAGGACTGATATGGAAAGCAGTTAAAGCTCATGTATCATCACTGCCCTTCCTCAAGTGATTACAACATGAAAAGAGGTGTAAGAATAAATTTGCATTGTTTTTTGTGTTCTTGGAACAGAAATTGGTGCTTTGAATGGCTTGTTGAAGAACTAATAATTGAGTTGGGGGGCTTAAGATGCAAAATTTCTCTGGTTCAGCTGCTGTCTCACTTTTAGATAAGATAAGGATTAAGAATACAAATTGCCTAATAAAGAGGAAAATCTTTTCTGTTAAACTTGTATTGCTCCCCCCTGTTCCAAGGGAAGCTGAAAATGCTTAGCTTCCTATTAAGAAAAAAATCTTAACCGTTTAAAAACACATTCCTATGCCAGGAAAATGCCATGCAGGTTTCAATTTCTTGTTGCATGGCACTAAGTATGACCGTGTTTTACCCTTCCTACTGGATGACACCAAACGCCTGCCTGTATTAGTACATTTCCATTAACACTGAGGAGACAGAGATATTTGAGGAGAATTAATATTCAGGCCTTCCCCAATGTAACTTGTTTCTAGCTTCTAGGATGCATCAGTATGAGGACCTCTGAATCAGAGGACACTGCTGGATCATTGCATTTAAAAGCATCAGTAAATTTGCATCAGTAAATTTAAATAGAATTTTTCCAGCCTCCCTCTTTGAACCCTTTTCTATGTTTTCCTTCTAAAACTTTCTGAGGCACTGAGTTCCACAGTACAATTTGTACGAAAATATATATCTCTTTGCCACTACATACATGCCTTAAACTTGATGAGTGGGTCATTATGTGCTTCCAGCTTCTCGTATTATGAGTAACAGTGAGTTATGATATCACAGGCAATCCTTGAGCCAATCATGATTTTACACATCTGTATCATATTCCTTCTCAGTTCATTTATTTCCAGAAAGAGGAATCCCAGTGTTTAGTTTCTCCTCATATAAAATTCACTATGGGAGTCACAGAAAGATCCCCTTCTGTATTTCTTTTCTAGTTCTATCTGATACCTGGAGTAGCTATTGGTAGCTGGAGTAGCTATTTGGAGTCTACTTCCACAGCTGAAGAGAAGCTGCCAGAAGAAAGCCCATTCAGATCCGAGATTTACTTTAGTTTTCTGTTTACTTAAATAAAACAATGGTAAGAAATGGTTATCAGCAATACTGCTTCACATTAAAGTACTGAAAAGTGTAACTTTTTAAATAGATAAACTATTGTTTTTCAAGCAAGTTCAATACCCAAAAAATTATTTGCTACAGGAATGACAACAGGAGAACTTCATTGTTATGATTTTGAGAGCTGGATACGTGCTGCAAGATGTTTGCTTTGAATATTCAGTAATAGTTTTAAGGAAATTTACCTCAGTTCCATTTAGCCTCCTGTTGCTTCTTTGATAGTAATTTATCACAGATATGTTACCAAATACCTTTTGTCTATTCTGTTTATTAAAACAACCTGTGTCTAAGAAGAAATTGTGAAGTTTTGGAATTAAAATTTTGAATTCATAGTTTTAAGAATTCACAACAGGACACATCATGGAATAATGTCTATCTACTGAATTGTGGGATCATTTCTTGAGATTGGTTAATTTAATAATTTAACTACTGCAGCTCCTCAGCAGGAATAAAGGAAGAAACATTTTAATATTGATATCTCGCACCTATTGACTCAAAGGTGATGTTGGACTTTTTTCTTCGTGTTAGTGTTACATTATTGGCTCTTGTAAACCTATGAAATCAGACTTCTTATTCAACAAAGAGATTGCTACCAACTATGTTGCTGTCATGCTGTCTCTCTTCTAAAATGAATTTATAGCATTTCATTAGAAGTATTGAAAATGTAAGAGATGTGCATAATTTACACTTCATTTGACAAATCAGCTACAACAAATGCATAATTGTATTTAATGTTTTCATTTAATGGTCACAGAGGAGATAAATATCAGTGTTCAGAAAGATTTAACGTCCAAATGTGAAGTACAGAGAGACAGAATAGAGCTTGTAGAATGTCCTTTTGAAGAGGACAGGGTGTTGATACCAACATATTCTTGCCAGAGGTTTTTCTTTTGCCTCCCATCAGTTCCTTTTACTAAGAATCTTGCAAGAAAACATTGCAAAAGCCATCTGGAAAGTGGCTATTGAGCACACACTGATCACCACACAAGATCAATTGTAGGATGCATCAGACTTGCTTCTCAGGTACAATTGATGTAGTTTTGAATCCCTGCCTTTTCTATTCTAGATGTCTGAACAATAACAATGCAAGAGTGATAGTCTTTTCAAAAAAAAAAAAGTAACAAAAGCTACTTAAATAGATAGCTTAAATGCCACTACAATCTGTTGGAGAGCGGATACATTTGATCTCTTTTTGGAAGTGTCCTGCTCTTTTGTTTTTTCCATATCTCACAATTCTTTCACTATTTGTTCAAGTAAGCACAGTGAAGGAAAGCTAAGTTCACTTCAGAGTATGTAAATGAACAGACACATGAAAAGATTCATTAAAACCAACTTATATTCCAAAAAAGGTACCAAAATTGGCTTTGTCCAGGCATAGAATAGATCTGAACAAGGTGCAACATGAACTATGGCACTTAATAAAATATTGGTGTTCTGCTGTATCTTTTTATGTGTCTGAGACAAGCATATCCAATGTAACCTAAAGGACTGTGGATATCTGTGTCTCCCATGAAAGGGTAAATCAGCATTCAAGGGAAGTGCAGCTTTTGCCTTCCAGGCAGTCGGATAGCTTTGAGGATCAGTCATGAGTCCAGAAGCTTGAAAACAAGAAAAAGCCATAAGGCTATCTCAGAGCAGTGTATGGAAATACTGAGAATCTCATGAAATAACATCTGAGAAAGGAGTCCTAAGCCAAGGATTTTCATAACAGAGCTTTAACTCTTGAAAAAACTCAAAATAGTAAAAGGCTTTAGTTTGTTGGGGCATGGCTTTTTTTTTTTTTCATTTTTAGAGTGAAACATAAGGAAATGCAGCATAGAGCATGGCTCTCCCTTATTGGATGGGAGATAAAAAGACAATTAGGAGGCTAAAATACATTCCTAGTCAAAAAACAGAAGTCCTGTTAATTTTTTTAGGTCTAATGTCCTGTTTTCAATTGTTACATGGGAATCATATTAAATGAACAAATTATTCCTTTAGGGACCTTGGGAAGATTTGTCATTTAGGAAAAATGGAAGGGTCTTTCTCGTGATGCTTTAACAGTACTACACTGGCTTCAGCTAACTTGCGATATCTGGGTTATAAATTCCCACAGTCATTTTACCAGTGTTTTCTCATTTGGAAAGCAGTTTTCCTTCATTTTCCTGCAACCTTTCCTCCATTTTTACCTCTCATTCTTCGTCTAGAAATGGGTTTATTCTTTACCTGCATTTATAGAACTTCTGCACATTTCAAGAAAGATTGAAGCCCATCTTAACTGAATCTGAGATCTGTATACTAAGTGTGATTGAGACACTTTCTGTACTTTGAGGATAGATAAAATTCTGGTCATACTTTGGCAACACATACCTCATAAAAGCAATTAACATATAATTAATAAAGTGGAATGCCTGCAAAATAGCTTGTGATTGCCAGACCCGAAGACGAAGAGTTTGTTAATTGGAAGCCTCTAATGTGTTTCTTCATAGGAAATGAAGACTTGGGTGCAGAATCATATATTTGAAAAATAAAGCTCAAGGTGATCTCATGACCTTTCTTACAGCTAAAATTCCTTTTTAAAAGAGAGAAAAACAGAAAAAAAATTGCCACTTACAAACATACCTTATATATAAATAAAGCAAACAGGACGCTGGATTGCAACAAGGGCATCACCAGCAGAGATAAAGAAGTCATTATCCCACTCTACTTAGTGCTTCTTGGACCACACCA
>JAOXJM010000012.1:85441611-85452131 GCA_026413425.1 Tringa solitaria
AATGGCAGTCTGTAGATAATATGCAGCTCAAACTAGGTTTTCAAAAATCATGTTATATCTCATGAGTTTTATACAGAAATGTTTTGACTGTTAGAAATATTATTCCATTCACAGAATAAATCAGGTAGTTAGTCTTACCACTGCAAAAAAACTCAGTAGCATGTCAAAAACTTTTCATCATATAACTTCTATCTGAATTGCTTATAATGTGCATAGTAACTATCTGAAATGAAAACTTGACATGATTGTATAAGATGGTTCTTTGGATTTTGTTAATTATTTTATTGAAATTAATTTGTTCATTGTGAAGTATACAGCAATACAGTTCTGTCAAAATTTAAGATATCCTTAGCTATTTCTTTGAAGAGAAGTGACTCCATGCTTTGGAAGATGTGCTTTTGAAGCCAGCACAAGCATAATCCTAGAGAGAGTGATAAAATAAACAAGATTTGGTCAGGCCACACTTTTAGGAAAAACATCCTTTTGTAAAATTTCAGTATTTGGCAACATGTCAATGCTAAAGTTTTCTTTGGATTTACCAAAAGACAGGCAATCTGAATGATCCCACATATACTAAAAATTAAAATAGTACCAGACTACATCTGAGCATCAGCATGCAATCAGCTGTGTCCTTTTTCTAGTGAGCAAGACTTCACATTGCCACCTTATAAAAAAAATAAGAATTTAATTTATATTTAAGAAAGAAGGATGAAAATTAATAGAAAAGTAAGAAAATCAGTAGTTTGTGCAAAATTATACTCTCTAGTGTAGAAAATCTAGGTCTCACACAGCCTCGGTGCCTTTAGGGATGAATGGGGCAAAGTTTGGAACTTAATCCTTTTCTCTGGAGTAACCTAGTTCATTCTTTCCACAAAGGAAATACACCCACTTTCCAGTGTTTCTCTGCTCTTTGTACGTGATGACGAAAGTGAGGCATATCTTCTTCCGCTGGTTATTACTGGTTAAATGTAATAATACATCTACTATGTATTTGAAGATGACCTGTGCTATAAGTACTGGGGGCTTGTACTTCAGCCTATTGACAATAATGTGTTAGGAAAATAAGGCAAAAGAGACCCAAGTTCAATGAATCCAGCATCCTGCTATTTCTGGCAACCATGGTGATAATTTGCCTAACTTCTTGTTGATAGCGATTACATGAATCGATCTTTTTTAAATTCTTTTTGCATTTTCAGTTTTGGTAAGTTTCTGTGGCAATAAGTTCCACAATTTACAGTTAAGGAACAGAAATCTCCTTGAATCAGTTTTTAATTGACAGCTTTTTTAACGTCATCATGTTTCTTTGCATTCATATTATGAGATAAAGGAAAAGAATTCTGTTTCTTCCGTGATCAGTACTAATTGCTCAGTTTCTTTTCATAGGCAAGCACTTCCAGTCCACTGGGCATACTTTCACTATCCTAAGAACTAACTTAAGTTCTGCAATGTCCCTTTTGGGATAGGTGAGCAGCACTGTGCACTCCAGATGAGGTCATATCATTAATTATAAAAAGGCATTATATGCCAATATTAATTACCCTATTAGTCTTCACGTAACCTAACCTTTTTTTTTGGACTCCCAGATACAGCTGCATATTGAACAACCTTGAGCAATTTCCAGGTCTGCTGTAGGAGTTGCTTCCAGAAATTTAAAGCCCTCTGAGATGTCAGAAAATTGTGAACTTTCATTTTCAATGTGAAGTGAAACAGTATGTTGATGAGTCAACTCCTTGAACTAGGCGTCTCCAAAGTTTCTTTCAATCTCTGTGACCTTACCTGACTTAAATGAGTTAGTGATCTCTGCTACTTAAATAAGTAGAATCACCTCTGTCCTACAGTTCTTTCTAAACTATTGATAGATGTTGAATAATAAAAGATTGAGTGCAGTGAAGTGCTTGCTGTGTTCAGTTGGTTGGTTTGCTTCAGTTTTTCGGTTTGTTTTTTAACTGGTCATTTAATTCTGCTCTTTGGTCTTTTCTTCCTGGCAATGTTACCACTCCTCTCAAGATTATTTTTCTTCATAGAATCACAGAATATCTCAAGTTGGAGATGACCCATAAGGATTGCTGAGTCCAATTCTCTGCTCCTCACAGGACTAACTAAAACTAAACCATATGACTAAGAGCATCATCCAGACATTCTCTGAACTCTAACAGGCTTGGTGGCATGACCATTTCCCTGGGGAGCCTGTTTCAGTGACCGATCACTCTCTCAGTGAAAAACTTTTTCCAATCTGAACTTCCTCTGGCGCAGCTTTATTCCATTTTCTCACGTCCTGTTGCTGGTCACCAGAGAGAGGAGATCAGCACCTCCCTCTCCACTGCCTCCTTTGAGGAACGTATAGACTGCGATGAAGTCACCCCTCAGCCCTCTCATCTCCAATCAGAGCAAGTCTTGCCCTCAAAGCCTTTCGCCATCTTGGTTGCCCTCCTCTGCAGTCTCTAATAGTTTGATGTCCTTCTGATACTGAGGTGCCCAAAACTTCACACAGCACTTGAGATGGGACCACACTTGTGCAGTGTAGAGTAGGGTAATGACCTCCCTCAACCACCTAGCTATGCAGGACATGGTTGGCCCTTTTGGCTTTTTTCTTCTGTAGAACCATATTCAGAACCATGTCAAAGGCTCTTAGTTAGCTTTATTGAATTATGTGAACCAGTTTTGCTTCATCTATCCCTTTATAGATACATTCAGAGAACTTAAAAAAAATTAAAAAAATTATTAAACAAGATTTTCATTTCCAGAAACCATACTAATTTTATTCCACTTCATGATATCCCAGACACTTTATTTTTCTCCCTTAGTAAGCATTTTTTCAACTAATTTGCTAGGTACAGACTTAGGCCCTAATTCTCTACATATTTTGAAGAGCTTTTTAAAGAGTGAAATTCTCACTTCTAACTGGATCACCTAGCTAATCTAAGAATTCTACTGAAAATAGCTCTACCAATATAAAAAAATGTCAGGTATTCCTGATGTTATGACTTTGATTCACAATAGAAGAAGCCGAGAGAGGGCACTGTGCTAGTAAGTTCACTAACTCAGGTCTTATCCTCTGCTTGGAGCAGTTGTACCCTGAGATTTCCACTACTTAAAATGATCTTATCTTTTTATTTGAAGAAGAAAACAATGACAAGCAAATAATTTTCTTGAAAACTGTCGATACTTTTTTCGTAATATAAGAATTGATCACACCGAAGGTCTATTGAGCTGAACAGCTATGACCATGGTCAATAGAAGATAAAGTATAAGAACGGGACAAGTAAGCAGTGATATTCCTAGAAAATACTCTGCAGCCTGCAGAAATTCATACTTAGGGATTTCTTAAACTTGATACCACAACTGCCTGCTTAATAACCTTCAGTGGAATTCTCTATGATATTTTTTGATCACTATAAATTTCTGTAATCTTTTAGCATCCACACCATCCTTACTAGGTGGATATTAGCTGCTGAATAAGATGGTCAACTCTGTATTTTTAGTTCAACCCTTCAGTGATTCTTAACAACAGTGAATAAAGTTTTATTGTTTTGTGGAAGCTGTTCAGACCACTTTATTGATGTTAGAAATTGTTTAGTAAAAAAAATATAACTTTTTTTGCAGCACAGAAAAGACTTTAGAATTTACAGTGGAGTTCTGGTAGGAGGGCTTGATTCTGCTGCTGGTAATGACTATTTTGCACTTGGCATCAGCACAGAACCAGTCCATTAGGCTTCTGCAGAATAAATGATATTATAAAATTCCATGATTTCACCATTAGAACCAATGTATACACAGAGGTGCTTATACCATTTTTAGCATCAACTTGCATATATTCCTCTTGTCTGATACAGTTCCATGGGTGATTAGTCTTCAATACAGGCTCTGAGTAGCAATTTTAGCAAAGAAGGTAGATGTCTTTTTCACTCTCACAAAACAACCCTTGTTCAAATGGAGAAAGAGTGGAAGAGCTCGAAGCCAAATGTTTTACTGTCATAAGCTCCTGTATAATTGCACTGCAAAGAAATTTTCCAATTTTTGTGTCGTTGCCCTCAATTAGTATGTGAAACTTTTGTTAGCACTTTCAGTGGTGTCAAGAATGTCACCTTTGAGGTATCAAGAAACATTTTTCAATCGTGTCATGACAGCTTTACTTAGCATCAAAGTTTTGTTAACCAGAATATCTGTCTTTGCCTTATAAGTAGACGACCAAATCAGACAGTTCTAGGCTTTCTGAAACTAACTGAGATCCATTAATTTCTGCTTGTTTGAACATAAGAACATCAGAATAAAGTATGATATAAAAGAAGTCATACTTTATCAAGATGTTTCTGACATTTGCCCTGATTTTTGATGGAGGCGGTAACAAACAAAAGCAAACATTTAGTTTAAAAGATCCTGACATTCTCTAGAGATGTGCTACCAACATGATGGTAAATCATTTCACTTATTTTTCTTTCAGTTTAAAGCCTACAAATTGGCAAAGCTGCTGTTTAAGACATCTTTCCATGTAAATTGCTTTAAGTTAGCTAATGGAAAGATTCACAGGAAGAATAAATAGTAATTATCATTGCAGACAGCTCAAGCTACAGAGAACTCTCCACTTCACAGCGGCAATTAAAGAAAGCAAACTTGGTAGGATGGATAATGAACAGGATATAAAGTACACAAGTATCATATTGGAAATCAATGGACCACTCTCTTCAGATTCGATCCTGAAAAGGATAAAGAAATAGAGAGTGTTCAGAAACAAACAATGAGAATTATTAGGTATATGGCTTACAGAAAACTGTTTTATGAGAAGACATTATGAGATCAAGATGGAGTAATTTGGGAAGTTGATTCATACAAGCTACCCATTTAAATCTATATAACAGTTAATCACAGAATAGTTTAGGTTGAAGGGACCTTTGGAAATCATCAGTCAAGTCCCCTGCTCAAGCAGGGTCAGCTACAGCAGGTTTCTCAGGACCACATCCAGCTAGGTTTTAAATATCATCACAGATGGAGACTCCACAGCCTCTACAGGTAACCTGTTTCAGTGTTTGACAACCCTCATTGTAAAAAATTGAGGGGATAGGTATATATAGAGAGAGATAGACATATGTAGATAGATACAGATACAGATATAGATATAGATTATATAGATATAGGTGTATGGATACATACACGTGTATTTACTTTCATCCCACAATCCCATGTGAGTAAGAATGGCATTGGCATGCAGGTAAAATGAAAAGAAATTTGTGTAAGAATTCTTACTTACTGAATCTTTGTTTCTTCCTGCCATTTTATATATGATATCAGGCAAAGAGGTTATCAGAGGCTGTGGGTTTGCTAAGAATTTATTTGCAATTCCCAGTACCTGTAAAGACACATGAATTGTCCAAGGCATGTGTTAAATATACGAAAATATGATTGCTTGTTTAACTCGTTCTCAAAAGATAACTGAGGTCAGACACTTACTAGGATATTAAGCAAAATCATTGCTGTGTTATTCTAATTTTAAATAGACATTTAAATTAATAAAAGAATATGTCTTTCAAAATCAGTTTTAGAATGTTATTCTTTTAAGTTTGAAGATATTTTGGAGAAATGCTTCCAAAGATAGAAAGATTTTAACCTTAAAGCAAATTTCTCTCTGTCGTGCTTTAGGCTGGGCTGGTCACTAAACAAATGACACTGATTACTGGAGGATTTCAGAATTTTCCCTTAAAATATCAGCTACACTTTAGTACCAGAGATTTGTCACTGGATGGTGCAAATGTTATCCCTGCTCTGTTGTAGTCAGTCCTGGATAAGCACAAACATCACTGGATTTTTCTTGAAAATATTTTACAATTTCTCTTGATTTCCATCTGTAAATAGTCAAAATATAATTGTAAATTTTATATAATGTGAGAAACATCCCTCGGCCATCTACCAGCATGTTTTCCCAGTAAATGACAACATAGAATGTTTTACTAAACAATAACATGAAAGTGTACTTTTTTCCGAATATTCAAAAAGCAAATTTTATAAATCCTTTTCCCTCTTTGGCTTAGGTTTCTAATGTATCTAAACTTATCTGGCCCAAATTAATTTCTGCCATCTATTCTGATCCCAGATACAGGGACCTTTCCCCAAAAAACAAATACCTTGTTTGCAGTGCAGAAAAATGAGAAAGTATCCTGGGGCATTTCTTATATATTAATTATAGCTCTGGTTGATTTCCAGGAACAACTGTTTCAGGAAACTGCCCATGGAAAGTGACACTGATGAAAGAATTTGTATTGAAAATACTGCTCATTAAAAAACAAACAAACAAACAAACAAACAAAAAAAACCACCCACAACCCAGACTCATTACTTTCAGACAGAAAATAGAATAGTGGGTACAGGGATTTAGACATAATTGTCATGAAGAAAAAAAGAAGGAAAAAAGCAAGTCAGTTTGAAAAACCTGAGACATCTTTAGTGACGTAGCAGGAGATATATACATATAAAACACATATACATGGGCACACAAAAGCACGTACACACACATGCACCACATACACACATACCTTCCCACTTGTTTTATTCTCTGGGTATGGCTTATTATCTTGTCAAACATCATCTGCAAAGACAATACAACATATTGTGTACTAACCTGTCCTCTGGTCCAGAACTGTGCCATGTGGCTTGGCTACACATTAAAATTTTTGCAGAGCAGCCTCCAAGTTTTCATGTCTCAGACTTTCAGTTTGCTGATTTCAGAAACTCTGAGTATTCTCTTCCATAGCTGAAGAAAATAAAAGCTGCAGAATCCTAGAGGTCGATGGGAAGTAGTAATTTATTGGGCATCAAACACAAGCTGATAAGAGAAGACTTTCTTGCTCCACTGTATCATGGTACTTCAGGAGGGAATGCAAAAACCGTCGAGTTATCAGTTGGCTCCTGGGAGTTATGGATGATGTGGCCTAGCTAGACATGTAAAATATTTAGCTCTACCACTCTCAAAAATTGCTAGTAAAATGTTGAATCAAGTGTTCTTCCTAATGTAATCATCAGGTTAGCTCGGAAATGTTATCCCTTTAAAGCACTGTCCATTACAACAACCACTCAGATATTCACTAAGATACCACATTGTTTATTAAAACAGTGGTTCCCCTGCTTGCAAGGTGACTTGTAGAATTTGCACTTTTCAGCATAAAGCTTTCAGACCCATTTAAACTCTATCCTGACTACTGTGTAGTCTTGTGCAAAAGAAAATGGCATGGTCTTGCCATGTCACGGTAGAACTGAAAATATAGAAGTGCCCAGATATTATAGAGAGCAGTGCAAAAAGATTATTGATAGTGTGCCTTAAGCTCTTTCTGAAGTTCTTGAGCATTTTGTGCTCCACTCATGATTGTTCAGGACTTCTCTCTGGGACTCAGCATAACCATTAACTTTCAAATCTTTCACAACTGCTGATTTCAGCAGTGCTGGATTATCGCCATTGTTGTAAGATCTTCTTTGAGCAATCCATGAAACCTCTGGTAACAGAAGGAGAATGACCACAAGGATGGTGGCTTAGTGTAGTCAGCTCTGATGCAGTAACATGACTGTATATTTCAGATTAATGCACCTAGCCTGTAAGTGCTTATTTTCTGTAACTCATACAGATTTTAATAGCAATATGAAGTTCCAACAGTTAACTTACTTTTGTCTAAATTGTTAAGGATGGCATATTTTGATTATACAAGTAAATATATGCATACTTTTAGTTATATAAGTAAAAAGTTATGGCCCTATTTTGCTCTGTTTCTACTTCCATCTTCCAAAACGAGGAGTTCTTGTCTTGCTTCTTTGAGGGAGGATGAAAAGGCATTTCAGTAATTAGCGTTTGCAAAGTTCTAAGAAGCACAAGTTCTACATTTCAGTCATTGGAATCAAAATAATATGAAACATTCTCTGTTACAGAGCTTCTCTAAATGTCCCCAAGTGTACACAGCCTTTGATCAAATAATCAAGATGGTTCTGACACCTTTTCTCATGGGGAGCAGATTATTGCACAACATAAATAATCCTATGGAGATCCCACTGAAAGTACTTGTGGATTGCAGTAGTATTCCATACAGACAAGAGTGTCTACTGCCAACTGATAATGAGTAAAGAGGGTCTACTTCAATTTTAATTAAATCAATAGAGGTGTTTTCATTTGCTTCACTAGATAGGTGTTTTTCCTTTTTTACAAGCTTTCTAATAGTCCATTTTAAAATATATGTTTCTTTCTAGTGAGATCAAAAGGCATCCTGTACAGTCATAACAGAGCACATTCTCATTGCCATTCTTCAGATCAAAAAGGGTTTTCAATGCAGTTGTAGTTATTGTGCTATTTTACAGAGTGGTTGGCACTTCTTTGGTCATTTGTGTGCCACTGAAATAATGAGACAGACGCCCAGTGTGACATGCAAATAGTAAAGAATGTTTTCCTAAGGTATGGAACAGATAATAATATGTTCAGGCCCTCTAAATAAAAACCATCACTGTTTTTAACCATGAAAGAATAGGAAAAAAATATATATTTTTTTTACATTGACTAAGTAACATAAAGGATGCAGCACCACCCCCTAGAGAGTTGTTAAAAACTGATAGGCCTTGTAAGTTGCCAAAGCTTCAAACTGTTTCAGTACATGGTTGCTTTTCTAACTGAAAAAAAACTTAGAACAGACTCATTAAAGTGCAGGCAAATATTCAATCAGAACTTTCACCTAGTAGAGCTTTCTCTTTAAAATGTAAATTGTTTGCTGCTTATGAGGTTAGCAGTTCAGAAAAACAAAACAAAATCCTTGAACATTTTTAATAAAGATCTACGTTATCTGAAAGGGATTGGGATGGATAGTGCTCAAAGGGAAAGAAATGGATGGCTTGTGTATATGCTAAGATTACTGCTATTGTAGCTCATATACATTCCTGCCAGCAGCTGTTAACTGAGAACCAGACTTGAAGAGGAACTCTCTTATTGGCTTTTAGGGCCACGTTGCAAAAAAATGCCTTGAATTCCATTAGACCACCCCTGCGACTTCTCACTACCAGTCAGACACCTGGCTACCATTTTTTTAAATAGCTGTATTTTCCACAGCCAACAGTTTCTCCATTTAAGGTTAATTATTATGACCCAGAATTTTAGCTTGCAATATGTGAAATACAAGGCTACTAGTAACCTGCTGAGGTTTGCTCATTTCTAATTTAAATAATGGACAGTTTTACTCTTCTAAAATTGCTAGAGTGAGTCAGTGGTCCAGTGTCACTGAGGCTGTACACAGGTAAATGAGAAGAGAATTTGGCCTGCTGTCTGGGCTTTGCAGTCTAAATCTATGTATGTTCCATGAACACAAACCAGTACAGCTTTCCCTTTGTTTATACTATCATAGTCATTCATTTCACAGCCTCACACTATTGTCCATAGCAAGCAAGTAATTTCCAGTGTCTTTAGAACAGGTTTCCACAGCAGCCAGGCTGCAGTTCTTGAACATAAAACTTGAGGAAAAAACATGCACATGATGAGTACATTTTGTGCATGATCTCTATGTGCAAGCAAAAATGTTGCAGGAAAGAAGGCTATAATTCCTTGAAAGTTTCAGGAGTTTTTTAGTATACTCCTTGAATACCAATTCCAAGTTTTAAACTTGACGATATTATTTTGGTAATCTAATTTAAGGGCTTTATTTTATATGACTGGATTCTACAAAGAGACAGTCTTTAAAAATGCTAATGCACTGATTGAGCTCAATTGAATTAGGTTACTGAGAACAGTAACTATAAATGCCTGCAGGAAAAGAAAAAAAAAATAGCCCTTGATTTACTTTGTTACAAATATGCTTTTTCATAACTGCAACTGAAAGCAAGGTCCTGGTCGCATGCTTCCCTTGAGCATTCTAGCAAGCAAGGCCAATAAATCCTTTAAAGTAGACAGTGATCACTTTTTCTCGGGATATCATAGGTGATGTCAGCAGTTCAGCAATGGTATTGTAGGACTTTGGACCATTTATGAAATTCATTTGAAAAACCTGAGTAAACTCTCAGGTGAGTAACCCACGCTCACCTCTGTTTTCTGCAAAAACACAACTAACCAAGTTTAAAGGTAGTCTAGATATAGTTACATGAGATGCAGGTGTGTGGTATAGAAATTTGGATGCAAAACACGTAACTATGTGTACAATATTATTTTAAATTACATGAAGAAATCTGAAATATATTTTTGAAGCTGTTCTGATTAATTTGATGCAACTTGAACTGTGTCTCCTATGAGACAGCAGACAATCACAACCCAAGTTAAAACAAACAGGTTTGATAGTTTTTCACAGTTATAGTATACTAAACTCTCTCCACAATCAGGTATTACAGGGCTTATAACAAAGGACTCTCTTTCCTTTGACAGATTTTCACTGACTTTCTTCTCCACCTCTCTTTTTAGTTACATTTGCTAGGTCTATGAACCTGGAAGAGCCTGGCTGCAGCGCCCAGGGAGCCCTTGTGTATTCTTGCAATTTAGTGGTGGATCCTATGATTCCTTTTCCCTCTATGCACTAAAT
>JAOXJM010000012.1:85452148-85486068 GCA_026413425.1 Tringa solitaria
GGGGGAGGGGGTTCGGTTCTTGTCTCCAACTGCTGGTAATTCTTTGCATCTTGATGTAGCTCCTTTGATGTTTTAGAAAAGGATGGATTTTTCCCTGGGGTGGTTTGAGAGCACTTTTGGCACTCTTGATATGTTTGGGGTGAGTTCAATGAGGAGCTTTTCCCCAAGTGTTCTTTTTGTCTCTGCTACCCTGAAGTTGGTACTGGTGGTAGCAGGGAATGTCCTCCTGACCTGTATGTGCACAGCTGTTGGTCTCAGAGGGGTTGGATATTTGCTCTTTATTTTATTACATGTATCATTTACCTTGGATTGAAGTAAACTCCAGGTTAGCTCATGATCCCTCCTGTGGAGGGGGAAGTATTTAATTGCCCACAGGTGTGTGCAAGACTTTCTACAAATTCAAAATAAGGACATGGTCTAAAGAAGTTTCTACTTAGCAAACTCTGTAGAAGTGTTTATAGTCTTATGGCTGAATATTTATGATTGAACTCTGTTAGTGCTGTTCAAAAGTAAGAGTAAGATTAAATAAGATATGTTTGGTGTCATTCTTTCCTTCTTTGACTGCATCTCTTTTGTATTTTCTCTCTCAGTTAAGTATGTTTTTCCAGGCTGGCTTGAGTTTTGCTGAGTTTTGTCTTGATTTGGCAGGTTCTCATTTATTGTACTAATATAATATTGATAGTGTTTGGTTTTGTTACTTTACAAATACCCTGTAATATATACAATGCAAGCAGTCAGAAGGAGGTAGAAAAAGAAAGCCAACAACATGAGCGGTAACAGAATATGCATATGCCCTCTATTTTTCCAGTGGTAAATGTACAGAAAAAGGTTGCTTTTTAAATCCTGAAATTTAAGGTAATTTTATTTTTTAAATTAATAACAATCTTGATTTTCAAAACATATATAAATAGGAATTTTAGTTGACAGACTTCTACTTACTAACCTATGACAGGCCCAGCTATAATCTTTTTCACTGAGGATTATATATTATTAGTCCATTACAAATAATTGAAAAATTGGAAAGTGTCTGAAGAATTTACTTAAATTCCGGTCAGTTTAATCCGGCACATGTTTGTGTTACTGCTTAAAAAATTCATTTCTACTCTTGTCTTTATGCTGGTGCTGATGTTCACATGGCCTCGGCATGAACCGATTAAAATGGTGCAAGTAGGAAACTAAGGGAGGAGGAGGGTGGGAGGGTGGAAGTGGGGGGAAAGCTTGTTCGGAATGAGAAGAAGTTTCCCGAAGAAGTTTGCTGTATGGCTGCATGAATGCCGGCCCTGGCACATGGGATCACGGAGAAGGAGCTGCAGGACACGGTGGCTGTGGCTGCTTCTTTGGGCACCAGCCTGCGCCGGATTTAAACCTGAACCACTGAAAGACTGCATTTAACCCTCTGTTTCCATAGCCTGTGCTGTGTTACTCATGTATTCCCCTGCCTCAAGGACATGACTAAGCTTCGTAGTACTGAGCCACTTAAACATGAAAACAAAGAGCGCTCAGCCAAGAAACAGTTTCTCTTGCGGAATAATATAATGGAAATCTTGATGTAGCACACTATATTCCCAAAACCTGTACACTGGTTTAGCTTATAACCTAGCAGACAGTGTTCTATGTGTTTTTCATTCCTTTAAGTGATTTCTGACCACAGCAGTTTTGTTTCATGATAAACTAAACATAAATTTGACAGTCCGATTAAAGGGATGGTCTGTAGAAGCACGGCTGACGTTACAGTGAAGGTTGTGTGTCCCAATGTGTTTGGGACTCTAGTTTGAGATAACGGTGTCTCTGCCCGCTATGTTTATTCTTCTCAAAATGAGCATAACTGACTTTTAGCTCTAAAACCTTTACAAATTACAGGCATCCATCTTTGACAAATATTTTGGGGTTTTGTTTAGTTGGGTGTTTTTTACATTTAGACTGAATGACTGTGTGTTCGTTTTCTAAATCTTAATCCCATTCCTCTCTCCATCTTTGGGGTTCTTTTTGTCCTCTGACTTCAGAAAAACATAATTTCAAAGACCTTACAGAAGTAGTATAAAAATGTACTGTTCTATACGTTAAAAATTACTGCCCTTATCTTCTACCTTGGTTATTTACAAGAACAAAGAAAAACGGTTATTTACTACACATGAAAATCCCCAGTGAGTTATTTTTTTCCAGTTATACTGCTGGTTTTGAGTGATTTATGGTCTATGATGCGTATGAGCCTATGATGTATGAGTGGAAATACACAAACAACATTTAATAGGCCTGTTCCGAAACCCGAGCAACATGAGAAAGACTCAACATGGATTTCACATGCTATGTGTTGTCGTCAGTATTTAATCTATGTGTAACAAGAGCCGTTACCTTACGGCAGTAGCCGATGTCAATACAACATATTCTGACTCAGGGAAGTAAATTCGTGGATTTCTGTGCCAGTATTCCAACCAGAGGGCTTTTTTAAGTCTTGCAGAAAGAACTTACTTCTAGCTATGCTGACAGCGAAGGTGTTGTCAGTATGAACTTGATTAAGCTAAATTTTGTGTATCGTGAGGAAAGGTGAAATGCACATAGTTTTTCTCTGTGCCAGTGCCTCCCAGCTCACTCTCACTGGCATTACAGTGTCTAGTGATGGCTTTAACATAAAAAAGCAGTTCTGTTCCAGCTTGCTGTACATTGTTCTTTTTAGCCATGGGACAGCCTTTCATTACTGTATCTACACAAAGCAGTAACATGTTGACTGCATTTTCATCATTTTCATTCTTTATTTACATCACTATGAATGGTTAAATCTTTCTGATTGTCTCCACATGCATACGTATTTAGTCAATACAATTATAGCATGAAACAAATGTAAGTAAAGACTTTTTCCACTTACCTTGTAGAACTGATGGTTAAAGCTATATCTATGTTTTTAGTGTCAAAAGACAGAATGCCCTATTTTCCTCCATTCATTGCACATACTTCTTTTTAACACAACCACACTGAAAAGAAGGGCAGGTAGCACAGTAAATGCATACAGGATTGCTGACACTTAAAAGGTGTGAGGCTGGGTCAAAACGAACAAGCAAATCTTAATTTATCAATCAGTTTTAATCAATATTTATTTGCACAAAAACTTATATAGTAGCTTAAAAAACAAAAAATGACACATGGCTGCTGGATATTAGACTATTCTCCTAGACTACAACAAAGTAAGTTGTTCTGTGGTGTTGCAGACTAAAATCACTGACCAATTTTCAGTCCTCAGATATGAGGTGCCATGTAAAAGCAGTGTATGATCTCAGATGTTCTACCTTTGATGTGTCTTTTGATGTTGATAATGTTGTGACCCTATCACTGGTGTAAGCAATCCGTGCTTACAGTTTGTTTCAGACTATGTCTACACACAGACACCTTGGTTCCAGTAGAAGTGATTTGCTGAAATCCAATGAAATGCCTTAGAGCATGAATGAAGCTGGAGAGACTGAGTTCTTGTATCGACCATACAAACTGAACCTTTAGAAGTGTAGCAATTACAAGACGGTAATTGGTATTTCATTGATGATGCTATTGAGACAAGAGCTCAGAACAGAATGCACTTCCAGACACCCCCTTCATTTAAAAAACTACTGATCAGGAAATAGATTGAAGCACCCATAGCTGAACTGTGATTTAGGCCCATAATGATTACGTGTAACATTTGCTTTCACTTTTTGAATACAAATATCAAATTGCTCCCTATAAATGGGAGCGGTGCAAGCATGAGAAAGAACTATCCACTTAATTCCAGCCTGTGAACATGGTGTATATTAATTTAATGGAAAACCATGCTCTCCTGTGTATGTGCTCAGGGCTAAGGAATTTAATAGAGCCTCCGTACAAACATCCGGGATTCTGAATTGGGTCCCTTTCTTCAGGATTATATCCAGAATACATGATTATAATTAAAATTTGCTTATTTCAACAATAAAAAAATCCCATCCCCCTCAAAATATTTGTGATAGAGATTTCATTTTCAGAAAAACAAGGATTTTTAAATGCCTTGATAGCAGATGCTGCTCCTAACGAAATATCCCAAGGATACATGCATTATGAAACAATCACCTGGAAAGGATGTAAACTAAGCAAGGGAATTTCACTGCAGAGTCATAAATATCACATTCTGCATAGAGTAACTGCTTGTTACTGCCATCTATATAACACTATGACTGTAACACAGAAGAAAAACAAAAGTAAAACAAATTAGCCATAGACACCTGGTCAATGAGGAGAATTGTTGTCAGGGCTAAAGCAACTAAAACAAAGCTGCAGGCAGCTCAAGAAGACTTCCGACAAGGCAGAAAGTCAGACCTGACAAGCCTCAGTCATGAGGCCTTGCAAATGCAGGACAAAGTACTGACACCACTGTATTACAGGGCTACTCAGTTACATATGTAAAGTAATCATATTAATGGGTGAAATTTAACAGTGAGTCAGGAGCACGTCAGGACCACTGACTCCTTAATAAATGAAATGAACAGATGAATGTTTCGATATGTAATTTTACTTCTCGTTAATGGTAAATGTGAAGTCTTAAATTGATCTATGTAATTCTGACCCTATAGTTATTATTACAGTTGATTAACTCCTTATTGCAAGTCATGATCTTTCTTAAGTCTCTCTGGATATGATTGAATGATTTTGTGTTTCACATGAGCACTGCTAAAACGTTTGAGGTGAAATAGAAGTCAGCCCCATCTGTATTTCAGGGAATAATGAAATAAATACATTGCACTTCTCTGCACTTGACCATGTTTATAAGTTTATATCATGTAAAGTGAGACTGGTCTTCCATGGCCTTTACAGAACCACAGAGCACTGGGAAAACGATAAAGAGACCAGCCCTAGTAGCTAAAGGGAAATCAAAAGAGGATCTGAATGGGAATATTGATTTAACCTCATTAGCCTCTGTAAACTCACAGGTCCTTCATGACCTCGTGAGACTTTCTCTTATTCTTTGTGTGAGTGACATTTCTGTAAGCGCTACCTCCATACACTGTCTGCTTGGCGTTCTTGTGACTCACCTTGACATGCAGTTCATGCCCAGCAACAAGGAATAAAACTACATAAAATCACTATGACATGAGTTGTTCTTTTCCACCTTTCATTTTGCCTTTCTTTCCCATGCATGCTTCACAGTCCAAGTTCATTAGCTTCTAATAGAAAACTCTCTTATTATAAATTATTTCAAAACTGCAATGCAGTCAAATAGATGCCAAGTCTCCTCCTACATTTTGGGCACATCTTATGCTGCCAAAAAAGTGCTCTTGTTTTGGTGTTCTGTGGCCTGCTCAACTCTCCCACATGAACAATTCCAGAGCTAACATGAATTTTCTTAATAAGCATCTAGATCTTGGCCTCCACCTCTCACAGTCTGCTTTTGGGACTTTTTAAAAAATCCTTCACCATCCCTTTCATTTGGATATTAACCCTCTCCAAACATCTGCAACCTACTGGTATAGCAGTGGCTCCAATTTTTGAGTATTTTTTTTGTTAGGACTATGTATGAGTGTTAGGTCCCAGTCTGATTGTTGGTCTGAGAGGGGCTTGTAATGATTCCAAAGTTTCAGTTCAATGTTATAGCACTAGTCTTGAACTCCAGAGCGCAACACATTGTTTCTAATGTTTTAGGCAGGGGACTCACTCTTCCCTCTGTTGCCTTGTGCTTTCCCACTGTGTGGTTTCCAGTGCACTATCTCTGCCCCTTCGTGTTCTGGGTCTCTGTAAGGTACATGAAGGTCATTAGCAGATCAAGTGAGGCTGGTTCAGGGAGCCTGAAGCAAAGCAGAGAAACTTGAAAGAATATTTTAAAGGAAACCATACTCCCTAAAAGTAGCTTAACACTGTGAATCCAGGCCTAGATATGATACATAAGCTCATGCAATAACCAAAATCAGTGTACAGTCTTTCTGCAACAAGATTTCCATGCCAAGAATTGAAACTCATGTCTCACAGACTACTTACTCTTCCAGTAGTTCAAGAAGCATTGACTTCTCTTACACCCTATAAATAAAACTGTAGTACCTTTAACTCAGTGAGAAATGGATGAGTGCTTCTGTCACGTTTTATGAAACTAATTTAATTTCTTTTGTATGAGGTTAACTCATCCCTTCTCCACAAGTGTGGAGACACAATTGTGTTTGAAATAGGGAACTCCTTGCTGAACTCATATGCAAAACAGAAGTACAAAGAAGGTGGAAACAAGGGCAGGCTGCCCAGGAGCAATATAGGAATATTGCCTGAACATGCATGTGGGAGGTGGACAACGTCATCACAAGGCTGCTGCCTGTCAGTTTTCAGAAGTCACGGCAATCAGAGAAGTCCCCAATGACTGAAAGAAAACAACTGCTATGACCATCTCCAAGAAGAACAAGAATGAACATCCAGGTGACCTTCACCTTAGTTCCTGGGAAGGTCATGGAACAAACACTTCTCAAATCCATTTTCAGCTACATGAAGAAAAAGGTTGTTGTGAACAACTAGCATGGATTCAGTGGGGGCAAATAATGACTGGCTAACCTGAACCAGCCTTCCACTGTTGAGATGAATGGCTCTGACAACAAGAGAAATTGTAGGTATTGTAAACCTTGACTTTAGCAAGGCCAGGGTCTTCCATAGTGTCCCTATAGCCAATACGATGGGTTTTTGTCTGGATAAGTGGACAATAAGGTAGATGGAAAAATTGGCTGAATCATCAGGCTCAATGGGTCACAAAATTCAACCAATGCCCTGTTCTGAGTGGCATCCCTCAGGGATAAATCCTGACACCAACAATGTTTAATGTCTTTATTAATTACAAGCATAATGTTGCAAGTCTGCAAATGACACTAAAATAGGGCAGGAGGGAGGAGAAGGTGGGACTGCTATTTAAAGGGTCCTCCATAAGCTTGAAAAATGAGCTCACAAGAAGCTGTCCAAATTTAATACAGACAAGTCTGAAGCCCTGCCTTTGGGAGGAATGACCCCCTGCAGTAGCAGAGGCCGAGGGCTGAATAGATAGAAAGCAGCTTTGCAGAAAATGACCTTTGGGTCTTCATGGACAACAAGGTGAGCTTGGATCAGCAGCACAGCAAAGAAAGCCAACTGCTACACCTGGGCTATGTTACCACGCATGTAGTCAGTCTTGAAAAACAGATCAGGAAGGGTGGTTATTCCCCCTCTATTCGACATTTCTGAGATTGTCCCTGGTTGACTGTATCCATTTTGGGTTTCCTGGCAAGTACCTGAAGCAAGACCAGTGGAAGGCCTCAAGGGATGAGGAGGGGGCTGACACCCAGGGTGTACAAGCCAAAGTTAAGGGGGCTGGGTCTTTTTCAGCCTGCAGAAAATAAGGATTCAGGGAGACTTCATTGCTGTCTGCAACTACCTGCTGGGAGGGTGTAGGGCAAATGGAGACAGACTCTTCTCAGAGATGCACAGGGAAAAGAGGAAATGAGGACCAGCTGGAACATGGGAAATTCTGACTCAATATAAGGAGGAAAAACATATTTACCATGAAGGTGGTCAAGGACTGGCAGAGGTTGCTCAGAGAGAGGCCATGGAATCTTCATCCTCAAACCCAGCTGGACATAGAATCATAGAATGGTTAGAGTTGGAAGGGACCATAAAAGTCATCTAGTTCCAACCCCCCTACCATGGGCAGCTTTGAGCAACCTGCTGTAATGGGACGTGCTTTGAGCGGGAGGTTGAGCTGGGTAGTCCCCAGCAGCCCCTTCAAGCCTCTGTAATTCTCTGATTCCAAGTCTGAGGTAATCTTTCTCTGAACGTTTTAAAATGTGCTAACGAATTGGAATATGCTTAGTCAAAAGGTCTTAATTTTAAGTTTTTAATTTTCTAAAGCATTGTGGCTGAGTCATGATTTTCCAAAAGCAGCTCTCCAAGGAAGATAAATATGAGGATTTTATGGAGAATAGAAACACAGGAAAACAGCACTGCAGTTTGGCAAAAGCTGACTCTAAAATAAGCAGGGGAGAAGTTGATTCAGTTGTAGTCCCTAAGGAGCTGTACCAGCAAGTACTGATTTGGCCCAAGGAGCAAAGAAACTGTCCTCTTCCTTCCCTTCTGTTCCACACATCTCTTGCTCTCTTTTCTCCACCTGATGATGAGAGGGAGGAGAGAGGAGAGCAATAATTATCAAGACTCCTTAATCCTGATTCTTAGGGGAATTGTCTCACCTCATTTTGTCCCATTCCCTATTCTTTATCTTAGCCTTTGCTAAGAAGAATCCCTTATATTCAAAAACAACAAAATCTTGATTGAAAAACCTGCAGAAAAACATGACCTACTATTAAGGATAAGTGTTCCTGAGATAAGTTGGGTGTAGAAAGACAACCTGCCTGGCTACTTTTATAGTTCTGTGTATGAGATCAGCTTCACTCAATTCCAGTTAAATTTAATTATTTCCATGTTAATTTATCACTGATGCAGGAGGAACTTTAAAAAACTTTTCCTTTAAAAATAAAGCTTTAAACCAGAAGAAAACATAAGTATTTTGATCTGGGGACTGTGTATCCATCACTGTGCTAGGAGAAGAACACCCTATGTGTTATAGGGTGCCGCTGCAGATATGAATGGTACCATTCGTAGCACAGTTTTACCACATGAATTATTTTGAGTCAATTATTATTTACTCTTGGAATTTAATGCTCAGTTGAAGGCTCTGAAGGCAGCCTCTGTAGAACTGCTGCCTCTACTCTACTCATTTGGTGCTTGCCTATGTTTAATATAATCAGCTTGTAGCATACACTGTAGCAAAAACAGCAGTAAAGGATTCATGACATGTAATTGGGCAAAATTCCAGCCATGCTTAATACCGACTAAGTGGTACATTTGGGGATCAGCACAGTCCCTGAGTACAGATGACAAAGTTAACAGGTGATTAGAAGGATAACTATGCGAGGTTTGGGAGAAAAAGTTTCTAGATGAGAACAGGATACATATGTGGGGGAATGGAAGTTACAGAGATTCTCTGCACTGATGACAGTCTTCGATTTAGAGATGGAGAGTACAACATAAAAAACATCCCCCAAAATGAGATTGTAAGCAAAGCCCCAAGGGACAGCATGGGGTGAGCAGCAGGTGTAAGTAGCATCATCCTGGCCAGAGCCTGCAGGTTGACACTTGCCTCCCAGGACAGCGCCGGCAGTCGGTGCAGTGGCATGATGTTTGTAGTAGCTAGACTAAATGCAACGAGCCTCTCGACCCACTTATAAGTCTGGTTCTCATGAACATGTACAAAATGGTACATCATAAGAAATTATTGAACTCCTGGAGGTAGTAACTCTAGGGCTGTGCAGACACTTGAACACTATCTTCAGTGTTGTGACTGCAGGTTGCAATGCAGCCTTCAGTTCTGTGTGCATATGTGCTTAGAGAATGTTAAACTCTTTACATCTGTAGCAGCGTTTGTCCTGTGTTGTACTTTTTCATTTGTATCATTTTTGCTGTCACGGCATGGTAATGATTGAGCAATCTGGTTTGCTCTAACCTCGTGACCTAAACAGAAATTCAGTTACTCTTGTAAGTCAGGTTCTGTGTGGTGTGGGCACTTAAAGCCCTCATTTAGATCACTAGGAAAAAAGATATGCTCATTATCTATGAGAATTTGGCCCTCTTATTGGTTACCTACCATTCCGCATTTGATTTTCTAATAATTTTCATACTGCATATTTCACCACTAAAGGATATTTCAATACCACTCTGTAACATAATTTATGGAGTTAAAATTAAGACCCTGCTTCATTGTGCAAAACGTATGCAGTGGGTGAACAAGAAGTATTTTCTATTTGAATGATTTCTTTTCAGGGATACTTATTCCAAATCACTGAATTCTTCCTCTTGGTTGTGAGAAGCTTCAATACTAACAGTTCCTCGAAACTCATAGAATCTAGCAATATTAAATTGCATTCTGCTTAATTCACTAAGCGGAATATTTGTTTCCTTATGTGAACACATTTTGTGGCAGAATATGCTTGTATTTCTGTGATGACTGAGCTTGATGATTCTTTCAGGTCAGGTATTTTTGTATCATCTTTCCAGAAATATGTGCTCCAAGCACCTTGCTCCTTTTCTAATAACCAGTGCTTACAGTGGCATGAAAAGTGCTGTCAGAGTTGGTGCCAAAGCTGCTGTGGCTTGGAAGCTTACACCTCACACCTGTCTGTGTGTGCGTGATGCTGCTCCTGCCTGTAAACCCCCCCCCAGCCCCCAAGAGCCAGGAGCTGCTGCCACGTTCCCAGCAGCACACAATTAACCCGTGGGGAATTACTGCTGCAAGCTGCCATCCAGACCCAGCATTTCCAGTAGAGCTGACTCGTTCTGAAGACAATGAGATAATTCACCGTTTCACAGGATGAGATTCCCTCTCCAGCGCTATCTTCAGTTTAAGAAGTAGGAAGCTAACTGTGATGCTGCAAGTGCCAAGCTGTGGTTGGGAGAGCTTGCTACACCTGTGTTCAAAAAGGAGCGAACCGCTTTTTAGAGCACAGCACTGCACTGCTGTCCTGCAAAATGAACAGCGAGGAAGAGCAAAGAACCTGGAGCGTCACCTACCCAGTGTTATAGCAGGCAGGGCACTGCAAAGACAGGTGGAGCAGAAAGGACAACGGCAGGCCACTGGGAGTTAAATTAAAGAGAAGGGGGAGGAAGAAGAAGCGAAGGATGCCCAAAAGCTGGTTAGACAGATGGGGAGTGTAAGTCAGCAGGGGATCTTCCTGGGAAACGCAAGCACCCTTGCATGAGAAACAAGAGAGCAGGGCTGACATGTAAGATATGTTAGTCGCCATCCCATTTCTATAGGTCTCTATTAGTCTGTTTTTTAAAGTGTTTGGCCAAACCTGCAAGCAAAACAAACTGAGAACAGTTCTTAGGATAAACATTGAGCTCAGAGATTAGAAAAATCAGTATTGACAGTAGCTGTGCTTCTCACATTCTCCAATATGCCACATTATCTGTTCTCCCTCCCACCCCCCAGGCTTTAAATCTGCTTCAACATGATCAGGGTTGCATTATATCAGAACAAGGAATACATGAAGATTTCAGGCTTTTGGCTTTTGTGGATTTTTTTGTTATCTTTCTTTAATAAGCCTCTCCTTGTTGCTTGAAAATGTCATTCTAGCCAAAGATCTTCTATAATTAAAGGGCAAAACTGTCCAACTAATTAGAAGTTTTCTCTTGCCCTAAGCATAGCTCTGGGCATAGAAACAGGGAGTTTAAGGCAAACTGCACAGCAGCAGGAGTAATTGAATTATTTAAAATTAATGCCTACTTTCTAAACCATGTTCAGTGGAAAAAAAAGTAAACAGCAGGACCATGAACAACAGAAAAATGATTACGTAGGAAAGTAATCAAAGCAGAAGTTGCAAAAATCCTCTCTAAATTGCATTGAAACAGCAGGACTTTGTGAAAGCCACTGACTGTCAGGCCCCTAGGGCTTCTGGCCTTGATTATGCAATTGCTGCACAGGCAGGACTGGCTGCCAGCAGTGGCTTTCATACAAATTTCCTAAAGAAAATACAACAATAAAATACATGTTTAGGTGCTTTTCATTCAGAAGATATTGCCTGCGGTAGAAATCCTTGGGTTCTTTCTCACTTTCTGATGATGGAGGGAGAGAAGGGACTTGTCTAATTAGGTACATCTCATCCAAGATTCTCTCTTGCAAATCTCCCATCTTTGATAATGAGGTGTTCCTGCTCCCTCTGCAGGGGCTAAGAAGGCTGCAGTCATAAAACAGCCAGCTTTTCCATGCCTGAGAACCAGGTGGATGCATAACCCTGACCATAATTGTCCTCTCATTAGAGCAGCACTGAAAAATTTGCTCAGCTGAATGTCTGGGGCAAATACTATTTGGGGTCTTTTATAACCACCTTTCTCGCTATTTCTTTTGCAGTGTGATACTGACAAAAACATAAGGCAGTTTATTTTGTTATTGTGCTGATTGCATTTCTTGTTTTTCTAGGCTGGTTTTCAGGATATGGGATGGTATGGAATCCTTAGGGATCAGCAGCTTACCTTCTTTCACTGGTGGAACATCAGTGATACCAATGCTGCTTGGTAGAAAGGAGGCAGTTAAATGTGACAGAACAAAAGAGAAGTGATATATAAGCATGCCTGTTCTAGCTGCAGCAAAAGTTCCTTATAGCAAACTTTGAATAAAAGTCTGCTTAGTGTGCAAAGTCCTGGACTGCACCCATGCATTTCAAAAGAGTTTCATTCCCTTAATGAAGCTGCACTTCACTTCTTTACTTTAAAATACTTATGTGGCTGTCACCCAAGTGTTTGAAATAGAGATAACAACTACTCCCCTTTCTTCTTCCTTGGAGACAGGAGAAATGGCTTGATTAATTTATTATAGGTTTTTGTTTGCTTTATGTTTGTATGGATGACTGGGCACAATGTGCTGGAGACTGGGTGAGAATAAATTATCAAAGGAGAGCTGTAGCAGACCTGGAAAAAGGGAGATCTGCGAATGTTCATTTCACCTGAGGGTGCTTTCCATAACCTGAAGTCCTTCTCCTAGTGAGTTCTGTTGCTAATAGGATGTATTGCTGCATTTGCTAAAAGTTTTTTTATTTTCAGGCTGTCTGGCTTCATGTCTGTATTTTGTTTGCTACCATCAATTCTGGCACCCATCACACATATTTTATTAGTTTATATTCTTCCCCATAGCAATCATCACAATTTTTTGTCACTTGAATTTTTTGAACAACCAATCACGTACATATTCTTTGACCTTGCATGAAAAAAGACTTACAATTAAATTCTTATTTTCTATGAAGTAAATATAATATTCTTAGGATTGAAAATAAAAAGGTATTATTTTTTGTAACTCCTTAGCTTTGAAAACAGAAAGAGGAAATTTAATTCTTACTCACCTCTGTGGGAAAGGAAGAGGAGGCTTCCATTAGAGAATGAAAAGATGCCCATCTCCTAAGGGAGCTTTTAGCTGCAAAAGTGAGATTTGAAACTGGTCTTTAAATGATGCTCTGCAATTATTTGGGCCCAAACTGGTGGGATTTTGTCAATAAACTCAGTGAAAACTTCAGCTTTGGCTTTGAAGAAAGTCTCTTCATCCAAAACTAATAAATCCCTTTCCAGTGATGAACCGGCAGTAACGATGCCTCCAGGGCAAGCCATGTAAACCAGCCAGAGGGTCCTTTCCTTATCAAACTGGAACTGCAGTGAGGGGAATGAAGGGGAAGCACCAAGACAAAACACATCGATGCAAGGGGGCCTTAACTGCTCACAGAAAATGAGGTTGTTGAATGCTGGTTCTTGGCACCCCCCGTGCCTCTTTGGGGTATCGTATGCACCGTTATCAGCCAACTGTGCACAAGCGGCAGGAGAGACAAAAAGCCTCATCTGGCGCCAGGTAGAGCCTGGAAGCAACTCTGTTAAAACCCCTGTTGAAATGTAATGCTTTTGTCTCTTGGGGTTTTATAACACTTTAATGTCCCTAACTGCATTCACCTAAATATCTGCACGCACATTTCACTGGTGCAAGATTGTCATCATTTCAATATTCTCCTAAAAGCTGAGTCAGAAAGAGGAACTGGTAACTGCTGAGTGAACTCTCTTGCCTGCTTTCTAAGACAGCAAAGATGACTGATTAGTATAAAATTGAGTTGCACAACAATATTAATACCTAGAGATTTTGTAGGCTGTCTTATCTTTGTATTATCCTTCAAATTAGCCTGTGATTTCGTTTCAGTTTTTCCTGCACCGTTAATGGGTTTGTATTCGCCCTCGCTGATTATTTTTTCCACTGTTCTTGCCCCTGCTCCGATAGAATACATAGTATAAACAATCACTGTAAAACGTAAAAAATTACCAGACTAAGAAAACAAGCAACAAACAAGCTAATTGGGAAGGAGGCAGAATACAGTAAGGATATAAAACAGGAAAGAAAGAGAAATTAAAAACAGAATTTATTGCTAAATTTATATAAGTCTATAACTCCCCTGACAGAAATGGATTTTTATTTTGAGGTAAACAAAGCCTCAGACTTGGCCCAAAAAAAAGCTAGTAATTTTATACGAACAACTGGAGATACTACCAGATAATGACGGAAGGTTTCAGGGACAAGGGACTAGACCTTTCTAAAAGGTCGAAATTTAATATCTAGGTAGTCAAACACTAAATAGTTCTGAAAATTTCAGGCCATATTTGTATGATAGGGTATTGTTATTATTTTTGTCTATAGGCTGTAAGTGGATTGGGGAAAACTATTTTGGGACACATAAGATTCTCTGTTTTCCCCAGTCAGCCCTTCAGAGCTCAGTGACATAGCCTGAAATTCAGGATGCTTGTTCAAACTGGTATGTAAATTTTCTGTTGATCTATCACAAAGTACTGTAAAACTGCATTAACCATGCATTTGAACCCCTTTGTGGAGAATCTAGGCACTTAATTTCTGATACATTTACTCTTCCCCTTGAGGAGTCAAAAGAGATCTATAGATCTTTGGGGGAAATGGCTGGCTTTATAAATTATTGAGGCATAACTGCAATAATTAGCTGGCTTTTGACAGCATCAGACTCCATATATAGCAGAGTTGCTAATCTCTTACTGTTTTCCAGTGCTTTTGTCTCCTTAGTAGATTATATCTGTATGATTAGTTTTGATCGCTTTGTAATGAATATTGTATCACAGTGTGTGAAGTAGACTAGTATCAACATGTTACTTATTTCTTTAGGATTAAAATGTATGTGGGTAGTTTTAAAAGGTATTTGCATTAACTGGAAAAATCCAGTGTTTTCCAAAGAATTAGATTCTGCAGATTAGGACAGTCTTTGATTCTACGCGATATTACTCTGACATTACTGGGTGTAGAAAGCCCATGTGAAGCTATTTCAGATCTAAATTGGCTCACAAAGGTAATTCATCATTGTCGCCATCCTGAGGCTTATACATCCATCGTGTGCTTCAGGGGATGGTGGCAAGTATTTTAATCCTGCTTTAAAGACAAAAAAACTCAACAATGAGAGCTGAGCAGGTTTATCAGACATCATAGGGCAGGCCAAGTGAAGCAAGAAATGTAGCTATCCTACTGTTAGAAGTGTGTGGCCTTCCTAGAAAAGTTGGATAAAGATGGATCTGAATTTTATTCAATTATCCAGATTCAGCTTTTGAGAACTTCTGGCTGAGAAATTAATCCGATTTATTTCAGCATGCTAATAGCTGCAAGTGTCTCAGATGTAACTCACTACATCCACCCTCCTGGCTTTTCTCCATTGCTCTTAGTTCTTATACGATGTTATTCTGGGCTGGCTTATAAAAACTCCTAGGGCACGTACAATTTCTCTTCTGTGGCAGACGGTGCCAGGTTTGCCAGTCGCAGGGCTGATGCTGCAAAGTGATGATTTGCTGAGGGTGGCCACGTAATGTTTCAGTGGTTTGCTTCTCCAGCCACCATGCTTCAGCAGGCCATAGAAAATAGCTTTGGGCAACCTGTTGACCACTCTAAACACTCTTAAATATGGTAGAAGGTAGAGAGTCAAGTGTCAGATATGATGCCCTGTTGCCCCCTGATGTATCTATCTGACTATTTAACTATAGATGAAGCCAAAAAAACATTGGTTAATGTGTGTGGAACTGAGCCTGAAACTTCTGTATCTGGTTTAGATGCTCTTCCTGTTGAACAGACATCAAATCCCAAACAGCAGAGCCGTTTGTCACCTTCACCTAATAATTCTTTCAACGCAGAAAGCCTGTAAAATGAATCAAAATGCTGCACTCAAACTCTTGAAAGCATTTCATGCACAGAGCATTGCTCTGCTTAACACGTTTCAAACTACAGTAACTGCTAATAAGATAAAAAGCAGTGACAAATCAGAGAATATCGCCTGCAAGAATCATGCGTGACTTACCATGGCAAACACATCCTTGCTGAAGAAGGAGAGTGCTCAGCGTCCATTTCAGGCCTCCTACTGAAGACTTTTATGCTTTTTATTTTTATCCTGTTTGTTAAAATAACAGCCCTTTATCAGTGCTGATTGCAGAGATTTTGACTCCTTGCCTGCTGGGTTCCCCCTCTGCTCCACAGGAGTTTCCTAATTGAATATTTCCCCTGTGAAAAGAAAAGCTTTGAATAAGAACAAGAAAAAAAATTATTAACAGTCTTGAAACCTCCCCCGAATCTTCCACCCCAGTCCTGCACACAAGCTCCTTTTCTCTCCCCAAAGTGCAGAACATTCTTCTTTCAGTGAGCAGCCTCAGCTTTTTTTCTGAAGCTAATCACGTTTATTATACGCTGAACATTGTAAATGAACTGCAGTAAAATCCTAACATGAGGAGGAGGGGAAGGAGAGAGAGATGTTCATTCAAAATAAGTTATAAGGTGTCTGGTTTGGTTAGTCACCAGTGCCTCATTTCTCACATTTGTGAGTCAAAAGCAAGGAATTGTTTACTGTCTGCGTTGAGAGCTTGCATTAACCATTTCTGCTGTGTCCTGGTGGATGGCGTAGAACTTCAAAGTCATCGAAGGATGAATTGTAAACTCTCTTTTTTGGCACTATTATTCTAATTAAAGCACCAGCAGGCTGCATGCTGTGGCTCACTTGAGGAAGGACCAAAAACTTGTGTTTCAGCTTTCAATGTGTGCAGGAGCTGGCACTTTGAATTGAGACAGAAGGAGGACTTAATCTGCCAAGTTCTTACCCTGACCATGATGGCTACTGCAAATGCTCATGTATCCTCCTTGCTCATCAGAAGCTGTTGCTCGTTCAAGTGCTCTTGCTGCATCCCTCAGCAGAAGAGGCATGAAAAGTCACAGCTTCAAAGCCAGCTATGCAGAGTGGAACCTACCTGGCTTGTCTGCGGGGAAAAAAAAAAAACAAAAAAACCCAAACAATGTCAACAAGGCTGTAGCACACACCTGGCTTCTTCAAAGCAAGGAAGACTTTTCTAGAAAAAGAGGCTCTGCTGTATTGTTCCCTGGGATTTTTCAGCTAAGTGTTTCCTGGTTTTCAGAAAGCTCCCTATCCCTCTGCACACAAAATAAATAAATAAATAAATAAATAAATAAATAGATAGATAGTAAAATGGATGGGGAGGATGTATGAATAAGGAGGGAATCAGAGAGGATAGATAAGCATGGGAAGGACTTAAAAGGGCTGAAGGGAAATTCTTCTCCCTACATAACTGCTTCTTCAGCCTGTATGCCATCATGGATTTAATTTTCTTCTTTTTTAAAGGGGGCTTTGCTCTTCAGATGCTTGTGGAAATAGTCTCACAAAGATACTCCTTGTAATCTTTCAATTGCATCAGCTCACAATAACAAGGAAACCTGAGTTTTTCCCACTCTCCGATTTAGGCCAGTTATATCCCATCAAGGGAGGGAAGTCTGCACATTCTGCCCTTCCTTCCCCACCTGCAGGGTTATACATCTTTTCACATCCCGTATTTTTTCTCCACTTCATGAAGCAGGTTGGTGAATCCATTTATCTGTTATCCAGCTGCATGTGCTGCAAGAAGATTGCAGCTGGGAGTTATCTCTCCTAGTGAGAGTGAGCAAAAGGACACCCCTCAGTACCCATTTTCAAAAATCACCTGCTCTGCTATCAAGTGACCTACTGTTGAATTTCAGCTTTGAAGCAAAATGATCTTGAGAGGAATGCCTGTTAGGGACAGTTAAATGGACAGTAGTACCCCCTGCAGATCATTAACAAGCGGTTAATTACATTCTAGTTACTTGAACAATCCAGCTGAAAAAAAAAATTGATTTCAGCAAGTTTCCCTACATATGTACATCGGTCTGCAAAGCCAGCACTGGTGCAATAGAAAGAGAAGACCCAGAGAGATCTGAGTCTGCTGCAGATCAGGCTCAGGTGTTTTCAGGTGGGTAGGCAACATGGAATTCTGGTTGCAGGACAGATTCACCCATCACCTGAGGAGGAGGAAGATGGGCTGGGGGGGATGACCAAGGTGGGGGGGTTCTAATGGTAGCAGGTTGAAACTGCTCTATACAGTCAGGTTTGGGGGAAATCCTGAGCAGCTGAGTCTCCTGCTCCTCCTGTCAACATGAGGGTAGAAGATGGCTTGGGATTGCTGGTGGGAAGTACCGGAGGGAGGCTGCCTCTTATTCCCCAGCTCTGCTTCTGTCTCTTATCTGAGCAAAGCAGCAGTGGCTCTGGCTTTGTAGGGTGCATGAGCAACAGGGAAAACGAGATCCTGGATGTTTAGCAGATCCAGAGAGTTTGCTGCCAGTTCTAATTATGCCTGGAAATTATGCCTCGTTGCAGGCAAGGAAAAGTAAATCATTCTTTTGTAAATGAAGCACTTTGATACAACAAGGTACAGAGACTAAAGGTGGGACCAGAGCTTAGAATTCCCACAGGTGTTCTTTAGAATAGCATGGCTTTTCTTATGAAGCTGCACCAGGTATGTGGAAGAGCACAGCAAATGAGCTTTTGCACCGTGTAATCTAATATGTTGGGTAGCAGAGAAACGGTTAAAGGCCATAGCAGAAGGATGCGAAGTGCTAAGTCGCTGTGATTCTTCTGGCTGTTCACAAGTTGCCCAGCAAGTGCAGCAGGAGGGAGCGAGCTATTAATAGTTCTGCTCATCATGGAAACAGAATAATCCTAGCACGAGGGAATACGTGAGCCATGAACTGTAAAGAAAAAACTTCAGGCACAGAAGACAGCCTCAAAACTATGTAATAATTAACAAAAGCGGGAAAGAATATGTTTAATAGAGGCTATGTGTGAAGCTACAGAAGAATGCTTGTGCATGAAATAAAATTTAAATGAAGCCTTGTACCCGAGTCAGAGCAATGTCCCAGCTCACTCTCACAAACTCCATAAATATTGTTGTGAACAGATCAATTAAAGTGTTTGGCATACAGGTGCCTAATAAATCCTGTATGTGCTGGAACATGTTCATCTAATTTTTATACATATCCATGCCTCCATTAGGGTTCATGTGTGCTTCTACAGCTACAAACTACTATTACAAGGCATATGCTTTTAAAAATTGTTGGCAGAAGAGTACAGGCCTGAATTTCTGTCAAGAGCATTGATAGAAAATGGCTATATGCTCAGTTTGACAGTGTCCTGAGATAGTTAGTAATTGCCAGTGAAGAATTTCTGTGATAAAATAGTATGTTTTGGTTTTTTGTATATGCCAAGCACTTACATAAACACACATCTAATTTTAGTGCCTGAAGTGTATTCACAGTTTCCTGAAATTACCAATGCTATGATCATGACTCTCAGGCAAGAAGAAGAAAATCCTATTAGTGCATTCCCACAGAGAAAAACAGTATATTTTGGAATAACAGTAGCTATTGAAGGCCTTGAAGATAATGTATGGAGGATATAATATTTGAGTAAATATCATAATACTTGTATGTGAGTATTATGCAGTATATTTATGAAGAAATCTTCTCTGTTAAATGCTTATACCTTGATTAAATCCTGTAAAAAATGCCAAGTGTATTTCCAGGCATATTTCTATAACCACTTCACAACATTTGGATCACTTGCATTCAGAAGGTATGCAAATGACTTTAGCTGGGTCATCCTTTAGCTGGTATTTCTAGCAAATATAATGCCACAGGGCATTTCTCTTGTCAGAACACATTTATTTTATTATCATCTAGATGATTATGGCTTTATTTTTTCCTCACAGATTCTACCTTCATGATATGCTGAATTCTCAGATTTTCAACAAAAGCTTACAATGCAATTACTTTAAATATAATATGTTTTGATATATGGTGTCTTTTATCACCAACTTTCACAGAACTTTTAAATTATTAAGTTTCTATCAAAACTGCCAAAATGAACAAATTTGTTATGGCCCTTCCACATAGGTGGAACTATCATTGATAGTGAGCCAAAATACTATCATAAATGCTAAAATCATGTGCAATAAAGTATGCGAATACCCACACACAGAGTTTAGAAAAGAGAGGTGTAAAGTACTTACTTCAATGTTTCCAAATGTTATTATTAAAGAATTTGTTTTAATTCAAAGTGTGGAACAAAAAGAAAAAGCAATTTATACTTTAAAACCAGGGAGTTGAATGTGAGCTCTCGCCTTCTCAGATGTCTTATTAATCAAGCCCTGGTGCCATTTCTATTACTGCTTTAACGTGAACACGACATTGGAAAACGAAATAAGAAGGTATTTAAAATCACATCCCCCACATCCTAGCTGACTGGCTTTTCAGCTACTAGGCTAATAATTCATTTCTAATGGCTTTCATTTGTTTCACATTCTCTCAGCTTTCTATTAAGGTTTTATCAAAATTGTTCTTTTTATTTTTATTTTTTATTTTAATTCACTCTCTCTCCAAATGCATAAACATTACAGTTTGAAAAATAGCCTGGCTAGGAAGGAAATATATCTGTAGTAGGGAGTGCAAACTGTCTTTGGTGAGGTTTATCAGAGGACAAAGTGCAGGATTATGAAAGAATAAAAATTAAGATATACCAGAAATGGGGTCTTTCTGAGTCACGATGCTCCTCCAGAAATAGCTTATTTGCAATGAACAGAAAAAGACATGTAACATTAGTAGTTAATACCAAATTCACCTAAATCTTGTGTCAAGAACTTCATTAATAATGTGATTGTAAAAATGACCTGGTTGTAAAAATGACCATCAAATAATTAATTAAATCTTCTACGATAACTAATAGGCAGGATTAGCCAAATCTGCCTGGACCAAAATCTAGGCAGCCTAATCCAGGTGAAGTCCTGTCAGAAGAGCTGTTGTAGATGTCAGAATGGGAGATACCCTATTCGGGCACCAAACAAACTCTATTCTAATGGAGTCCTTAACTTAAAACCAAACATAGGGTGCTCCTATATGGCACACGTAGTATAGGCATATATTTAAATGCTGTCATTTTATGGCTATTTTATCCTCTTGCTACAGGCAGTATGAAAATATTGGAATAAGCAAAGTCTGCAATGATATTAGAGCCAAATAAAATTTTCAGAAACAGATCCCGAGAGTCTGGATCGCTATTCCTGTCTAACCATGACTGCAAAGGATGAAGACTACATCAATGGTACTACAAGAAGGCTGCACTTCTAGGGAATCCAGTCTCTGGCCTCTGCTAGCCATATGACATTTCCACAGGCAAGAAGAATTCTTTTGAATGTGCCTTGGGGTTTTTTCCATATTAATAATACTGCAGGCCTTTAACTCCTTAACAGCCAGTGCTATTTGATTGAGAAGGAGCTCAGTGGAGGACAAACGAGGATGAGAGTGTATAGGGCAGCACCTCCGTGGGTGGGGGATGACACTCGTGTCCGGCAGCATCTGGCCTTGTGAGGCTGCCACCCTCCCTGCCTGCCAAGGCACTGCCTCCGGGGCAGGGCTCCCCAGGGACACACGGCAGGAGAAGGGCTGGCACCCTTTGGAGAGGAGCAGGGCATCTGGCAAATCCCTTCCATTTTTCTCTCAATGGCACAGCATGTTTTCCAGAAGAAAGCACGAAAGTGCTCTCCAGGGGAGCACACAAGCACCAGATATTCACCTGGTAGCAATAATGAAAGAAAAAAAAAAAGTTTTCAATAATTGTTTCAATAGCATGGATGTATTAAACCCTGTAGCTTAGACTGATATCAGTCCTTCCCACATTTTATGTACTATATTTGCTTATTAAAAAAAAAAAAAAAGGAAAGAAAAGCTGTGAAATAAAGTGATGTGCTATTGAGCTTGAGCCAATCCCTCTGAGCAGGGCTTGTTGCTATGTGATGTTAGTCAACAAGGGAAGAACAACCACAGAGCTGCTTTAATTACTTGAACTATTCACCTAAAACTCCAGATAAACTGAGTCTCCAAAGAGAAGGAAATCACAGTTTTCTCTGCTACTGGAAAGGGAAATGCTGAGCTTAAAAAAAAAAATATTAAAAAAGTCTTCATTTGCCTGAGGTTTCTACCCAGAATTCCTCCCATGACAGCTGGATAGGGAAAGTGAATATACAAGACTCAGAAAACGGGGAACCCGTTTTTGGTAGGAAAGGAACTGCCAGCAGTACCTCCTGCACTCCAGCCTCAGCCTTCTATCCCTAAGAGAGAAATGACATGCAGCTGGCACCTCGGTCTGATAACATGCAGCACCACTGTCTTTTTGTCCCAACATTCAGGGACAGTCTTACTTACTCACCTGCTAAAGAAAGTTGAAATCACAAGAGCTGGACTAGCCTTTTCACAAGGGGCTGGCGGTAGTTCTGCTGTTCTGCCTGAAGGTACCCAAGATTTGGAGAACAGACTACTCTGGTCCTGGAGAACTGATAGAGGCCTGTGGGATGCACTGCTTTGTTAGCTTAGAGGTAAGAAATCAGTCCAAAGGTGTCTGCTCTGCCTCTTATCAGCAAGGTCCCTGTGGACCCCTCTTTCTGTGCTTGAGTTCGTACCTTTCCTACCCGCAGATAGGTCATACTATCTTTTTTGCAGCTCTTTTATACTAATGCAGTAAACTTTGTAGAATGACTTTCCTGAGTAGCTGTGCAGCAGTTACTTGTTGATGAAGTCATGTCAGCAGACAAGGCAAGAGAGAAAGTATATGGTAAGGAGAAATTTACTTACTGAAAGCCAAGCTGCAAAGGGGAAAGAAGGAGTTAATTGCTGCTAAAGTTGCTTCTGCCAAGTGGTGTGTTTTATTTTTCATATAACCAGTTACTGTTTTTCTGCAAGTTGAGGCTGCACCTTCCATAACTGATTATTCCTGGATACTCTAGAAACTAATCAGGAATTAATTTCAAAGAAATGACAAAATGCGGAGAGCTAAACTCTATTGTCACTGTGAAATCCTGTTTTTCTGCAATATTAATCAACATGGCTCAGCCTTTGAGTATAATTTTTTTAATTTACTTTTTCCATCAGAAGGTGCTAGAAAACACTCATCCCATTTTAGAAATATTTAAAGTACAACACACAAGAAAGACAAAGTCAAAATCAAATTGCAATGAATTCTGAAACTGGGGCGGAGAGGTTATGCAAGACGAACTACTGAAGCCTATGCAAGCACCTTTGAACCCAAGAGGCTGCCAGATAGTCTCCTAGGCTGTCAAATAAACCCAAAAAGAAAGTTGTGTTGTTGACTTTTCAAGTTGACTGCTGCAGGAATGGAGGTAATTTTCTTGCACTTGACAAAACGGACACGAAAGCGAGAGTGCAGCAAAAAGTAGGGAAGCACGCTTTCGTGTTCATGTTCTCAGGGTACGTGGCAGCTGGTTAGTCACAGATGGATGCTCTGGGCTGCCAGGTCAGCCATGACAGCTGTTGCTTTAAACCTTGACTTGCTTCCCTTGTCCGCAGCATCACCAGGACGGGTTAAATGAATCCCTTTCCTTCCCCTGTTCCTTGCAGGCTAGGGCCAAGTGAAGAGGTCACTCTGTGCTATGGGGTTGGTGCAGTGTAACGCAGCTCACTTCCAGGTCAGGAGGAATGACAAGAGAGGAGATGGGACAAGGTTGGGGCAGTGAAGAAGGATGCTCAGCCATGGGATGATGGAACAAGAGCTCATGAGGCTCAGTGTCTGAGCTGGATATCCCAACAGCTGAGGCTCGTGCATAAAGATCAGAGTTGTCCATCCCTGCCGGTCTTATGTCAGTGAATCCAGCAGCAATTCATCACCTCTTTGTTATGGTCCATAGTTTTGGGTTTCTCTTTGGGTGTGTATACATAAAGCTTCTCTAACTCTAAACTGATGTGTGATATACAGAAAGTAATATATATTGGAGTCACCAATTAGACCTAACTTTTCTCCTTCACTTGAAGGTCTTGATAATACCACAGCCCTTGAAAATGAATATTGTGTTTGAATTATCCTATATTTGTCTTCTCTTTGTATTCCTTCTGTCATTAGTCATGAAAGACTATCTAATGACTAATGACTACTGCCAAGGGAATGACAACATATGATGAACTTTCACCAGTGTCCTACAGGTGAATTAGCAGATCAGTCACCTCAATTATTACAAGTATCTTTTTCTATTACACGATTGCTACTCAGAATCAACTATTTGTCCATAAGATTGCAATCACAAAAGGAAGAAATAAGAAAAATATAACTGATATCTCCATGTTACTTGCCCCAGATGGCCCCAGAGACAGTTATGTACCAAACCTCTATAAACGCCCCTTTTCTCTCCATCTTTTGCATGCTTGCAACCCTTGATCCAGCAATTGCTGCCCTGATGTCAGCAAGCAGGACTGGCTAAATGATCAGCACTTCTAAGTCTCAGCTTAGGCCTTTCTAAGCCCTCAGCCTCACAGTATACATCTTTGCAGTGAGACATGCTACAGTGTGGGACATCTGGTGTGAAGCCATTGCTGAAAATATCAGCTCGCTGTGCTTCCTGGGTGGGAAGTTCTATGAGGGGAAACTTAATCCCTTGGATGCAGGGTTTTAACTCCTTTATTGCTTGGGAACCACAAGAGCAGCTCTAAGAACCTGTGGCAGGGAATGAGAGATGTAAGGCACGGACAGCTTAATGAACCCTGTGCTCCAGGTATCAGACATGATGTCTCATGTGTCAAACACAGCTGAAGAGAGTGGGGAAGTATATTTGTACTCTGGGCTCGCAGCTGCCAAACCAGAAATGTTTTATTAGTCATTTCTAGCAACTTCTGAGAGCACATGCTGATGAACCAGAGGAGCTCAGTTGCCTCCAGGAAATTCCAAAAAACTTTTGGATTTTGGCAAGAATCCAAAAGGAGTCCTGAAAGAGATTTGTTGCAGTACAGTGTACCAGGAGACAAAGGTAACCGTAGTGTGCTTGATTACTTCACCTAAAATGTCACCTGTCTCACTGTTTTGGTAATAATTGTTAGGGTACAGGTAAAATTACAGTCAATGTTCTCTAAAATAGATAACACAGATGCCAACCTACATAAAAAAATAGTGCTGCAGCATGGCTAGTATTGAATAAGATAATGTTTGCAATCTTATGTTGGTTTGGAATTGGAACATATTTATTCATTTGTATTATTTAAAATGTTTTTTTACACAAGTGCATTCATTAGAGAAAGAATGTTCTGTATTGCTGAAGAAATAAAAGAATCTTTAACAAGTAATCTTAAAAATGGTATATACATGTATCTAATGCATGTATGCATAATATCTATACAAGTATATGTATATAACTCTATTATATGTGCAGATTTTTAATATGAAAATTCAGGAATGACACTGTTTTCAGTTCAAACAGCATAAGCATATTAAATTTGAAAGCACAAACAAAACCAAAATGCAGCATTTGGTCTTCCAAACCTGAGAGAATATTCCAGTTAAGAGGAAGTGGGGGCCAAAGCATTTCAGCATTTGGAGAATGCAAATTATGATGTAGCTAATTTACCCCGGGCAAATGAGCTGCGTTTCCTAGAGGGCAGGGCCTTTCTCTGGACTAAAACCCACACAGATTAGATCAAGTTTACATTTATGAGAAGGAAAAGGTAAATTTGATTACAAAAAGTGAATAAAGGGGTTTTCCTGTGTGCAGAAAAACATTTGATTTCATTATGCATGCTCTTCGCTGTGCTGGGAGTCAGGAGCTAAGCAGCGCTTTACTCTGCTCCTCTAGCCCCCTTCCCCAAGATAAACGAGGAAATTCTTGGCACCCTTCAGCTCCTTGGGGGCTGCTGCAAAGACAGCAGCCAGCCTGCACGGTTTTGTAGCCTGCTACAGATAGAACAAAAATATGATGACAAACTGGGATTCCTGGAAGAGCAAGTTTGATAACCTGGCCGCAGAGGAGAGATTTGTGCCCCTGCCACACATTGCAGACAGGCTGCCCTTCAAGCAAGGGAAGAGGGAGGTGTGCTCTGTACCAAAACCTGCGTGAGCCACACCACGGAGCAGTCCCGGTGAGGGCAGTACGGCTCCCTCTGTGCTCCCTGCCCAGCAGAGCAAAAAGAGGGAAAAACAGCTTCTCCCTCAGTGACTCCAGAGCCCTGCTGACAAGGAAAATAAGTCATCAATGCTTCAGTTTAACAAGCCTTTGGCTAAACACCAGGAGAATGATGTTTCCCACAAAGCAAGGCCTCCTTTGGCCTCGTTCTGCAGGTTTTGTGCAGCAAATCTGGGGGGTTTTAATATAAAAGTAAATCTAGATAAACTTTTCTGAAGAGAAGGAGATTACGCAGGGTTAATTTGTATTTCAGAGAGGAAGATGAACTGAAAAATGCTGAAAGTGAATACATGTATAAGAATTTCTTCAGGGTATATATTCCTCTTCAGCAGATTGTTCAGCCAGGCTGTGTGTAAGACTTTCCCTGCTGAGGCTGTGCTTTTTTCTTTCTCTTTTTTTTTTTTTCAGTTTTATTTTAAGTATCATCCAGAGAAATCTTGCCAGGCAAGACTCTGGTGCCAACTCGTATGCTGGGTATGGCCTCAAGTGCTGGGCTCTTTGGGGTTTTGTTTGGGCACCAGGAGAAGAAAGATGTTGTTTTGGTTCACACACATGGTCCCCGAGTCTTCCCATTTCACTGAGTTTTCAGGAAATGAACATATGGCTTTGGAAAATCCAGCTTTTCATCTTGGGCTGTGTCAGCTGTAATGAGGAGAGGAGCAGCACACAGTACAGGCAAGTCACTCACACATATGTGTCTAGCACAGGAAGAATATCTTCAAAGAAAGCTGAAGGAGTTTGGATATTTCACTCGGGAAGACAGCACTCGGATTTGGGTACTAAACACTGCCATCATCTTTTCGGAAGTCGTAGCTGTACACTTTCAAAACGTGCTGCTGAAGGGGCTGTGTTGATTTGTTGAGCATCGTTAGCCAGACATTTTCACAATCTCTTAATTCTCAAGTCAAAAAAATGGTCTTCAGCAGAAAAAAAAATGATCGCCTTTATGAGGGTTGGGCTTCTAGCCACCATTCATCTGTGATGCTGCTCAAAAAAAGGCCACAGTTTATTTTTTTTAACATAAGGAAATACTTTCTCTTCCATGTCACCCACCAGTGGCTGAAACTGACATCTTCGGACTCGAGAATGCAACAAATATAGATAAACAATTGAAACTCTAGGGATTTTCAACTTGATAGCTGGAAGTTTTAGCAAGATAACTGAAGAAAAAAGATAATTTAGTGTCTCTATACACTGCAAAAGTGAAGGGGAGCTTTGCCATTTGCCGCAATAGATACAGATCAGGCCATCCACTGAATATCACTAGCCCCACTGTTGCATGTTGCATGCTGTATTGAGATTTAAAGTTTGCAAATAATAAGAGTGAATAAAATTATTGTTTATTTAGGTTAACTTCAGTAATTATTTCATTTCTGCTTTTCTTCTGAACTCCTTGACTGAGGATTCATATCACAAATGTCAAGAAAATAAGCATTTCCCCAGGAATTTCTAAGGCTATCAGAAATGTATATTAAATTCTATTGTCATTAAACTAAAGCTCAAAACTGATAAGTCCCCCTGTTATGCAAATTTTTGGTCCCAGTATTGGAGGAAAACAGGTAGTACTTTGCTATTCTGCTTCAAGTCTTGCCAGTGAAACAAACGGCTATAATTTGTTGTGCCATGCAGGGTATCTTCAGAATTTCTACCCAGTGAACTTAAAGGGTGGACACTTGAGATGAAAATGTAAATGAATGAAGTCAAGTTCCCAGCGCTAGCTAGGTAGTAAAAGACAGCTGCAGTTCTGAGGACTACAAACCAAGATCAATGACATTTCAAAAGAACCCTGAAATTGTTTACTGCCATTAAAGCACAAATGCCTTTGACTGGATATGAAGCTGAAGTATTAGATTTCTTCTCTTGTCCCAATGTCTCTTAAATGAACAAGCTTTAAATACATTGCTTTTTATATGAAGCACTTTTGTTTCATTTTATGTAACAGATTATTCAGAGCACTTTCTTTGGGATAGAGTTTGTCAGTCAGATGGAAGTTATTTGATTTCACAAACACATTCACGTAGCAAGATGTGTGCCTTTTATACTGAACATTAATGCAAATACATGCACTCTACCTAATTCAAGGAGACGTCATTCTGCTAGAGCTCCCATGCTAATCTGCAGCTTTGCTCTGGCTCCTTTATGCAAAATCAAAGTGAAGAAAAGGTATGGAGATGTTCAAAAATCCCTGGCAATAGCAACAGGGGAACTCCTCTGACCATGCACAGTAGAAAGCAGCCTTGAAATTGCCCTTTGAGTACTTCATGCAAGTTTAAACATGGAAATGTTAAGTATTGGACCTGACAGACAGGTATCAAAGATTATACAGAGTTTTAGGGTGAGTCTGTATCACATGGGAGAACCCCAGGGAGATGACTGGAGTTGAAACATTCCCGGAGCCATCTAAGTTACGTGGCCTCCAGGGCAGACTGAAACGCACAAGTATTTATGCCCTATTTTAATGACCTGATCTCAATTTCAGAGCACTGCCGTTCTGCCTACCTGTGGACAGCAGAATGAAGCTCACTATGATTTTTTTTTCCCCCCACAGGGATTTTCTGGCCAAGAGAAGGAAAAAAATCAAACCTGCTGCAGTGTGTTATGTAACTTCTTTTTTTTCCTTCAGATGAAAAAGTGTTGATCCTTGCCTTCTTCACAGGCTGGCTCCCCAGCTGCTGGCTTCCTCACTTCTATTACAAAGCTCTACCACTTTAATCTGATCCTTTCTCTGTGCGATATCATTCTCTCACTTCAGCTTGTGAAGTTTGTTCCAAATTAACTTCATTTTAAACTTGACTTTTTAAACAATTGACTGCTTTCAACTTTAATTAGATTGAAGTTGTGATTTTGTGTTGTTTACCTGTATTATGAAGGAGAAATTCTCTTTTTGCTTGGGAGAGATCAGAGGACTCCCAGGACTGAGACTTCCTTAGGTAAGCTTGCTGATGTGTTGAACATATCACTTTCTTTACTCATCTGCATTTTTTCCTCTGTCATTTTAATATTACACCCCCCCAACTATCTGTCAAGGTTATACACTACTATCTTGAGATGTGGTTTATTTGCTACTGCAAACAGTCAAAGATTCTGAAGCATCCTATGTTATTTCTTAATTTATTGCAGACATAAGGTGATATATTTTCAAAGAGTTTCACTGTTTTTTAGCTGAGAGATTTCCGTCAACACAGCTGCTTTCTATGCAGCTACAAATGTTTGAAAACCAAAGGCTTGTGCACAGCAGCCTGAGCCACTTGTAAGAGGTGCTTTATGGCCCATTAACAAAATTGTCATATATGGCTTGCCTTTAATTAAATATTGATAGGGATTTAGTCTTGGTGCAACATTTCAGACTAATATGGAAAAATCCTTTTAATCTGCGTAACAGATCAACATAGCACTACACTGCTCACCCCTGTACTTCTGGCTGGCTGAAGCTGACACACAAAATGAGAAGGTTGTTCAGTTTTTGGTGCCAGTTGAATCCCCAATGTCTTTACCAGCACTATAATTAAAGATGCCAGTTAATATCAGCAATGGTTTATGTGAACGGTAGTTTATACACTACGGCATTTTAATTCCCATGAGGGGAATCACCAACCTGTTTCACAAGAGTTTATCGGTAGCATCTTTTTTCTGGGTTTGAATGTAAATTAAGAGGTCTGCTATAGTTTCACAGTTCAGTATCTCTTACGAATTTCAATAAATAGTTTTCCAATTGGATAGTTCTCATCCTGAGAAGAATTTCATAACATACTGCCTACTCCCTTGTGCACGGCAGGTACCCCTGAAGATTGCACGTCTCTGGAACACTTTCCTGCAAGTTAATTGTCTTTGGTTGCAATTGTCATAGCTGCTAAAGGGGCTCGTGACTTAGATGGTCAGTGCTGTAATGCACAGTGAAGAGAGAGAAGTCCTTTTTTTTAAGCTGTAGCCTGTATATTTGTAGATTCTTTCACTTTTAGGTCTGCCTTTTCTCATTAGTCATTTAATAAGTACTTGTAACTAGGGAGCTCTACACTTTTTATTGCTCAAGAAAAAAGAAAAGATAATGTTCTGACTGTCAATTTGAGTGCAGTATTTAAGACTTCTTGTCAGTTTTCTAAGAACACATTTCAGCCTTAGGAGACATTCCACAGAATCAGCAAATTCTGACAAGTATGAATGATTCACTCACACTGTATTTTTCTATTGTGTGGTGCTCATTTCTTCTGATGCTCAATTTTACAAGCAAAATTGTCTCTGAAGAGTAAAAATGAGCTACTACCTGGATGTACAACATTCTTTGTATTGCAACTTTGCATGAACGGATTAGTCTACTTCTACCATGGATTTCTTCTAAATTTGGTTTTCTTCACTACATTCAATTCTAATTAAATATTTTCCTTCCTGAATCAATGCAGAATTTAATGAAAGAAAAACATTAATAAGCTTTCTTCTATCACTTAGAGCACTTTAATCTCTTCATATCTCATCCATAGAAATGGCATTCTTTTCTCACTCCTAAGCTTTTATACATCAGCCATAGCAGTTTGCACAACATAAGCATACGGAAAAATGCAGCTCTAGAAACATTTAACTTTAAGAAAAAACAACTTCAAGTCATTTACTTATTGGAGTCTGGTCTGTAAAATCTGGTCCTGGCATTTTGCTCAGAAAACGTTTCGGGCCAGTGGTGCTTGATAGAGGTCCTATTTTGCTGATGTATTTCCAAATGCTGTTATTACTAGACCGTGTAGTTCTACACCTGTCTTACTCCAGTGAGGAAACTAGTCTTTTTAAAGAAACAATCTCTAATGCCACGGTCAATGGATTCTATTTCTTCATGCACTTACCATGTGGTTTTGAGTTGTACCGAATGAATGAATCCTATAGCACTAGGTCTTCTTTCAGGATCTAAGCACTGGCTGGAGGCAAATCCAGCAGATGTTTTCTTTTGGCAGGGCTCATATTGATAGAAACAGCACTTGATTATTGGGAACACTTCTTCCAGCAAGCAGTTTTGAATTTTTAGTTTGTGGAATGCTGCCCTGAGATACAAAAGGTTCTTACTTTATTGCCAAATCCCTGAGCAATAGGTAGTCTTTATAACTGCTTCAAAACCCCTTCACATTTGTGTACTTTTTTCCTACTCTGCATCTGGATGCATCTGCATCACCTTATATTAAGGAATAAAAAAAATACAAGCCGAAACTGAAATTAAAATAAAAAAAAAACAAATGAACAAAAGAAACAAACAATAAACCTTCAAAAACCTCAACGTGCTCCAAGAGGTAAAGAAAATGGAGGAAATTAATAAATGCTAGTTAAGTACTACTTTGTATTGGGGAGTCACAGAAATGTTAGGCAAACAGGCACAACAGGAGTATATTTAATAATTCTCCAAGGCGTAATGGTAATGTTGGTCTATTTAGCAGCTATTACAGAGCAAGGAAGCTGAAAGAAACTCATAGGAAGCAAAATAAGTGGTAGCAAATTCTTTACAAGAGAGTTTAAGAATCCTGCCTACTCTGTAAAAACAAATTTTATTCAGTGATGCTGAATAGCACCTGTAAAGTAGAAGACGTTTCAGCAAGAGAGGATGAATATTACAGCTTCAAGAATGTATTGATTACTGCAGTGACAAGAGAGGTTGTGCCAGTGAAACAATGATATGTTCATTCTTCTGAATCCAAATAATAGGACCGTGTGTTGTGCCTCTGCATTTGAGCACATGTAACATTCACTACTGGGTCTTTATCATCCTCAAGCATGTATGGGATAGATAAGCAGCTTCCCTATTCTGTACACGTAGAATTGGAGGGTAGGCTAGATTAAGAGACTTGCCCAAGGGCATAGAGGAAGACTGAATCCAACCATTGCTCTTGTCAACTGGTGCACCATTTATCAGGTCGCTGATTAAGTGGAGGGTCCTACATTCTGTTATTGGTGATGCTGATCTGACAAGAAGGATGCATTAGTCCTGGTAAGGTGGCATACAAATGAACCATGTTAATTTAAGTACCATTAGAAACACAAGACAGAAAGAAGAAAATCAATGCTTTGTTTTATAGTAAAGAAAAAAATCAATAAGAACAGAAATGGTATTTTCTAGGATCTCAGAAAATGTGTTGGACTATGGGGAATAGTTAGAGGGAATTAAAACTATTTAATATAAGTTGCTGGTGTCCTCTTAGACAATGATGGTCTCAAGCTATCATCCTGTAATAAAAACCTGAGTAAAATCCAAAAGTACAAACTTGTGAGAAGGAAATTATATCAAGTAGAGGCTGGTTTTGTGGGGTTTTTTTGAATTAAACTGGCAGCCAGTTGCAGCGAATCTGTGAAAATTGCAGAAAAGATGCTAACAAATAAAAATAAAAAATAAACATGCAGCAAATGAGAGGCTAAATGTAATCCCCAAAAAGCACAAGGCCAGTTTACATAAGAAAATTGCCAGAGGTCCATTTCTAGTCTTGTTTTTCTGTCTCTTACAGTAGCCCATAGCAGGTGGCTAGGGAAAAACGGTAAAAACAGGACAAAAATGGAACAAATTTTTCATGATGTTTACTCTTGCTTTTGGCAGTCCGTAGTTTAGAGACATCCTGAACCAGAGATTGCATCTGAACCATCCTATGTAATAGTCTGACATGATTTTCATAATTTTTTAGCTGCTCTTTGAAGACAGTATTCTGTCAAAGCAAATCTCACCATTTAAGCATGTATTATATTAGAAATCAGTGAGTTTGGTTTGCTTCAAACGTGTTTACGTATAAGTTGTATCTCTACTTCCTACAGCACAACAAATGTTGAGAAATTGTTCCCTTAACTCCTTCCTCATACAGTTTCATATCCAACTGATTTGTTTCCCCTTGCTCCCTGTGCCTAGAAGTCATTTCTTTGTTAAACTGTTGTGGTCTTTGACATTTATTTTCTCTGAAATATAAATCATTTGATACCTCTAAATATAATTTTGCTCTTCTGTTTATCTTCATAGGTACCTTCTGTACCACACATAACATTTGGGATATGAATTTATGCAGTGTCATAATGATGGTCTCCTATTTGTTTTCTGTTTCTTTCTAGTAGTTCCTAATATCTCCTTTTTTCTTTTTTGACTGCCAGCAAGTTTTGTACAGTAGATTTAGAACGCCTACTAACAGTGCCTCAGGAATCTTTCCTAAGTGATACTATACATGATGTTGAGTCCACCAGCTGTTTGGCCTTTGTTTTAATGTTGATTGTCACATTATATGAACCCTTGCCACTCCTTTTTTCACCCCTTCTCCAGATCTCTTGCATTACGGTGAACAAAAACAGAGCTGGCCTGGGGAATGCTACCAGTCCTGTCTGTCTGTGTTGTTTCCTGCCTTTTAGCTAGTTTTCTGTACGAGTAGACCTTTCTCCTTCTCCTAAGACCAGCTTAATTTTTTAGCACCTTCTGGTGAAGGACTTTGTCTGAAGTTGTATGGAAATCTGCAGTCTAGTCCACTTCAGTAGCTGGATCATTCTTTGCTGTATTCCCATGCTCTGTTTTTCGGAGAATTTTAAGAAATCTATAAGGCATGATTTATTCCTTAAAATAACACATTTGCCATTCTTTCATACATTCATGTATGTATTATTGCCTCCCAGAATTTGCATGTCAGATGAATCAAAATTGCTGATCCATAAATACTTTTGGATGCCTTTTAAAAAATATGTAACTGGCATTATAAAAGTATCTTCTATTTCCCTGACAGCAAGGCCAAAATAGGTGGCACGGTGCACTCAGTACTTAACTGCTACCAATTTCCTATTTGAATTCCTTTAGAATTCCTGGAGTTCCATTAGAAATCTTAGAACTCTGTTCTGATGGTTTATTAAGAGTTTTGTTTATTTGTTATAAAGGCTCTTTTGCTGATACTTCAGTTTTGGCCATAGTTTCATAAACTAGCATCCTGTAAAGAAGGACTCTGGCACAGAAATCTACCTAAAATTGTCTGTTTCATAGCAATAAAAGGAGATTACTTTGATTTTTTTGCACTATAGCCTAATGCCCCCTGATTACTCCTATTGTATCTTATTTT
>JAOXJM010000012.1:85502548-85513114 GCA_026413425.1 Tringa solitaria
AATATGACAAAGGGGGAGTGGGGAAGGAAGAAGTGCAAAAGCTGAAATGTTCCTAATCCTTCTCTTCCTAGGGACTGTGGATCCGTGAAGCGCTTCCCTCCGATGTGAATGCAGTGTCCCCTGTGGGATGCAGTAGGTGATGCCCAGCTCTACTGCAATGGCAATTGGAGCTCTCTCTAGTTCTCTTCTCGTAACCTGCTGCCTCATGGTTGCCCTCTGTAGCTCCACCATACCTGTACAAAAACTGGCCAAGGCTCAAGACAAACAGGAGATAAAAGCGAGCCAGGAAAAGAGGGATCACACATCGACAAGGGACAGCCAGGCAGGCCCGGGGAAAATGAATGAGATCGGCCGGAGCGGGAGGGAGGAGGGCAGCAGGGACTGGAAGAGCAAAGGCAACAGGAACTACTCAAATAAGGAGTCCTGGACTAAGCAAAAGCAGGCTTGGAACAGCCAGGGGACGAGCAGCAAATCCGGGAGCCTCCAAGTGCAAGAGCAGAGGGACGCTGCTCCCCAGGCACCTCAGGCGGCCGAAGATGCGTCTCTCCCAGAAGCTGTTGCGAGCGTCACTCCCGAGCCTCCGGAGGAGTACGCCTACCCGGACTACCGCGGGAAGGGCTGCGTGGACGAGAGTGGCTTCGTCTACGCCATCGGGGAGAAGTTTGCGCCGGGCCCCTCCGCCTGCCCCTGCCTCTGCACCGAGGAGGGCCCGCTCTGCATCCAGCCCGAGTGCCCCCGGCTCCATCCTCGCTGTCTCCACGTGGACACCACCCAGTGCTGCCCGCAGTGCAAGGAGAGGAAGAACTACTGCGAGTTCCGAGGGAAAACCTACCAGACCCTAGAGGAGTTCATGGTAAGGGCTGGAGCCAAAAAGGCGTTTTGTGGGTCCTTCCGCCCTTTAATGGGGCGTTGCGTTCTTCAGGTGCTCTCTTGGAGGGTGCTTGGGGTGTCCCCCTCCCCGTTTCATTTCTGTGTTGGTATTACTTCTGCAGTGCTGTAAAATATTCCCCTTAAACATGACCTTTCGTGCTCTATGATACTATAACATTTTTAAATGATACACGGCTGATCTTTATTAATTCCTTTGGTATTTACAGTAATAAATGATACTTCAAAGGATGCTGCTTCTGTGGTGGTGCGGATTTTATGAGAATTTCCATTTATTTCCTTGTTTAACTCTTAACTGTGAAACTTCCACCTTGCAGGGATTGAGGAGGCTTTTGTGGGCTGACTTCTATTCCTAGTAATCAGCCTGTGATGATACCTTTTTCCTAACTGTCATTTTTCTTTTCCTTTTTAACCGTTTAAACTGTGCTGCCAAGGTTGTGTAACGTCTACTGTCTGAGAATGACTGTGGGCCTTCATTTTAATAGGGGCATGGCTTGCAGTCTGAATTACAGTGATACCCAAACAACAGATTTGAAAAGCTTTGTGTTTAGGGAAATATTTTTAGAATAGGACCTTTTTAGCACCACTGTGCATGGTCATTATCATTGAAAATGCAACTTATTATTGTGCACTGAAAAGTTTGGGAGTTGGGACCAATTCCCTGGTGGCTTACCTTGCCTTTTTCCCTTTAGTATTTTATTGTGGCTGAGATCTGTGAGCAGAATCTAAGAATTTGCTTGCAAATGACTGTTAGGTACAGGACTGGTTCAAAACCCATTTCTGAACACACCAGAGATTTTTGAGCTGAATATGTTGAGGGGAGCACAAAATCCAGTTCAGGGTTCTGTCAGCTCAAGCCGGTCTTGGAATGGAGAAGAAGAAAATGTGTATTTGTGAAGGCTGTAAATAAGTTGCAGTCTCTGCTCTCTGTGGTATTTCTGTGTTCTTGGAAACTTAACTTTGATTTGTAATGTCTTTCCATATTCTTCAACTTCTTGAAAAATAAACAAATAAATAAAGGAGCAGAATTACTCTTTCTGGAGTAAATCCGTCTTTCCCCTTGTTCTCTTTAGGCAGTAATGTGTAGATCATTGGTGGTTTTTCAAAGCATGGCAGAAAGCATCGTATCATCCTCCCCTTATCCATGTCACCCTCAAGGATTGCATTCAGCTTCGGGGTGGCAGTGTTTTACTTGAAGAGAGACAAGGTACTTTTAACAGCAGCTAGTTGGTATGACTTTTTTGGGGGAAGAATTGCGAGATCCTTCCTTTTGCAGAGAAATTAATTCTGAGGAGTGGCCAAAGCAGTGACGCTTCTGCACATGTTCTCTGTAGGTCTCCCTGTCAAAGTTTTAAAAGCCTGCCCCCCACGCTCTCCTCAATGAGTTCTTTCTCTTTATATAGTGGTGGTGTATTAATGGCTGTAAAGCAAGAGTAAAATGTCTTACTGTATTAAGCACGTAGGGAGAGGATAAAACCGTAGGGCTCCCTGTTACAGTGGAACATGGCTGGCAGCCTTGGTAAAAAGGGAATGCTGGACAGTGACATTTACAGAAATGTTCTGTAAATGTTCTGGCTTTCAGCTTTCTTTTTAACCTCAGTCAGCCGTTAACCCTTTGTGCTGATAGCATCCTGTAATGAAACATTGGTTTCCTTCCTGCTTTTTGTTAGCCAGCTTTGGAAACGTGAGCGAGAAGGGGTGCCTGCTCGGGATGCACGAGGAAAGTTACCGAGGCAGTTAGGCCGTGGAACTGCGGCCTGTTTGTTTATTTGGACTTGTGAGGGCATTGGTTCTTAGTTGGGCTTCAATGTCGTTTCCAATATTACGAGCACAAAATTGGAAATGCAGCTGTTTGCCCGTGCCACTGCAATCAGTGGAGATGTCTGCGGGGGGAAGGTACAGATGTAGTCAGGTTGCTGCTGCTCGGTGGCAGCAATTGCAAGTGCAAGTCGCTGCATACAATTTCAAACATCATTTTACAGGTTTAAAGGTGATGGTCTTAGAGAGGTCACTAATTGCTGTCTGTTGATTAAGATCGTGGAAGAAGTTATAAATGGATAAGAGTCTGATTTTTTTCATGTCTGCGCTGACTATTTGTGGCAAAGAGTACCAGAGATGACTGCAGGAAAAAAAGGTGACCTGCTAACTTTTAAGTGACATTACCTGAGCAAATATTTATGCATAGACGTGTAAATATGCATGCAAGTTTGGGAATTTGCTTATATAAAATTGATATATGGCTTGGCTTGGCTTGGCATGGCAAAAAATTGCACTGGCTCCAGTGCTAACTAGGAAGCTGAGTGTGCCAGGGAATGGGGGGTTTGATGCATTTCTTCTGTGGTTCATGGCCCTTCTTGCAGGCTTTGCTTGTGTGTGTGCATGCACGTATTTTTCTGTTTGCAAAAAGGACATGGATGTTGACCCAAAACACAGCACAGGTTTGGAGAAAGGATGAGGTTTCATAAAGCTGTTTCCATCAGCGTCACTCTGCTCTCCTGTGGGTGTCATGAGGCAGGATTTCAGAGGGATCACAACATCCCTGGGAGTGGAACTGGGAGAAGAAGCCTTAATTGGTGAAATGCAAAGAGGATAAAATCATGCACTGGAGCTGCAGGTTACTGAGCATGTGCTCCACTAAATGTTTCTCAATCTTATAGTAAGATTTGAAAATGCCGGCTAACTTATAAAGTAATAGCCTTACAAGGACCATAAATTCTCTTCAGAGGTGTAATACGGTTTGGGAAGACCTGCATTTTTTGAAAGTTGTTGCTTCCTGTGTTTTGCTTAGAATTTCTCTGCTACCAAAATTTGTGTTTGTAATTTATGAATAATTTGGAAATCTGGAAGTCAAGAAGGCCAAATGGATTTTGAAACATCTGTGGTATTTTGAAGGCATAGAGTAGTGAAAAAAAGATATGTTTATTCTTGTCAGCCTAACCCTATTCATGTTCTCCTGAGTTATGTAAGTGGCAAGGAAATATTAATAAAAATTCCAGCACAATAGCAAATCAGTTTGGGATTATGATTGATTTTTTTTTTAACTTAGATGTTTTCAAGGTTTAAGGAATGAAATGTACATAATATATATGTGTATTTTTGTTGTTGCTTTGGTTTTGGTCTGTTTCGTTTTGTAATTAAACTTCAGCATGTGGAAGGGGGAAAGAGAAAGCTGAAATTACTTTGGACCAGAACTTCAATGAGTGCAAATGATTTGTCACTTCTTAATAATGACAATTTATAGTAAGTTGCTGCATAAACCTACTACCCCTACTAAGCTACTGTTTTCTTCATGCCCCACTAGTTTACACAGTGGTGCGTTTGATTTTTTACAACGTCTATAACTCCATTTATACATCTGCTCATAAACTTACCTTTAAACAATTCTGAAGAAGTTATTTTTCTTGCCATCTGTACTCTATTTTCTACAGGTTTTACGGCTGTCTGGTGAATATTTAAGACTTCTGTGCCTCTCCTTGTCTTCCCACAGTTTTGCATATTGCTGCTGTAGAGCTAATAGCTTCATCTGTAGGCCAGGGAGACGTGGTATCATTAGTCTTCAGAGAGAGGATGATAGGTTGTATTATTTCCAGTCCAGCCTGGTTATGGCAGATGTGCTGAGCGTGAGTGCTGCGGGGCTGGTCATTTCCCAGCTGAACAAGTGGGATGCTCATTGCGTTGGCTGCCACTAGGACCTGCGCCCTGGGGAACGTGCTTCTGTTATAGGAGTCGAGAAGAGGAAATGAAGGACCGGGCGTGTCTTTTCATTCTGGCTTATTTAGCTATTGTTATATATACACGCACTGTTTTATTGTGTCTCTCTCTCTAATGATGATCATGTCTCCAAGTATTAAACTGCCATTAAGATGCAGAAAGAAGTGGGGATTTTCCACAGTTCCCACTACATCCTGGTGATATATAAAAAGCAGTACACTACCATTTGGTCCAAAGATGAACAGATAAAGGTTGACGTTAATACCATTTTAGCAGGTGCTGTGGTTTACTTATATGCCTGAAAAGAGCCTTGTAGAAATAAGCACATGGAGACCTTCCTTAACTCCGCTACCATTTCTCATATTGGTGGGTTGTACAGGTGGAAATACTTCTTAAAGGTGTACTATAGTTATTCCCCTGAAATCCCATGACCTGTCACACAGGTAGGGTCTTCTTGGCTGCAGTATCATATTAGCAGTGTACCCTGTTCATGAAAGTTGTAGTCTTCTAGTGTATATGCTGTATAGGATGAGAATGCATTATTCTGAATCATCATTATTAGATAAAGATTTGATCAATTTTGTTTCTCATTCAGTGGCATTTTCAATGCTTCATTAGATGGCTTCTTGTTCTAGGAATTTTAGGCTTCTGTCAAATTTGGAATTCTAGTAAACAACCTGCTTAATTAGAATATGTTTAGATTTTACGGATGAGAGGCTTTAGGAATAACATCTGTGTGCTGTCTTGTTTCCTGATTGTCATCAGATACTCTAGTTTTTACATAGCTACTAAGTGGAATCCTGGGAGAGGGAATATCTGTTGTTGTAGTTACTCGTCTCTTTGAACTGTGATCATTGGCAAATTTGCATTTTTTCAAGTGATGGTGGAAAAATGTTGAAACCAATTGAAAGCTATAACTTTGCTTTGTTAAGCCTGATCCTTGGAATGGTATTCTAGTAGCGTTCATCAAGTAGGATTAATTTAATAAAAAAATTTAAAAATAACGCATTTTCATAGCTTAGTAAATATTGCTTCTAGATATAAGTCCAGAGTGAAGGGTTCTTCCTTTTGGCTTGCAGATAGTTAGGAGCTCAGGTTTGCTGCCACTCAAAACTTCACATGCAGTTCAAGTGATGACCTGAAATACCTGAACCTTTCGACTCTGAACACTGCATCAGAAACCTCTCCATCTGCTGACACTCCAGCTTTGCAGGTGAACGTGGTATTTTATTACAGGACAAAGTTCTTGTCCCAAAGCCTGCAATAAAAATCTGCAGTATGGGGATGTCAGCCTCCTTGTAGCATTTAATAAATGTATGGTGTGGTGTTATCCTGGGTAGAGTGTAAAGCAAAGAGAAAACTGGAAGTGAGTATCTGGCAAAGGAAGCCTGAAGTAAATAACAGTAATAAAAGCAGAAAGCAAGAGACCCCATTTAGGCTTTCTAAGCAGAGGGGACGGCATGAAAGGATGTGTGAGTGCATAAGCAAATAACAGCCCTGGCAGGTGGGAAGAGAAGTGGCAGAGCATGGATGAGTGTTTAGTTGGAGACAATGCTGTGCAAGCATCAGCACGTTTGAACTTTGGAAGTGAGAAGGATGTGAAAGAGGAAAGCGAGCAGAGAATGAATTTGAGGATAAATGTGATGGGCTGCCTAAGAAATAGGGGAAAGAAACCAGGTGATCTGCAAGTTAGACATCTGAATGATTTGCTTTAAATATGAGGTTACTCTGCTTTTATTGGAGAAATGCAACGGGTGGTTGTCTGGCATCAACTGGAACCTGGAATGAAAAAGGGTCTATAGAAAAATGACCTCATCCTTCAGTAAACCTAGATTCTGCATGGATTGTGGATTTAGAGGATCACTGGTAATAGCATACAGCTGTATTTTCATCCCGAATTCTAAGCACGGATGCCAGTGTGGTTTTTTGGAGTACAGCAATGAGATTTACAGTTTACCATTTATTGCTCTTTAGCATGCTTGCTTCCCTCTACCTCCAGCTCCTTGTGCTGTACGAGGATGTCAGCAACGCGATGTACAGCGCCTGGTCAGGAACACTGAAGAAGACAGCTGGAATTGTACATGTGGCAAATGCAGACATCCGAAAGTCCATTTTTTTCCTAAATAGGGCCTTGATGCTGTTTTGTTTGGAATTAGTTTCTTTGAATTAGGTCATTCAAGAAATTATCTTGTGGTACTCCTGTAGAGTTCTTCAAAACCAGTGACATTTCAGTAGGTAAAAAGGATGACCTGTATTTTGCTTCACCTCTTTCTCTGAATTGCAGTTTCTTTTCAGAAGGTTACAAGTATTACAAGAATGGTCCAAATACAATTAACCTACAGAAAATACCTGAATTCAAAGGATGTGTTTCTCCTGACTTCTCTTTGAAAATGATGATTTTCAGTAAATTGCAACTTCCTGCAACCAAAAAGCTTTCAAATCTAGAAAAACTGCAATAAGGATTTCCATTAAAAGAAGTTTGATATTTTATTTAGCACAATGTTTCTTCTTTAAATGCAGTGTTTTTTTCTAAATTACTTTTTGAACCTCTAATAGAATCAAACCAGATCTCATCGAAATTATGAACTTGATTTGCTCGAAGTTCATTAGAAATGTGGTAGGGAAATTTTTGCTTTATTTGTCCTAAAAGTCTAAAGAGTTCTTGTTCTCGAGTTCCCTTTGACTTTCCTATTTGGGACGCAGGTTCAGACCAGAACCTGTGTGTTTTTCCGCTGAGGTTCTGTAATTTTGCAGGAGCCCAGCTTCATTATTGAGACCACAGACAGCATTTTTTTTAAAGGGGGGAGGAAAAAAAAAAGTGAAGAGCAATGCAATTAGGAAGATGGGCATTGCACAGGGCGTTAAGTGAAAGAGTTGAAAAGATGACTGGATTTGTGTTTCAGGTTTCTCCCTGTGAGAAGTGTCGCTGTGAAGCCAATGGTGAAGTGCTGTGCACTGTCTCAGCTTGTCCCCAGACGGAGTGTGTGGATCCGGTGTATGAGCCCGACCAGTGCTGTCCTATCTGCAAAAATGGTGAGTGACAGCTGCAAAACAAGAAGGGGGGCTTCTGACAGAGAGACCCGTGTTACTCTGTTCTGGTTTTGAAAAATTCCAGTATTTTCCTTTTTCCCCAAATGGAGATGGAGAAGAGTTTTCTGTGGGTTGTGTCTTCCCAGTGCGAGGAGCCAGATCTTCCCTTGACTGGGGTGGACTCAGTTATGAGCCAGAGGGAATTTTGTTACCGAGGAGACAATTAGGGTGTTAATGCACGTGGGTTCTGATTAGAAGTTTTGCATGAACTCATTGTGGGTACATTTTATATAGGCACACAAAACAGAACTCAGGCTCTTCATGTTATCCACCTTTCAATGTGAAAGTTACTTTTGTTCCCCTTCTTATTTGTTCCTCTTTCAGAGATTCATCTTTTTTTTTTCCCGAGGCAAATCAAATGTACCTTATTGAGCTCATTTAATTTTCATAACTAAATGAATTAAACTCCCAAGTTTAATTGAATATTTTTCGTAACTAAATTAGACAGAAAGTCTCTCTACTCCCAGCAAGGGCTTGCATTAGATCAAAGTCTTGGTCTATTTAGAGGAAAAAATTACATGACACACTAGCTCATCACTTATAAAGAAGAAATGATAATTTATTAATAGAAATGAAAGCTGCAACATCTCAAATGAAATTATATTTAAAATGAAAAAAGACATTTAAGAATACTCAAATAATTGGCAGCCATATATTATTTCTCCAGAATAGGTGGGTTCCATTACATTGGCTAAAACAAACTGATTAAAATTGTGGAAAAGCTAGGGGAGGAGAGAGTGTACAGCATATGCTTTCCACAAATTCAACAGTAGATGATAAGGGATAGTTAATTGCATTGGAGGAGTTTCATTTGTATGGGTATAAAAGTAATTGCTTCACATCCCTTAATTGGTTGTTACAACTCTGAAGGAATTTGTTCTCTGCTCTACAGCTTAAGAGCTCTCTGCTTACGGAGATGAGGACAGGCATTTTTTGAGGCATTTAGAGAAAGTTCTTGAAAAAGGCTGAATTTGGGAGCTGGTGGTATGATAGGTAACCAGTCTGGGGGATCTTTCAGCACTTGTTTGATGGCAAGAGCCCCTGAGGCGCTCACAGACGTTTTGCGTGCACCATGCTCTGCGGCAGTTCCCCAGGTTGGGGTGACTCTTGGCAGGCTAAAGGTCTGTTTTCAGTACTCGGAAAGGTCTGTTTCAATATTCCAGTAAAGTCTATTTTTGTGACTCTGAGATGGTGTCACAAGCATAATGCGCAAAGTCCGTGTAGTCTTTCCCACTGAATTTCTCTGTTTGGAGCTGGATTGACTTTCCATTGGTGAACATTGTCCCACGAGCATCAACATAATCCACTGCAGTGGCCGTCTCCCAGCGGTGTCTTGCCTTTGGATTTAGGTGGTACAGCAGTGCAGGGCTTGGCTTGGCTGTTCCTGTAGATCCCCTGCCATGTGTCCCAGAAATGGGGCCTGTTTAAAAAAAAAAACAGACATGAACACCCCTTAGTTGTGAGGAGGCTGCCGTCTCTGAGTGCTAAAGCTGAATTACCCAAATTCTGCCTGCAAGAAAAGGGTGGTCTTGTTCCTCAGCGTCTGAATCCCCAGAACGAATTGCATGTTCCTTGAGTCTACCCACAAGCTGGCATCCCTGACCCAGTTTCAGACCAAGGTGACCAGAGCTGACTGTTTCCACTGAGCTGTACTGTCACTTCTCTGCATGTCAGAGAACCAAGAGTGGCTTTCCTTGTTAGCTTTTAGATGAGGAAAAAAGCCATTAACAATAACAACAACAACAAGATAGTTCAGAAGAAGCTGGGCTTTTCTGGTTCAGCGGCTTGGGTACAGTAGCACAAAGAAATTTCTGAGGAATCCTCTCCATCTGGGGAGTGCATTTAGAAAAAAAAAGAAATCAGGTCGTTTGCTTATAGAGCTTATTTTAAAGCACGGGACTCGCGCAGTTCGCAAAGAACTTCAGTGAATTGCTGAATGTTTTTAATTAGATTGGAGAAAAAACCTACTGAGCAGGAAAACCTAGCCTGCCTCATCCCCTCATTTTCAAGCCTACTGGAACAAACGGGCAGTGAATGTGAGTCAGGGAGACAATCATCGCGTTGTGCTTCGGGGTTGATGGTTGCAGCGCTGACATCAACAGCATCGTGATGTGAGTTGACCCAGAAGAGCTTGGGTGATGTACGGGGAGCTCGGCGGCATAACCTGAGTGGTGGGAAAGGTGGAGCCGTGGAAAGTGTCTAAGTGGGGTGACTGCTGTCATGCTCTGCATCCCACCCTTGGTACGGCAAGAAGGGGTGGGAGGTGAAGTTTGGGTTCTCTACATTTACTAACATTTGTGTTAAAAACGCGCAAACTCCGACTCAGATTTTCCCTCCTTTTACTGTCACTTTTTAACATATAAGGCTTTCCCAACTTGCCTGGCCTGTGGGTTGCTGGCAGTCAACCAGCAGAGTCAGGGCTAAGCAGCCACATCCATCACTAGTAAGACCACGTACAAATGCCTAATTAAGAATTATGAAGGAGACCTTGTGAAAGCCCAGCGTTATTAGAAAAGAATGAATTCAGTCCCTTGGCAGGTGTGAGACACTGTGCGTTATCCCTTGTGGGAAGAAGAGGGTGTAGTGGACTTGTCCAACCTGATGCCCCAAAGTGCTGGCAGCCCTTCAGATGGGGGGTGGATGGGTATCTGCCCATCAGGCTTACACAGCAGCGCACGTGTACGGGTACAGACTTACTTTGAATGGAACAAGTGGTAAATGGAAAACTTGCATAGCAAGGATTGTGTAGGATGTGATAATCTTCTATATCGCATCCCGACTTTCAGGAAGGAGCTTAGATACTTTCATAGCTGAAGATGATCTTCCACTCAAATATGAGAAAAAACTTCTTCACAGTGAGGGTGACAGAGCCCTGGA
>JAOXJM010000012.1:85513214-85529094 GCA_026413425.1 Tringa solitaria
AGTTGGACTAGATGATCTCTATGGTCCCTTCCAACTCTAAAAATTCAGTGAAAGTATCTTTTATCTTTGTGGGCAGGGAGAGGGAGTACATTAAGGAAGTATCTGCTCTGCAAATAGTCTATAGAAGGGATAGAGAAAATCTTGGGGTGAGGGGAATTTTCCTGCTTTTTATGTCTCGAGTCACTATACCTAAGGGAGCTGTTGTGTGTTTATCTTACATACATGCCCTGTATGGGGAACGAAGAAGAGGATTTCTTCTTGTGTGGGTTGACGTGTTGAACTTGATGCTTTTGGTAACCAACAGCAGCAGCAACAAGAAAAAAAACATCCAGAAAGTTAAACCTGACTTCAGAGAGTTCCATTAAGTAACAAGTGCCCAATTCAGATCTCCATCCTGCTTTACAGTACTAGCAACGTAGTTACTTCAGTGGAAGCCTGGAAGCCATCCCTGCTCATGGTGGTATCAATAAGCTTGGAACTGGGCACAGACATTTCCACTGTTTGTACGGAGTGAAGGGTAAAGATAATAGGCGTACAATTCCCTTTCCATTAGGGAAAGGCTGGACACTTGTCACTGATTCATTTGGGGCAGTGGGAGGGTGTGGGGGGTAATACAGAAAGTGAATTACCTTGCTAGATTAAATTACCTTGGTTGTCTGTTCCACTTCTATTTCCAGCATTAGAGCCCTAATAGGCGTACACGGCTGAATGCCTGAAGCGTGCAGCCGCGGAGCGGTCGATGGAGTTAAGGGTGGCCCTGCTCCTGCCAGTGTCTTTCCAGGAGGATGAGATTGAACCCCCAGCCCACATGGAGTCTGGAGGGGCAGGCGTGGTTGCTAGACCAAAAAAACGTTTTGTTCTAAGGTCCCCGAGAGATTTTTGTTCCATTATATGGCTGAAAGGTTGCCCTAGATAAGATGAAGCTGATCCTGGTGCCTTCCTAGCGTGTGTCTGCCTGTGATTGGTGGTGTTTCTGTGCCTGCAGCAGGGAGAGCTGAACTTCTCCGGTCGGTGAAGGCTCGTAGCTGCACAGCTGAAAATACAAGCGCTGATGCCTAGCGGGTTGCCTGTGTTCTCAGGGCTGTAATGTCCTCAGGAGGTGTCTTGTCTCTTCTCACTGGCTGTGCAATAGGGACGCTTTGCTCTGGGTGCAGTTATCTCGGGTGGGATGAGTCAGGACCTCATTTTATATTTGGGTTCGTAGCCGTGGTTGAAATGCATGCATCATAGGGTTGAAATGGTTGCCACTAGTAGGGTGCGGGTCTAACATGATGTGGGCAGAGGGGGTAAATGGGTTTGTACACCCGTGCTGTGAGGTTGACTCACTTGAAACTTGCTGTGGTACCTTTACGTACAATGTCTCGGCATAGGGTGACTTGAGAGTGCCTCTGAATGGCAAGTGGGGACCTCCATCTGTGCGAAGGAGCTCTGAAGGGGGATAAAAACCTGATAAAAGCTGGCAGAGCTGCCAGCTCCTTTTGCAACTCTTTGCACAAGGGGACTTTTTCTCCCCAAGGGACTCAAATCTAGTAAAAAATGGTGCTGGTCGAGGTGGTACCATCTCTCCTGTGAGCTGTTGTCCCTCTGAAATCCAGGTGGAGAGAGGGTGTGTTGGGCTGATGGACCTGTCTGGCTATAACAAGGCTGAGGATGTTTATTCTGGGCAGACAAAGGGAAGCTGCACCTTGGCAGCTCTCATATGAGCTGGCTGTTTGCTCTTCCCTGCAGCCCCAGCTTTGCTCAAGCACCATGGAGAATCTGACCTGTAAAATTTAATGTCCTTCTGCGGTGTGTTTAAATAAAATATGATATGCCCTTGACCGTATATGCCTTGATCACAGCAACGAAGAAAGTATGATAATTCTGTCCAGGTAGAGGTCAAGGCAGGAATATTGCAAACATCAGGAATTCAGTTGCTGTGAAATTTAAATAAACAGTGCCTTTGCTTGTCTTCTCTTCTTCTTTCTGTTTTCATTTTAAATACCTTTTGCAGTTAAGTTTTGGCAGCTAATATATATATAGCAATGAAGACCCAGAAGTTTTAAAGCCCTACATTAAGGAAGGGATCAAATCAGGGAGTCATGGTGGTCTCTACTAGAGGTAAAATATAGGAGTCATAAAATGATTGTAAAGCCTAGTTAGTTTATAAGATTGAAGCAATATTTCATTTATTAAAAAAAAGCATTTACATTAAAAAACAATAATGTTGTGAACAAGAAAAAAATTTCAAACTAATCCCAGTTCCACCCATGCTGTATGCCCCAAAGTGATTTGTTCCCTTCTGATGTGTTTAGTTCAGGCATTTGAACGCCTGTATATGCATTTATTCCATGTTTCTGCGTGCATGAGTCGCTTAGCAAAAACTTCTGCACAAAATTCCCGCTTTAATAGGCTGTGTTTCACAAAGTGATTTATAATATGGGACTGTTAACCAAGAAATATTAATGTTTCAGGGGGAAAAATGCCATTAAAGTTGCATGAACAGCTGTATGTGATTAAAATTGCCTGGTGAATATTCAGGTAGGTTGCAAAGCTGTAGCAGATATTTTGGGAGCTGTTTATTGAACAGAAAGAAATACCAGACTTGCTTCTTTTTGGCACTTTTGCATGGGCCTTTATAGTGGCTTCCAAATCTGCCAGGTGAAGTTGGTAAACTAGTGGAAGTAGTTTTTGTTGTTGGTTTCTGCTGTTGACGAGGTTGAGAGGAAGTTCAGTCTGCGTTCTCTTGATTCAAGGAATTCCTTTAACCCCATTTCATCTCTCTGTGCTGGGAAAGTTGGTGGCTGCAGAGCTACCCATGCTTCCTGTGTGCAGAAATCACAGAATTTTCTTCTTGAGCCATTTTTTTCCACTTAGATCAGAACCTGTTTAACTGTGCATGGATTATTGCTGCAAACTGGTATTTTCCTGCTGAGCTGGCTAAGTAGTGGTAGGTGGTGGTGTTTCCTTTAAGGGTATTTATTTTGTGTACAAGTTGTGTTGACTCCCAGGGTTTGATTTTTTTTTTCCCTAGGGATAGAAAGCTGTCAGAGGATGAGAAGGATCTGCCTGAAGACATGGCAACAGTATCCAGTTAGACTGAGCCTAAATTGATTACCAGGACAAATCTATTTATATAGTGTATTTATATTTATTGCATATACATATTATGTGTATATATTTTTTAAATTTTTTTTCCGCCAAAATGCTTTCAGTTAGGAGTTCTCCTGTCAAAAGGCAGCAGTAAGTGTCCCTGAGTGTATAACATCCTGTCATTTTGCTCAGACACACGAGGACAATCAGGAGTTACACTAGTGTTCAGTATTGAAAGTTGTACTTCATACCTGAGTAGGAGGGTGTAGAATACCCTATTAAAATACAAAAGCAGTGTATCATATAAGCTTTCCAGAACTCACTCTGCAATATTTTCTCATTACAGGCTGCTACAGTGAGCCTGAGAAGTGTTTCCTTGGCAGTCAGTTTTTCTCCCCTTACCTGATACTGCAGGCTTAACTCATATATCACAGCTAAATTCTGCTGTATCAGTCACTTTCATGGCAACTGCTTGCAGGGCTGTCACTTTACTGTGGATTGAAGTAAAAGTCGATGATGATGTGCCCCGAACAGTTGTCTAGCCATATTGGTCCCAGGTGAGTGTGGGAAACAAGCTGCCAGCTCTTCACGGTGGAGTCAGAACTTCAGTGTGTTTGCGGCTCCGGGGTTCTTAAAAGGTGATTTGCTTCAGCTCCAGGAGCAGAAAGATGAAAATGCTGATAGGAAAAAGGAAACACTGAAATCCTTGAATGGGGGAGAAAAATAACTTTTCTGGCAACTTTCATGCATTTAAAAAAACAAACAAACAACAAAAAAAACATAGAGAGAGGTGTGATGTAGCTTATGCTGCTCGCCACAGCAGTTTCACCAATCTGCCATCCTTTGTAGTCCTGGAGCCTGGTTCTGGTTCAGACAGGACACTGCCTTCGTGCTAATATCCACCAGGGTATTGGAGTAAACAGTGTGCTATTGCTTGATTTGTCTTCCCTGACTGCTGCTCTTTTATAGAGAGATGCATTTGGGGATTTGCTTGTTTTCTAGTGAAACAGCTAACCCGTGTTCCTCAAAATGAAGTCTTCAGTTGCTTTGGGCTTTTGTTTGGTTGGTTTGTTTTTCAAGTTCACCATATAAGAATTTTCTGAATTTGTTTTATTTACACACGTAGATAGATGTTAAAAAACAATAAAATCCTGGAGCTCATGTTGAAAACTAACATTAAGGGATTTGATGATTTTCCTACGCCTGGACTTGTTCTTCATGCTGTTCATTTCAGAAAGTATTCCCAGGGTTAATTTTTGCTCCCCCGTTCTGCTAATGGATGTCTATGTTAATTTTGTATGTGTCACTAATTGAAACTGTGGCAAAAATTTGGTGGGTGTGTACAGTTCCGAGATCTGAAATACTTGTGTGCATCTTTATACTATATCCTTGGAATAATACTCCCTGCCAGTAGAATGCTATACTATTTGATTAAATTATGAGCTCTTAGATGCTGAAACCCTGTCTTGCTCCAGATTGAATTACCATAGGTAAACGCATTCCCTGATGTTGGCTGAGCCAATGGCACTGCCCACGTGAGCTCTCAGTTGTGTTCTTAGCAGATAATCCTGTGGGTAAACAGGTACTATTTACTAGCTAGGTGCTACAGCAATACAGTAATAGGACTACATGGCTGATTAGCATTTTGCAGTGTGATTAACAGGAGCAATGAAGAAAGATATATACCTTATTCGATTTGCTTTATATTCTTTGGGGTTTTTTCATTGCTATTTCATTATCTTAAACAACTCATCCATGAGTTTGCTTGGCTTTGAGGGGGGGTGGAAGTTTATGTTAAAGTGTTGGGGCTTGTTAGTATATTGGCAGTGCATCCCTCTGATGATAAATGATATATTCAAAATCTCATTTTACTTCAAAGTGCAGTGTAATTTTCTCTGCTTATTTTTCACAGGAAGTTAAGGTTTAGGCGTTAAGGAAGATGTGAATTGATCCAAGTCACTTACTGATTGATGGATGCAGGGAATTGGCTGATTTCATTAAACTTCATTTCTTAACAGTTTGGTCTTCTATGGTTTGTAGTGGTCTTTCCATGCAGAGCAGGATTGCCAGTACTAGGTCTGCCTTAACTCCTTGTAACTCCTCATTCTTTGGGATATGTCTTAGGTCTTACATGAGCATGACAGCAATCTCAGAAGTTTTCTTCCAGTCCTGTTTGACCAGGGGCTGATTTATATGCTTCTGCCTGTGTTTGGAAGAGGGCTCTGAAAGGAGTGACGGGTTCTTAGGGGAGAGGTTAAAAAGCCTCTGGTATGTTTTTATTAATATTTTTTTAAATTGCAGTGCTTGTTTTCCTTGTTGCTCTAAGTAGAGTCTTACTGTTTCAAACTACTGCACTGGGGAACTCCCCTATGCTGTGTGCTGTGGGAGTCCTGAATTAAGTCCCTGTAGATTACCTTTGGCCGGCAGGTCAAGCATCTTTAGCAGCCCGAGACACAAGTGCTTGCCTAGTTTAAAACCTTGATCTTTAAGTTGAAAGCAGCTTTTACTTTGTGAACCTTTGGATTGCTTCCATGGGGGTAATTACCCATGCAGTTTTGCTTCCTTGAGCATGTTCAGCTGAACAGCAGTGATTAAAAAAAAAAAAAAGTTTTAAAATAATTCCTTGCATTCACCAGCACAGTTACTATAATGATTAACATTCCAAAGCTGACAGGCAACCAAAAACTTTGAGTACTGTCTTCATTTAGGAAAACCCTCTAATTTTTTATTTATTTTTTTTGCTGCCTACACTGGTGCTAGTTATATTTTCATTAGAGTGACTTCCTATTGGAAAACGTCACTTTCTTTTAAATGCCCCATTCTTTTGCTGAGTCTTCAGCTCTGTTTGCTTGTTTCTGTGCCAGTCGCCCTTGGATGGGGTCCTATTTAAAAGTTGCATGCATAAATCCAACTTACGTTACAGTCTTGTAGATGATGAGCGTTTTTCTTCTGCATCATTTCTTCTTGCATTGCAACACATTGCTATTGCACAGTGGTTACTGACCACCTTTCTTTGAAGTACTTGCAAGCAGCAAGTCACACACTGTTTATCACCCACAGAAAAGATAAGTGTATCTTCACTACATGCTCACCCAACATGTGATTTTTTTTATTTTTCCTTCTTTTCCGACGGAATTGATCAGATGGAGCAGTGGCAAGAAGAAAAGAACAAACAATGCATTGTAACAGGACTCAAAATACTATTTTCTGAATAGCATTGAATAAAGAAGATCTATATCCAAGCAATTGCTTTTGGGCCTCTTGTGTTTGAAATGCTTGCTTGCAATGTTATCTCCTTTCTCAAAGGTAGTTCCACAAGAGTGTGGTGTTAATTGCTTTTCCCAGAAAAAGTAAAGGTATTACTTCTTATGCTCAAAAATAGTTTCTGTTTCTTTCTGATAGTATGATCTCAAATCCTCTTGAACATTTTGAGTTCAAAAGGGAAATCACTGGTTAAGCTGGGCAATTTTGAGGGAGATATGCAGTTAAAGATAGAAGAGAAAGAAGGAGTAATGACTGTTAATGGTATCTCATGAAGCCAAGTAACAAGACAGCACAATGGTAAATGAAATTCAGCCAAACTGTACGTCAGGTAGTGAAACAAATTGCTTGGATATTTTGATGGCCTCCTCTTAAGATTTCTGCCAAGTAGTTTTAGTTAAATATCAATGTGAAATGCAGTATGTAAACATCTGTCAGACTTCATTAAGAAAGGCTTGCATTTATTAAAGTATGCTATTATATAAAGACTGATTCCTCCCACCTGATTTGTGTAATCTTCCGTGTTTGCTGAGCACTCAGCAAGAAGAGGTTGCAGAAGTACAGAGAAAGAGCAGCAAGAAGGCTGAATGTTCCCATGTGAGAAGAGGTGAGGTCTCTATTAGTGATAACACGTTACAAAATGTGGTACGGGGGGAGAGGAACAGTACCCATGAAAATCTTCCCTGTGTTCAATACAAAGTCAAGAGAGAAGCAAGAAAATCAAAAGGCATTTTACATAATAAGGTCTTTAATGCACCATGTAATTAACCCATGAGCACACTGCAGAAGACAGTGCTATACACAGTTTCCTAGGATTAAAATAAAGATTATATCTTTGATAGGAAGAATAAAATACCTTAACTTAGCTATGGTGAAGCTGCTTGGGGTGACATGCTGTAGAGCCTAATAGAAACCTGCTTATAGGAGTTCATTTTTGCATAAACAAAGTGTAATGTTTCTGTTTCCCCCTGTCTGCATCTTAGAATTTCCTTTTTGAACTGCCTCTTTTTAAAGCACTTTGCAGAAAAATGGTTAGGCTATCCTGACTTTAGCCCAGCCAAAGCCATCCTAGAAGTATGTGTACCTTCTTGTTAAGGCAAGAAAACAGACCAAATTAAGAGATCTTTAGAAGAGCAGCAATCTTTTTCCTACACAACCCTTGCACAATCGTTGTGGTGTGTGCTGGCAGACAGTGGCGTGTTGCTCAGTGCATGCAGATGGTGGAAACGAGACCTAATGAGGGTGCCTTTTGGCATGGTCTGCTTTCAGCTGTTCTATCAAGCTTTATTTAAATGACCTAAAGGTAAGTCACCCATAAATGGCTTGTGTAATACCTGTCCCTACTGTCTAAGACTTCTGAGATTGGTCAAAGGGCTCTCTGTAGTTATGGCTCTGTGTGTTTAATATAATGTACTGAAGGGCTAATTGAGGGGGGGAAAAAAAAAGGTGCAGAAGCAAATAAATTGTAGCAGTTTATGGAGTTATTTTTTATGTCAATGCGATGGAGAATGTGCCACCCCACAATGGAAAGCTAATTATTTTCCTGCCATGGCAGCTTGCTAACCTGATATATTGCTAATGAACGGATTAGATGAAGGTTTGGCAGCCACTAACGTGAGTGAATGATTATTTTTAAGACCAGTTCATGCTGATGCTGAGGTCCAAGCCAGGTGATGATTATGACAATTTAGAAGCAATTCTGCATGTATTATTTAGTGTATATCTCTTCCTTCCTCTTTTTTCATAGATATTTAAATCTAATTATACGTGTACGTCCCTAAGCACTGATACATATGTAGAGCTGGGATACATGAGGAAGTCTCATTACCTAGTTTGTAGCCTAAACATGAAATCTACAGGTTGGGTTTTGATTTCAGTGTGTTTAAATAAGGTATGTTTTACTTCTCCCATGGCTGGTGTGTTTTGCTGTGATTAGGTAAGCTGCTAAAACATGGAAGAACCCTCAAGTCCAAGCATTGGGGAGGCAAGTTTCAGGTATGTTGCCAAAAGCTGGCTTGCTGGCAAGCGGGCGTTTGTTGAGTGCACCATTGATACGCCTGTGGTGCTGAAAAATAATGCCTGCCTTGATTTTTCTTGCTGGCAGCTCATTCAGCAGAGAAGTTTTATCCGTTGGCAGTTTTCGTTACGAGCAGGTGCTGTATTTGTCAGTATGAGAGGACTTCTTAATTTCACATCAGTCGAGTGTTTAATCTTCAGTCTTCTTACTTAAGTTTGTTCTGACAGCTGATTCTTTCCAGTCAAAATGACTGGAGAGTCAAGTCGATTATCTTGGAATACATGGGTTTGTGTTTGTGCCTAGGTATGACTGGTTAGGCTCTGTCTCTGAGGTCTTCTGTGGTACACGCTCCCTCAGGGCCCTGCTGCTCTCGCCCTGGCTGTGCTGCCGTCTGTGCTACGACTGTGCACAGCACAAGTCACTTCCATGAAAATCCCTGTGGTGTCAGCTGGGTGGAGGAGCAGTCTGGGAACCTTCACAGCCCTTGAAGCAAGTTTTGGGGAGAGCAGGAGAAGCGTACTGGATTCTGGTTTTGAGAACTGCTACCAGAGACAAATACTCAGGATGGATAGTTGACACAAAGGGAAAATCTCCTGTCGTGTTAATGTAAATGGAACACATGGATTACAACATAAAGGGAACTTTATAGATTCAGATGGCATAAAAACCACTGATATTTACCTCAAGCTGGCATCAGATCCAAAGGTGGTTCTCACCCTTTGAGGTCCAGCTGGCAGATTTCCAGCTTCCTGACTAAGCATATTCTTTATACACGTGTGTGTTTACACGTACATATATATGGGTATGTTACAGACATATTAGATACTGTGCTTAGTGAAAGCACTTCCCCATTTGAAACTCCCTCTCAAAAAACTCTTCCTTGCAGTGAGCCGTGGCCATCAACTTCTTACTTCACCTCCCAGACACTGGGGACAAACTTTTTGGTAGCGTCTGTAGTGATAGGACAAGAGGTAATGGTTTTTAACTAAAAGAGGGTAGATTTAGATTAGATGTAAGGAAGAAATTCTTCACTATGAGGATGCTGAGACACTGGAACAGGTTGCCTAGAGAAGTTGCCCCATCAGTGCCCCATCATTGCAAGTGTTCAAGGTCAGGTTAGACAGGGCTCTGAGCAACCTGATCTAGTTGAAGATGTCTCTTGTCATTGCAGGGTAACTGGACTAGAGGACCTTTAAAGATCCCTTCCAACCAAACTTTTATATGATTCTATATGCAAAGACAGTAAGGTGGGCTCTGGACTGGAGTGGCAGCTGTAGCCTTCTCACCGCTTTTTTGAGACAATGTGTTTGACAACTTGCTGTAACGAGCTTATCCTTCCATCTGGATGCATGGGCAAAATACCTGCTCCCATGGGCACACAGACCATCACGCCCTTGGTTTGCAGAGAAAGCTGCAGGAGTGCTGTACCAAGAGCTGGAAGGCTACTTTTGCTACAGATCATTGGAGAAGAGGTTGCCTTGGTATTATAGTCCCTGAGACGAAAGATGACATTTTGGCTGGCTGCCTGAAGGTGTTAGCAGTTTTCATGTCATTAGTTGTGCCTAGCTTATGCTGTAATACATTTGTTACAGTTACAAGGCTCAAAATCTAGTGTTTGTTGCCTTTTCCTCTTTTTAATAAGCGAAAACAGAGGTTTGGATTTAATCATAAAATTTCTACAGACTGTGGTGCATCACCCATAATTCACCCGTGACTGTAACTAATACACAAGTTGGAGGTCCCTCCTTACAGTGGGGGTGGCTGTGGATTGGAGATGCAAGAGCAAGCTCCATAATTAGTGGCCTGAAGATGCTTTCCCGACTGGGCAGCCCTATAAGAAGGTAAATTCCCACCTATTGTCACTAGAGGTCAGTGTTAAAGTAATTTTAAGGTCAAATCTCTTCTTACTGGGTGATGGATTGTCTGTAAATTCAGGCTGTGAGTGGTTGTGGCAAGGGTGGGATTTGCATGAAATTAGTAAAATACTGAGTTTAAATAGTTGACATGAGTAATTTCATACATTCTTATTAACCCCTCTTGTTTTGATGGAGTGACTTCTGCTTTACCTCCAGATAAATGACAAGATGATTTGATCTACTATCTTTTGTTTTCCCTCCTTTCTTACTTGCCTGCTTTATAATTGAAAATCTCTGTTCCTTTTTAAATTTGTGGGTTAGTTCATTAGCATTAGAATTGGTTAGTTCCAACTGAATATCTGTTAAAATAATTTTCAGCTGGGGGTTGGGAGCAGAAGTTAGATACACAGATAGCGTTAAAATTCTGTTTTGATTTGCTGTGTTTTGCACCTCTGCTGCTGGATGTGTAGGAGGTGGTGTCCATGTCTATGAGTGCATCTTTTGTGGAGTCGGAGATGTAAAAACTTCCTCACCAGAGCCCTGCCTTGGACTTTGGCATAGGTCCTTTCAATCACCTTTGAATATCCCAGCCAAAGAAGGATATGTATGTAAAAGGCAGATCTTTCTGCAAGTTGAATTTGAGTGTTTAGTTCTTTTGACTTTTTGAAATTATATGTGTTGTGTTAAACCAAGGACTAGATTTTGATGCCCAATTTTAGCTTGTGGGAGTAATGTATGTTGATGTAAATCTCAAAGAGCAAGATGGATCCGTTCATGCCAGAATGTCCAGTGCGTGGCCAAGCGGAGCTGCGTGTCTGCGTTGGGGTATGTAACGAGTTTGTAGGCTGTGCTCATAGAAAGCGTCTGGATAAACTAAATTCCTGGCTGCCTGAGAGTGCCAGGCCGTGGGGGTACAGGAAAAGAGGCTGCCAGTCGCCGTGGCTCACTGAGCTGGCCCTGATCTCCATGGGAGCAATGGGGCTCTTGAGGAATCGCTGTTATCTTCTGCATGTGAACTTCCAGAGCTGCTTTACCTTTGGGGTCACGGTGCGTGCTTTGTTCGTAGCAGATTGCGCTTAGGAATAGTTGGCACTGTGTCTAATCCTTTCTGGTTTAGGGCGTATTGGCATGGAAAAGAATTATATGACATGACAGTGCCTGGGAAATAACTGAGTTGCCTCGTGTGAGTGTGACTATTCATCAGTATAGGTTTGAACATTGTGGTACGCATCGAGGAAGGAAAAATAGACTTGATGGGGAGAGGAAGGAAACCTCCCTGATTTGAGGGAGAGCACAGTGTCTCACGTGGCCTTTGTAACTCTAAAATAATGAACTTATTTTCAAACATAAGATTATTTGATTATATTTACCTTTATAATTCCAGATAAAATAGTGCTATTTAAATGGGTGTCATGCGTTCTATTGAAATGGTGACATGACATTTGCATTTTATGCTGTCTCAAAGCCTTGGCTTCCCCAAAATTGTTTTAGTGTGACAAACCAGCTTCACTGATAATTAAAAAGAGACTAGCTTAGCATAAATGCGTGTATATGTGCTTTCATCATTTTCATAGAAAGACAGCTGAGTAGTTCCCAGCAGTGAGCTCTCAGTGCCTGTTTTCCATAAAGAAAATTCAAGAAATACTTAAGAATACCCAAAACCCAATGATTTCAGCCCTTGTGAGACGCATCCACAGGAATACCAAGCTGCTGGATGAGTCAGTATAGATGGGTTTCCATGGATTGTTTGGGAGTTTGATAACATGACACAGATTTATTCAGTCAACCTCCATTTCTGGGCTATTTTTATTAGGAAGGTCAGTGATCTGTCTGAGCCTAATTATCCCATCTGGCGAGTGCGCTTGAGGCACACAAGTTTCCTGCAGTTCATGTGCACAAAGAAATGATGTGGTTAGCATGTTGTTTATTCAGCTCTGTCTCCTCAGCTGATCGGAAAGGTGTCCGCTGGCAGCTGCATTGCCCAAGGTAGCCTTAGATGGGGTTCTGGGAAAGGACTCGAGTTTGCATCTCCAGCTTTATGGGGAGAGCTTCCTCTGCTGCTCTGCTGTTTGGTCTCTCATTTTCATCCTGCTTTTTTTTTTTTTAACTCATTCTTTTAATGGTCTCAGGGGACAGTTAAAAGCTATGTGTTGAATCAGAAGTTCTTTTCAATTTTCCAGAAGTTTCTTTCATTCTTCTGGTACCACTGAAATGTTAGGTGAACTTTACAGAAAAACTTCCAGGTCTTCAAAACTGCAGCTTCATACAGCTGGCATTGTCGGGTTTAAGTCTTTATTCAGACCTTCACGAGCACAGTGTGTAGTCAGCCCAACCATCTCCAACGCAGTTCAGACACACGGTGCCTCTGTAATGTGTAGAAGTAGTGTTGGAGAAGAACACTGGTGGAGCAAGTACCACGTCCATGGTCGTGCACACATAAAGCATGGACGAAAAAGGAAATGAATATGTTAACTCCTGGGTTATATATTAGCATACAAACTGCTAAAACCCTCCATTCTCTCCTAGGGCACCCAATCAAAATGCCAGCCAAAATTAATATGGATTAAAGACAGTCGATATATTTAAACTTTCACCAAGACTATGTGCAAAACCGAAATCTTCAGAGACATCATTATTAATGAAGCCGCTCAGTTATATGCAATAATATAGATATATATTTTAAGACATCCATTTCCATGCTTTATAATCCTATTTCAACTCTGAAAAGGATGTAATATAATTCTTGCTGGAAAATGTTTTAGATAAGTCTGGGAATTCAGTCAAAGCTGTATGTCCTTTATCTGCTGCTAAGCTCTTTCATTAGTGGCTCTTGACAAAACAGTGCTACGTAAAAGGTGACAGTCAAACTGATAAAAATCCAATTTTCTTTGTTTAACCAGAAACAGGTGTGCAGTCTATGTATTTTCTCTGTGAGCTTTGAGAGCGCTGACAAGACTGAGATGGTCTGTAGCTATCAGGTTTGCAGCTTGAATTCTGTCACTGGCTGTTTTCCCACCAGTATGAACTATACCTATTAGCAGAGGCACAGAGCAAAGCTGTGCCAAACGGTGATAAAGATTATATGCGCTAGAACGATAAAAGAAAACAAAATATTGTATCCCAGAAACGTGTGGATATATAGAGGTTTTGAAAAACTGTTATAAGAGAGGGAAAACTCAAAAGGGAAAGCTTGCTTTTTTTTTTTTTTCCTTTTCCCCACCTCTGTCTAGAATAATTTCATAAATTAGTAAAACAGAGTGTGCTAGTCCTTGTCATGTCTGTATTTGTAAGCATGCAGACTTGCAGAGAGAATAAACCCATCTCTTCTGGTGCTGCAATGAAAACCTGGGTGATTTTTCAAGTATAAGAATTGAAATGTGAAATCTTTCAACAAAAATCTTATCATTCCTTTGTTTGGAAGATAACTCGGCAATAAGTCCAGGATATCTTGGCTATGTGGAACAAAGTAACATTGTTTCCTTTCCTGATAAATTTTATTTTGTACTCTGGTGCAGTAAGCAATTGTAATTGCTTGAAGGAATTATAATTGCAGGTATTTCGTGATCATCTAAGCTGATCTTTAATTCTGCCAACATCGTGATTTAAATGGTGGTTAAGCGATTTAAAGAAAGTAGATGGAAGGTATGGGAATGAGGGGAAAAAATGAGAGAGAAGAATGAGGGGAAAAAAGGGTGGAGAAGAAGTCAAGGAAGATGGGAGAGGGAGGTTTAGGCTATGGCACACTGAAGAAAAAGGTAGTGTACCCATAGTGAGGTAGGCAAGAGATGGTCTTACTTGCAGTCTGATGTATGTTCTTGTTATCGGGGTTTTGGGGAAAATAATATACCTGGCCTCAGAGTCAAGCCGAAATGTTTGGAAGTGAAGAATTAGGGAGTGTGAGGCAGGCCAGCAGAGCTGTGGTGGCCATGTATTCTGCACAGACCCTGCATCTGCTTGGCTGGCTCTAACCCTGCAAGGCAGAGAGGAGCAAACTGCATGGTACATGTGTCTCTGTCTTCCCTGAATCCGTCCTGCACCAGATTTATTTCATTGTTTTAATCATCCTCAACAAAGGCATCCATCAGCGTCTTAAAACTTTCCTTCTAGAGTAGGAGCTAAGCAGCCATTTTATTGATGAGCTTATTGAGATTTTATGTGCATCTGACAGTGGCTTTCATCACAGCACGGTTCTGTTGCTTTGGCAGGAGAATTTTATCTAAAATGTATGAAACAAGGGGGGGGGGGGCTTGGCACAGCTAAATCTTTATTTAAAAAAAAAAAAAAAGGAATTTGATGGTAGAGATCTGTAGTCGGTAGAGCACTGGAGTATTCAAGAAATAGAACTCTTACCTGAAAATCCATAGGGGTTTTTGTTTGTTTCTTCATTGGGTTTCTTTAATTAGTCACTGCCTCTAGTCATAATAGATTTTTCATTACCTTGGAACTAATTGTGAGCAGCAGAGGAACTTAAGGAAAGATTGAATTATTTCACTTCTAAGATGTTTTTCCCTGGTAAACAGACATGATATTTTTCATTGTTGGCAAGAGGTTTCAGTGCTGCAGGTTGTAAAGAAACCATTTTGTCTTTTGCAAGCACAAAAGTTACAGGGAGATTGGTTTGGTTTTTTAGGAGAGTGGAGGAAAGAGGCAAAGCTGTAAGATGCAGCCCTATATGTAAAGTATCCTCTAAATTCAACATCATATGAAAATTCTGTGTGACATACCTTGTGGGTTCCCAGATTTTCCATGTCTAGAGCAAGCATTCTGAGAGTGAGAAACTCAGGGAATGGAGACCTGAGGGCATCTCATGTAGTGAGTCCATGACATCTATACGGTCAGTTGTTTGAGAGAAGACCAGGGTGCCCCGTTCTGTTTGTCACCGTCAAAGCTGGTGTTGGCTGGAAAAAATATTTGAGGTTTGGGGAATTATTTGGGGTTTTTTCCTATTCCATTTTAAGGAGATGACATCTGTTTCAAATGAGAAGTGATGAAATGAGCATTTCTGATCTGTCTGGTGACACCTGTAGCTCATGTGAAGTTTTTGGCAGTGATAATAGATTGATTGCTTGGATAAAATCACTCCCTCCCAGCTGCCTTTGCACGGTTTTATGTTTGCTTGCATAAGTAACTCAAAAAGGATTTGTAGCATGAATTTCGTGACCAGATCAAGCAACACACCAATGCAACATCTCAATGCCTCCTTCCTCATACCGCGTGGTAAAAGAAGTCCCTTGCTTAGAGAGACTTCCAGTCTTGGGGCAGCTTTCACTACGTTTGCAATTGGCTTGTTTATGTTGGCAGTAGCACTAAAGACTCTGAACCCGTGATCCAGGACTAGATTAATTAGTATGTATTATGTGAGTGAATAATAAGAAATAAATCCCTGCTTTAACAAGTTTACAGTCTAAATGCATATTTGTCATAAGGAGCATGTTGCTATTTTTGGAAATACAATTCTTAATGCCACAGTCCCCAAACTGTCAATCCCTGAACTATCAATTGCCTGCCCTGTACACACAGCGGTGTTCTCACCCTGACATATCGCCTTCTATTGCCACAAAACATAGGGGATTTGGCTAGTGCTGAAGGCATCCTGGCCTGTATCAGGAACAGCGTGGTGAGTAGGGCCCGAGAAGTGATCGTCCCCCTGTACTTGGCACTGGTGAGACCCCAC
>JAOXJM010000012.1:85529194-85545029 GCA_026413425.1 Tringa solitaria
GATGATCTCTGAGGTCCCTTCCAGCCACCACAATTCTGTGATTCTGTGATTCTGTATGTATCTATTGAGTATGGAGGGGAAAAATCTGATCGCTATTAGTAATATTAATATTAATGAATGGGCAACTGAGTGCAGTATATTGGCAATCCTGTGCCAATATGAAGTTTGCAAGTACTGAAAAAATAGGGAATAGCATCAATCATCAATCTGGAAGCTTGGCCAGTGAACAAAGCAAGGAACCTTCAGGACACCTTTAAAAGTAATTATTATTCATTAACAGGCTTATTCTAGTTTAATAAGCTTGCTTATTTGACCCTAAGTTCAGTTTCTGTAATTGCTTTCATTAAGCCACAAAGAAGGTGTAAATGAGGAACTTTCCACTTCTTTGTCTAATCTCTTTATTAAGAATATGTGCACTCAGGCATTTATTAGTGCCATCAATATTGCCTTGCTGTCTGGTTTATTTGAAAAAAAAAAAAAAAGTATAAGAGGTATTCTTAGATAAGGATTTACATCCAAATGAAGGTAAAGTGGCTCTCAAGTTGTTTTCTTGTCTACTATGATTTTAATTGCCAGCCTTCTGACTCACTGGTTTGGGCTGTAGCCAGGTTAGATTTGGGTCATTGCCTATTTATAGTGTTTTCAAAATAGACAGTGCAGGTGTTGAGTTATGTGTGCTCTTATAAATGTTTCCTGTGGGCTTCTGCTGTGTGCAGTTGTGCAGAATGGGAGAATTCAGATTGTAACAATTTTACAGATTTCATTTCGTTTAGCGTGACTGCAAGGAAGGAGTTCCTTGTCCTGTGTATAGAGGTGTAGATACAACGATGGAGCTTTGAGTTACGGTCTGCTTTGGCTGTGTTGCACAGTCATGCAGTCCTAACAGAATGAAGTAAGAAATGATGGTTTTCTGAATTTATCTCTGGAGAAAAAGGAAAAAAAACGCAAACAAACAAAACACCCCAAACCAAAGAAGACAACACCAAGACAGGACAACAGCACTGCAGCAGGATCCTGATCTAGAACAACGTCTCCTGTTGCTACCCATAATAAGCATCAGCAGTTGCATTTCAGCACAGAAAAAGTAATAAATGACCCACATCACTATATTACATCCAATTTAGAGTAAAGACAGAGTTGTGTTATTTTATTTTTTTGTTTATTGATAATGGAAGGGCAGCTGTGAGGCGAGAAAGCAGACAGTCTCTGCTCTGAACAACTCACATCTTAAATAAATAATAGTGCAAGAACGGTGAGGATGGGGGAAGGAAGAAGACGACAGTTTGTGCACACATCATCTTGGTGTAACTCACTACTTCTTAGTGCTGAAGGTGTTCAAGGTGTTGAATTATTCAGAAGATCTGTTTTTCACCTGTGCAAGCTCTGAGTTTAACTCTCTACCGAGCTGTTGTCCTATCTATCAACATCTGACTTGGAGTGTGTCCCACCATAGGCGATAGCAGAGTCTGTGTCTCCCAATCTGAGATGGATTGGAAAGGTTTAACTGAGAGTTCCCTGCACTTTTCCTTTGAGCAAAGCTTCAGGTTCCTTTGGGTGCTCCCCTCTCTTCTCCAAAGCATTCGGGACTCTCTGTTTCCTATTGCTGGCCTGCAGTTTTCTGGAGTTTCAAGCTCCTGTTCACCCATGAAGATGTGGTGGGTTTGGGGGCAATAACCCCTTTCCCTTCAGCTCTTCACACGTGGATTGCTGCTACCTCTTCTTCTGGCTTCCAGGTGTCCTGGCTAGCAAAACAGGCTGAACCTTAGTCCCAGCATCTTGTGTAGCATGGGACAACAGCAATGGAGGAACCGATGCCTGAGACAGATCTAATGGGACTGCAGAGGGTGCTTGCACATGTGGCTAGAGCTGAAGTGTCATAGTTTCAGTTGGGATAGAGTTAACTTTCTTACTAGCAGCTGGTATAGTGCTGTCTTTTCGATTTGGGATTAAAGTGATGTTGATAGTGCACTGATCTTTTTGGTTGTTGCTAAGCAGTAAAGGCCTGTTCTGCTCCTTACACCCCCCTATTAGCAAGAGGGCTGGGAGGTCACAAGAAACTAGGAGGGGGACACAGGTGGGAGAGCTGACCCCAACTGGAATATTCCCAAAGGAATATTCCATATCGTGTAACATGCTCACCATATAAAGCTGGGGGAAAAAGAAGGAAGGGTGTAATGTTACGATTTATGGCATTTGTGTTCCCAAATAACCATTACGCGTGATGAAGCCCTGCTTTCCTGGAAATGACTGAACACCTGCCTGCCCATGGGAAGCAGGGAATGAATTGTTTTGCTTTGCTTGCGTGTGCAGCTTTTGCTTTACTTATTAAACTGTCTTTATCTTTCAACCTGTGAGTTTTCTCACTTTTACTCTTCTGATTCTCTTCCCCATCCCACTGTGACGGGGTGAGCGAGCGGCTGCGTGGCCGGGCTTAAACCTTGACGTGAAGGCAGGAGCCACCGTGGTGCCTGGGGGGAGAGAGGAGCGGGTAGAGGTAGAAGTGAATCGTCTATAAACCACCTTGCAGTTTAAAGGCTAGATACATATATTAGTATGCGGCAGCGTGGTGGTCGGGTGTGCCATCAGACTGGTCAGTGACAACCTTGTTAAGCTCCAGTGGAAATCAGGACCGAGACAGCAGTGGAGAGTTGGCATGCCAGAGCTGTCACTTGTTTTCTCTGGGAGTCATCTTTGGATTGCTGGTATCTTGACTCCTTTGCCTCTGCTTCGAAGCTAATGACAATTTGAAAAGGAGATAAAGTGACCTCTGAGCGAGGCGGTGCTGGCTGCTCCCTAAACCCAGCCATAGGTTTCAGACTACGTGTCTTTCTTTGCCATGGGTTTAATGTAATTTAAAATAAATGGGAAGATTGAAGGGCATGGGACAGAGAGGAAAGTGCAAGGGAAAACTGGATGTCATTAAAGAGAAAAATCATCTTGTAGAAAGTGTGCGGTCTTTGATGTCTTGGTTGTTTAGATCACATAGCATTAAAAATGGGATTAAAAACATGTTCATTTTATACATCATATCTCCACCATTGCAAGCACTTTCAAGTTGTAGTCAGTTAAGGAGCTTTTAATGATAATGACCCAATTATTTTTAAGACTTGGTAGTAAACAGATCATGTTGATATTTTAAGGGTTTAAATGAATTATTTCAGTTTTACAACTTGGTAAAAGCTACTGTAAGAAATAAGCATGCCGTATGAACTTCCATTGGCCAGACAACCTTTAATCATACCCTGTTCTTGTTACAACAGGAAGCGTTAATTAAAATTGGAAGCCCATGAGTAATTATTTCTTTCCTTGCAGTTTTCTCTGAATGGCATTTTTACGTTCAAATCCTGCGTGAAGATCGTGATTAAGATAACATAAACATCAGTGAATAGTTTTCAGTCTTCAAGAGGCGAAGAACCACAAACTGGTGTTTTTCTACACGGGATGCTGTCACATTTGGGCTATTTTTATTTTTTTTTTTTAATAATAGTCTTTTGGGGATGAGAGTGATTCTGGACAGGTGATACTCCAGATACCATCTCCTCTGGAATAATTGCCCATAAGCACGGTGCGCAATGGTAATAATACTCTGAAGTACTCTATCCCTTTTTGGAGGTTTTAAGGAGCAAGCAGCTCTATTCATTGGAGGGTTCAGACTCCAGTGCTGCTCCCAGCTGCCTGGCTCAACAGCCCAAGGAGGTCCTGAGCCTCCGTCAGCCCTGTGAGATAGTCTCGAACCAGGTGGACTCGCTGCTCCTCAAACCAGCTACAGTTTCTCTTTTAGGCAAAGGTTCAAAAGAAGGGACTGAAGAACTAAGAGTTGACTTCATTTAAGTTGCCCTTCCGTTGTTCTCTTACGTGAGTTGTTTTTGCTTGAAACACAGGTACCAGACACAGTATGAGTGGGAAGGCTGTGCTAGCTACATGGAAAAAAAGTCTGCACTTGTTCAGTCATTTATTTGTTTTGTAAGGGAGTCTGAGCTCTTGTTTGGTACTTTCTGAGTAGCATAGTGTTTACGAAAAAACAAAACAAACAAAAAACCCTGTCAAGTCATGATGAAGCCTGTAAGTTTAAATTTCGTCTCTCAGAACGAAGACTTCATCGGTCTTTTTCTGCTTTCCTTTGCTCTGAGTTTTCATGCCAGAGGAACCAAGGCCGTTTACTCTTGGGATCAAGTATTCAGCTTGCACCGTGGCCAGGTGAATGCTGACAGAGCTGAGCTCTCTTGCAGTAATGAATGAAAAGGGAACCGAGCAGAGCCGGTGGCCTGGACACCCTTCCCGTGGAGTTTGGTGTTCCTCTTCTCAGGCTGGTTAGTGGACGTGTCTATCCCTCCAACTCAGATGCTGCTTTAGGGTCACAAATAATTTCACTTACTTCTAAAGCATAGTACACCAAACCCAGATCCTGGCAAGTATGCAAAAGATAATTGTTTTCATTGTTAGTCTTCTATTTCTACTATATTTTAATAATTTAATCATATACACATATGTTATCTCTGATTTAGAATATTAAGCAGAATACTGTCTTTCTCCTTACGTTTTCTACAATTTGTATATATGTGTGTGTGTGTGTGTGTGCCCATGCATGCACATTCTTAATTTAGAAAACCTTGCTCCTGCGGTGAGTTTTGGTGCAATTTCAGTACCTTACTGACAAGGAGAGGGTATATGTTGTGTATAAAATCCTCTACTTAAAACAAGCTAATGGCAAGATTGCAGCTTGGTACCATTAGTAATGTCCCCTGGTACGTACTCTATAATTGCTTTAATTGTTCTGTCTCCCAGCTCTCCTGAGCAGAAAATGCCACTGAAAGGCTGCCATAATACATGGTAAATGTATTCAAGTCCATGCTTCTAAATGGGTAGGTGTCCTCCACCAGTCTATTTTAGTCATTGAACTGCAATCTGAAATTTCAACTGTTGTTAAGAAAAGCAAGGTGACAAACTTTTGGGGTTTGGGTTTTTTTGTTGGCCTTTTTTTAAAGTATATTCTGGTTTGGTCTTGATGTCCACCTCTTGGTGGTAGCTTAGGAGTGATAAATACAATCTTAATGATCCTTAAAACAATCTTAATCCATCTGTATATGTGCTGGAGACATTTTTATTTACATTTATTACAAAAAGGCTTAATAGAAGTGTCCATGAATAATAACTTTGAAATACCAGAGGGGAACTAAATAATTCTATGGCTGATTTGGAACAAAAGAATGCAAACTCATTTCAAGAGCTCCTGGCTGCTTTGGGATCCACTGAATTTCCAGTTCTCCTTTTGCTTTTGGCTATCCATCCATAACTTGCTGGTCCTGGCAGAAGATGTTTGTGTTGTAGGAGCTGTCTCCAACTGATGCTTTCTTCTCCTATATGCCAGATGAGTAGAGAGTGAATCAGCTTTTGTTTTGGCAAAGGAGATTTTGTAGCAGTGTTAATTGATAACAGTCATTGAGCTTTTCGGGATGTGGAGCTGGCATATGAATTCGTGAATTTTCTGCAAGAGAGCAGAGAAAGCGCTGTGTGCATTCCCACACAAAAGAAGGAGTATATTCTCCAATGAACATTTGTCCAAATGTTCAGATTTCACAGTTTTCTTTGCTTGCAAGTGCACTAATCGAGTGTCACACAAAAAAACATTTTGATTTGCCGGTGCTTTGCAGATTTTGAGCCCATATATTAATAACTTGATAACTTTGGTTATTCATGTTGCGTGTTCTAAATTTCTGGTATACGGGACATGTTACGTCGTTGCAGAGCCCGAGCAGAATGCCATGTACACATGTAGCACTACTAGGACTGCGTTGGGTCCATTGTGCACAGTATTAAGCACAAGCAAAGTCATTTATTTGTGGTGTAGAGGTGATTTTAGAAGTGGGATTTTCTTGCAGGGGTCTTTGGTTAGCTGCAAGAATAATTAACCAAAGACATGGAGACACTTGTTCTGCAGGACCTCTCTGTTGTTAGATAAGTTGGGTGTCCTGGTTTGAGGTAAAACAGAACTAATTTTCTGTTCAGTAATTTTACTTTTTTAGCTGGGCCTCTTCTAGCTTTCATTGACCCACAGGTTCGTGAGCCTTCAGTAAATGTTGATAAAGTGATAGGTTTTTTCCTTTGTTGTTGTAACTTGCAGCTGTTTGCGCCAAATGAATGTTTTTGCTCAATCCTGAGTTTTATGCTAGAATGTTTTAGGAAATCTCCTTTCAACATAAAGCATGATGTAAGTTCAAAGACTTTTTGTGCTTTCATGTGGAGCTGATGTTTGAACACATTCCACAAACTTTATCGATGTTTTGTTAACACCATCAATTCTTTGGATCATGTTCAATTTGTCAGTAATTTAGATAGATGGCCTTGGAAGGTTTTCAGTAGGGCTTGTGCTGTACTGTTCTACTAAATAAAATTTCCCATTTTGTTTTTTGTATAGTCCCATCTACTGTTACCAGCATGGTAGGAAAAGGGGCCAATGCGAGTATATCAGAGACCTGCTTACGTCAGCTCTTTCTGTTTTGAGCATTATAAATAGGTCTGAATTTATTTCTTGAGATCTTCGCAGAGCTCTTTCTGCGGAGCTCTCAAGACGTATTTTCTATTGGCACAACATTGAAGTGAAGGCAAATGGCTTTCAAGGTGATTCTTAGTGAAGTTATTGAATGTGTGTGTAGTCAGTGTATCATGAGCAAAATCTAGCTGAGTTAACCGATGCATCCTGTTAGCAGATGAACAGGACCTGCTCGAGCAGGGTTTGTTGGATTTTTTCAAAGCGCTTAAGAGCTGCAAGAAAAAGGCCTCAATATCTGAGTGATATTTTTGGATACTAAATATCTGCCCATCTTGCATCTATCCTTCAGGAGAGTTCAGTCAAAACACGTCCCTCAGCAGTCGTGGACAAGTGCTTTGACAGCTGAAAAACCATGGTATGTCTGTGTAAATTCCCAACTCGATACCGGCATCCTTATTCACTAATATTTCACCTTAATTCAAGGTTTTGCCAGGAGCTAGAATTGCACTTTGCATGCAGATCTGGGCAACTTACAGAAGAATATCCATAAGATATTTCCTATAGTGACACCAGCTGAAATTGCATCTTCTGTACTGTGCCTTGTACTGTCCTGTACATTTGGAAAAATGTGTTGAGAATGTAGCTGCTAAACAAATATGTGGTGCATTTCAAGCAGATACTTTTTTTTTTTTTTTAAATGGCACAAAAGCTTTCCAACATCCTGTGGACTGCTAGTAACTGAAGTACAAACAAAACTGACGCTATGGCATTCAGCTTTCGTCTTAGTGGTAATCTTGAAAAGATACCCCTTGTGGCAAGTCAATCCTGTATAGAAAGAAAATTCTGCTGTACAACTGGAACTTGCCTGATAAAGATTTTCCAGCTCAGATCATTAACAGTTCCTCTCTCCTCCGTGACCGAGAGATGGAGACATGGAGTAGGTACATGGTTATCGCACGGAGTTAGTGCTACTCAGTGAGAGAAAAGGGTAGGGTTGTCATCCTGTTGCAAAAATGGTTTGTGGTTGATATCTATACTCCTGTTACTATATTTTAAATACTGTTGCCACTGTGACTGTGGGTTGGTCATAGCTCCCACTGATTTAGGTGGTTTGGAACCAAGTCCTTTTATTGCTGTCTTTTTTTCATTTGTTTTGGAATTTGCCCCTAGTATTGAATTCAGAATTGCCCCATGATGAACAAACCAGCAGTGTCTGATTTTGCAAAGGTAATACATCCACACAGAGTGATCTCCAGTAAATGAGAGAATGGGCTGATCAACTACATTCTCACATCAGATATCTTTTGCGTGCTTGTTTACCACAATCTGTTGCTCTCTGAAAATCTCTTCAATGAAAAGAGTCTCTTGCCCTAGACATAGGCAGATTCTTCCTTTCTCTGGTTTCTCATCAGTGGTGGCAGCACCAAGTACCCCAAGTGTCAGTAGAAGAGCGTGCGGCCGAGGGACATTGGCTTTCAGCACAAGTCTTTTTCCACTGCAAGGGACTCGACTGCTTGTATTTCTGTTGTGAGAGCGTGACCCCCCACAGAGCAGTGATTTGGGAAGTTAGGAGCTGGCACGTTGAGGAGAAGACCCGTGAGTACCAGCTGGGCATAAGGAGCAAACTGTTGGTCTGCTGTGTTTTCCTGAAAGCACTTGGACAAGTTCCATGTTTTGAGAAAGGCAGACAAAACTCATACAGCCAAGAGCAGTCCTTGAAGTGCTTTTTAAGTGTGCTCTACAGCCATGTTTAATTGCACCTTGAGCTGGGTAAAACTTTCCTCAGTTTTGAAAAGTCCCTGGCCCTTACCTGGGCTCATGCAGCTTAAGGGATGTGATGCTATTTCAGACTTGTAACTGTTCGTCTTCTAATCCTTCAAACAATCTTTCTCTTTTAATCCTTACAACAAAAATATTTTCAAAAGACTTTTTTTTTTTTGTTTATAGTCAGCTGTTAGAATGATTTGGCATCTCTGGCTATTTGCATCACCTACCGAGAGAGCAGGAACTGAGAAACAAATGCAACTCGAGTCCACCATATCCAGAGATAAGATCCTGAGTGACTGCTGCTTTTCCCCTAAATGTCCGTCCATCTTTGTAGCAGCTAATGCTAATTAATGTAATTTCTGCAGGAAGTGTAAAGCTCTGATGGGGAGAGGGGAGTGATTTTTTGGGGTGGTTCTTTACCAAAAAAAAAAAAAAATAAATAAAAGTACACGATTTTGCAGAAAAAACACTCTAGCAATAAAACCAGGGTTGTAGAAGTGTACTATATTGAAATACATAGGTGCTAGTGAGACATCCCAGACACATACATGATATAAATTGTCAGCTGCAGAAGCTAGAAGAATGCTTTGCAAAATCCTGTCTGTGGCTACTGCAGGCAGAGCCGAGACGTGTCAGCCTGCGAGCCGCTCTCATTTCTGTGGATGGTCCAAAGTATCTGAAAGCTTCACTCTGAGTCTAGGACTGCTTTGCAGGCTCCTGGTACCCAGTGCTTCTCCTGTGCTGTTCTTCTGGGGTGTGCAGATACAAGAGCGAGGTGCAGAAGCTGGTCTGTGTGTAGTGTTGGTGTCATCGACTGCCCCTTTGCCCTGGGAGATCTCTTGGGGTCCCCTGAACATTTCCACTTTTAGTTCAGGTTCTTCCAGCTGTGCCTTGCAAGGTGCCTACTGTGAGCCCCAGTCTGGCTCTTCCCTTTCAGAGGCATGGATCACTGGGAGGGACTGGAGGACATCGTTGGTGCAGATGGGTCCCGGGAGAGCTTGGAGTTGCATCTGGTGCAGACTCACGTTTGAGTCCTTTCCAGAACATGTTCCAGAAGCGTTTTTTACCACGGGCCTGGCCATCGTGTGTCTCACCCTGATCCGCTTCAAAGCTTGATCCCATTGTTCTCCCCAAACTAACTCCTAACACAAAACAGGTATCTCTGTGTTGGACATTTCCCGCTGTGCCGGGCTGTGTGCCCATGAGTGGTCAGAAACACGCGCTCCCTGTGCCAGGTAGGCATCGTTGCACCTCGCAGGTTTATCTCCCTCCGGCTGGACATGGTTAGCTTTACTTCTTTTCCATTGGCAAAGGTGCTGGTGGTATGCTGAAAGCTTAAGCTTACCTTCAAAAAGAAAACACTTAAATTCTTGCCCTCATTCGTAATTATATAGTTAACAACTATGCAGCAAAATAGCATTGGTCCGCAGGCTCAGCAGGGCTCTATTAATGCAAGTCATTCAAGCTCATACTTGAAAGTCAATGGAGATAATCTGGTGTATAACAGCCATGGGTCTGGCTCCTTTTTCACGTGCTATGAACACTGCTAAACTTGTTCATACAAACCTCTGCTTTGCCACGGAGTTTCCTTGTGACCTTGAAAAAATCAGATTTTAGAACATCCTTATGTTTAACATTATGTGAATGGAAAACCCTTTCTGTTCCCTATTCTTTTTTTTCTTGCTTGACAGTGAATTACAGCAGAACAAGTTTTATTATACAGTAGTACATTGTATCATAATTAGGGTCTCTGACAGAACATTAAATGTTATTATTCTATATAATCTCCAGTTAAGCAACAGTTCTTGCTTTTCAGTTGCTTTTCATGCTGGTCCTCTGTCTGTATATACATGTGCATAGGTACTTGGGTTTTCATTTCATATTGCACAGTTCAGTGATTTTAAATTTCTTAATAACTTGAGCGTGTATGTCTGTGTGCGTGCCACCTTAACAAAGAAAGAACTATAGACATTGTGTAGTATCTAAGAATAATGTTTTAATTGACCGGAGGATTGGGGGTGTGGATGTGATGATGTCTCTTCTAAGTGACATTTTTGAATGAGACTCCAGTATATTCTCACCAATGCAAAGCCTGGGTAGAATTTTAGTGCCTTGATATGTTCATTGCAAATGCAAGTTTCAAATACATATAGAAATTATTGTACCAAGCGGCCGTATATGTTCCTATTTACAATTGATCAGTTTTTGAATTATCATAGCTATAATAGTGAAGTAAAACAGATTTGATGGTGTGAGTTTGGGAAGCCAGGTTATTCAAGTACCCTGTTCTCCGTTTTTCCCCACCTTTGGTAAGAAAACGCTTCCCTTTATTTGTCCTATGTGGTATTTGACTGAATGTGTCAAAGTCTGACATCTTGTTTGGTCTTCTGAATCCTCAGCGTTGCACGTACTGTGCCGTGGTGAGCAGGAGGACAGGCTTCTTGTGCCACATGGTCTTGTCAGGAGAAGCCCGGTCTCCGGGGTTCATGGTGGGGGATGGATGCCCCTGTGCATGGTGACGGGGTCCGTGGCACACCCCAGGTGTAAGGCTGTTCCGTCGGACACTGTGTACTGCACAGCATCCTCATAAGCTACAGCAACCCATAATGGCTCCTGCAGCAAAAGTTTTCATCCTTCATACTGTTAAAGCAGCTAAGCCAAAGCCTACACAGAAAATAACAAGCCCTTTGAGGGATCTCTGGAAGTTTAAAGCACCAGGGAATTCAGATTGGACATGATACGACGATTTTCCAACCGTCAGCCCCGTGTTAAACACACATGAAATTACTGTAAATCCTGTCAAAGTGACTTTTGTAACAGCACTTTGTCATTTTACAGCATAAACCCCATTCCATGTAAGAACTGCAGAAGGTCCTGCGTGCCAGGTGAATTCGGAGTGCCAACCCACCTGAGAGGCATGCGGGGTAAGCGGAGGCTGCAGAAGGATGTTCTGCAGTGGGACCGCAACACGTGTGGACTTGGCAGCGGGGTAGATTTGAGAAAACTCATTTCGCTGTGAGATGCTCGTGCCCGATAGCTGGAGGAAGAAAGGGTGCTCTTAAGTTTGAGTCATATCACACGAGCTTTTTCGAAATCTTTCTAATGCCTTGGGCCTGGTCTCCTGAGCGTGCCGACACGCACATTTCTGCGTGGGAACCTTGATTGCTTGCTTGTTTCATTTCCTCGCGCTCTTATTTTTCCGCAATTTCTTTTACCATCCCCATTCCTTCTCTATGGCCATATGGCCAAGGTGCTCCGTTCTCCTAAGTCCTAGTTTCCTAATTCAAAGCCCTGCACAATCTTCCTTCAGTCTTTTCACAGAGTTCGTGCTTGAAAACTGAACACAGGGCAGAGGAGCAGCTTAAGGGGAAAAAAAATAAATGTGGTGAGGGTGGAAGCTTTTCTTAAAATCTTCCTTTTAATAGAAAGTAAACAAATAAGAAACCAAGCCATAGGAAGCCTGCCCATAGTGGGAGTTGAATGTGGTCAAATATATCTAGGCAGGCTAGCCCTTTCCTTCAGATGTTTTTTCTCACTTTTTAACAGCCTGGAAGTGGAATCTGGCTTTTAACCAGAAACCTGTGTTGGAAATGGTCTTTTAAAAGCAATGTCGTGTGCAGGAAAAACTTGCAATAGATTAGTTATTGGGAAAAGTATGTGGCTGAGTGCAGCTTTTAAAAGCTCCACTTTGAAAAGAAGTGGAGGCTAAGGAGAGGAAGTGCCAAAGAGATAAAAAGCAAAGTTTTTCTTGCCTTCCTTTATATCTGATATTTTATCCTATTTTAAGCTTTCCCCTTTCTGACTTGTCAGTATCTGCATTCAATCATCACTTGTCAACACAGTTTTATTTAATATGAATAAATATGCCATAATTAGCTAAAATGTGAGTCTTGTAATTACAGGTGTAGAGTTGTTTTATTTGCTAAGACTTTGTGCCCAGGAAAAATGACACAACATGCCAGGAAAGCTTAAAATCTGCAATCTAAATTTATCATTCTGATTATTTAACCATGATTAGGGCATTTTGACTTAGTCCCAGTGTCCTTTGACAGTCCTAGTGTTTGCAGCACTAGCCAAAGATGAAGATGCACCTAACTGTATTTTTTTATTGCTGGCATTTTGAAGAGCCGTTGCTTCTGTTTGCATATCATTCCCTCAGAGAATCTTATCTTTGCAACAGGATTATTTTGCCTTGCTGCTGGGATGTTTTTACCTGGAGCAATGTTCCTAATACAGTAGAAATCAACTGACACTCAGAAGGAAGAGGCTCCTTGATGTATTTTATTACTTGACATATTTTATTCCTTGATGTAATTTGCCTGGAATGATACAAATTCTATAGAAAAGTTTCCATTGCAAAATGCTTTAGTCTATTTCAAAGCATTTAAATGGTCTTATTCACAGCATTATGGTCAAGACTTCCCTTAAAAATTATTCTGGGTTTTTTTTGTTATTGCAATTTAGAAATAAAATGATCCCTTGTTAGCCTGTAAAATAATAATACTGAAAACATTGTTTCACATGCACTTTAGATAGCAAGAGTGTATTTAATGGTTGTTAGAAATTGGTTAGTGTCTCTGTACTGCATTTTTAAGAAAAACTGTCACTTTCATCTAAAGGGTTTAGGTGATTTTTCCTTTTTCAATGTATAAGGAGGAAAAATTATTAAAAGTCATTGCTATTCTTGTGCTTAAGAAAGTGAACAGATTCTTAAAATATAAATTCATATATCTCTGGCTAATCTTACGGCATGTGAGTCCCAAGATATAGTTTGAAATCCTTGGCTGGAAGGCATCATCAAAGAGAAAATCCTTATTATCGAGAACGTCAGCTGTTCATCCTCTGAATAACACCTCTGCTGTCTCTCACATTAAAACAACTAATCTAGCTCAGTGAAATTATTAGGTGAAGGCTCAAAGCATGCAAAGGGACGTAGGTGCTTTTTCATACATGGCACAGTGCGACTCTGGAAGTCATTGCCACAGTTTGCCCTGGCTGTCAAGAGTTTGCATGGGTTTTTAAAAATGGTTAGAAACATTCATGGAAAGAAAGTCCAATAAAGCAAAGTGCAAGGACCATGGGGGCCAGGGTATCAACATCTTCATCAGTAAACTGATAACAGGGAACGTGCAGTTAATTTCCATGCTTTTGGGTGGTGTGAAGTTCTTTTGGATAGTTGGATGCTGTGGCAGTGGCCCGTATCTCCCAAAAGCAGCTCACAAAGTGGAGTGGTTAAGAAAGATGACAGACAAGGTTTGGTGTACGGTGATGCCCAGAGGGTGCCTCTGTGCTAGACTGGGAAGTGGCAGTCGTGGCTCAGGAGCGGTCAGTGAGCAGTCTCTGAACTCACCAGCTCGGTGCATGGTAGTGGGTAACAAAGCCAACAAAACATTGCCCATAGTCAGAAATAATGTCCATAATCAAGAAGGATAATGAGAATAGGATAGGCGGTGCTATTTTTTCCCTACTGATGCACCCACGTGTGAGCACTGGGTGCAGTCCTGGTCTCTGTGCCTGAGGAAGGCTGTGGGGATGTAGAGAAGGTGCAGGGGCGGGCGGCTAACACCCAGGAGGGGATGGCGCTGGCTGATGAGAGGAGACTGAAAAGTCTGCCGCTCTTCCTTTTGGAAAGAAGTCAGAAGGGGAGAACACATGAGAAAGGTGTGTCAGTCTCACCTCTGTGCCCGGCAAGCTCATGGAGCAGATCCTGCTGGAGTCGCTGCTAGGGCACATGGAAATTAAGGAGGTGATTGGTGACAGCCAACATGGCTTCACAAAGGGCAAGTCATGCCTGACCAATTTGGTGGTCTTCTACAAATGTGCTACAGCATTGGTAGATAAAGGGAGAGCAACAGACATCACCTATCTGGACTTAATGCAAAGCCTTTGACACTGTCCCACATGACATCCTGGTCTCTAAACTGGAGACACGTGGATCTGGGGGTGTTGGAACTCAATGATCTTTAAGGTCCCTTCCAACCGGAAGCACTCTATGATTCTGCAGTTTATAAAGTTACACAGTCTGTGGAGAAGCTGAAATATTTGCCAGCTTGGACACCACTACAACAAGTGGCTTTTTAGTGTGGGGTGGATACAAGTTTGTATGTAACTCCATCACTGCAGAACCACCTTGTTAATTTTTGAGCGGTGTGTGGGAAAGTTTGTGTTACTAATGTTAGAGCCCTGAAAGTTCTTCTGACTGTGGTCATTCTTTGTTTCCTTGTCTCTAACATACCCGTGAGCGAATTCATGTATGTTTTAACTTTTCCTCACTGTTCAATGAGATCTGTTACTTCATAATTTAGTAGTGATGTCAAATAACTAACACTTAGTATTAGGGCTGTCGGGCAAATCTCTAAGTAGTCCTATCGAAAGAAAAATGTTGATCATAATTATTGAATTTAATTTCCAAATTAGGATTTGGGCTTTCCTATGCAAAAAAAAAAATTGCAAGAAACAGCCTCTGCCCTGAAGAGTTTACAATGCAACAAGCAGGAAAAGATACAAATAAAAAGGGAAGGAAACAGCGTAGATATCGTATGACTCTTAAACTGTTTGCTGTTTGTGAACTGGACCTTCTGTCCTCCAGTCTTAGTGCAGTCTCTAATGGAAATGAGACTCCCCTTAAGACTCCTCCTCTTGTAACCACATTTCCATCCTCTCTTGAAAACTCATCCAAGGCTTTCATTGTGCAAAGATTCCTTCCAGAACTCATGTTTATGCACTTTAATACATGAATTTCAATGGCATATGCATAAATTACACACTTGGAATAAAGAATGAGAAAAGAAACTACTAATCCATTAATGGCTGTAAACTTTACAAGTATGCATTGTGCTACTAAAGCTTCTGATATCAAGTACAAAGGGAGTATTTGCAATTTAAGTCCCTGAGCAAGACAAGAATAAACCACACCTTGCAAAAGGGAATGAGTCAGAGGAGCTGGTGATTTCTTCCTCTTGAGCTGATATTACCCCTTTGCTAGGACATCAGTTCTTCTCCGAGAAACATCACCTTTCCATGTCTCTGAATCCCTCATATTTTACAACACTTTGATCCAGTCTGTAATTTAGTTTTGTCTTCCAGGGGGTTTCTGTAAACTAGTAACTCATATTCCACACTGGCTTCCCAGGTCTTCCTTTTGCTTATGCTTTGTGTGCGGCAGGTGAGCAGTGATGATTTTTATCACCATGAAGTGGAAGAATATCCCAAAGATGAATGGAGTAGCTAACATTGTAATCATACATCAAGTGCTTAATTGTTTGTTGTAGGACATTTTGGAGTAATAACTTCATTAGAAAAGTAAAATGTAATTTTTAGGTTTGTTGCCTTTATTTTATTTACTAGTCTTTTTCTAGTGTGCTAATCTGAGTTTTATGAAAATCATTCAAAGTGTCTTGGGAATCATTTACAATTTCCTGAAGCTCTGGTTTTGCCTGGGAGAAAACAAACATAGCTTTCAGATAAACATAAAAGCACCAGCTGTTTTTCCCCCAGAATTTTTATTTCCATAATACTTGCCTTTGGAGATAATTTTACAAGAAGAAACATATAATATGTGGAAACATTTAAGAATAG
>JAOXJM010000012.1:85545129-85565390 GCA_026413425.1 Tringa solitaria
ATAATATTTGGAAACATTTAAGAATAGGTTTACAATAATTCTATTACTGTAAATACAAAGACTAGCTTTCATGCCTCAGTAACTGCTCCAGAGGTCTGATATTCTGGGGGAAAAAAAAAAAAAAAAGAAGAGTAGAGAGATCTAGGAAGCAGCCCAGGCTCCCAATGCCAGCTTGGCCATCCTGGGGACCATTGCCTGGAAGCCAGTTTGGTTTTTGCCAGGACAGAGTTTTCTGGACTGTTAACGTAACAAAAAGCCTGATCTGATTTCTTACTTTTCCCAGAGCATCTTTGCCGGAGCTTGATGGCTATTTCTGTGAACAGGAGCTTCAGTAATCTTGGTTGTGCCTGCACCCTCAAGTGCTTTTGGCATAGCGGTAGGACAGTTCAGCTGCTGACTGGGAATAACTTGTCTCTTCCTTCTTAGAGAAGCAGACATCTTTGCAACCTCCATTATATGAATTTTGGCTGCTTAGGTTGTGAGCTTGTGTTGGCAAAAAACAGCAGGCTCTAAATGAGCTGATAACGCATCCATGGACATCCAAATCTGGCTGCTCTAATGGGCCTGATTCCTTTGCTGTGCTTTTCCCAGTTTCACACACCTGTGTAACAGCAAGAAGGAGAGCGTGCTGACAGCATCCCGGGAGAATAGCGCTGCTGGATGGGATGGTGGTCTTAACTTTGCAGCTCATGGGAAAACACGTGCTGGATTCAGACATCAGCGATGAGGAAGCTGAGTGATACTGTGTGGATGATTTCTTTTGGGTAGCGCATATCCTTTTATGTCTGCTCCTGTGAGTGACATGCAATTCTGTGCTGCTGCACTTCTCTGAGATGAAAGGATTTGTATAACTCAGAGAGACAATCTTTGCGTTTAACAAAACCGATTCCCGTATTTTCCTAAGTCATGTCTCACTTCAAATCACTTGTCTTTCCAGCTCCAGAAAGAGATCATCCCTTAAAATCATTTTTCCAGTCACCATGCCTGCTTTTCTGCCTTTTTCCTTCCTGCTTGCAATCCCACTAATTTCATTTCTTCCAACACCAGTGGTTTCCTACTCCTTTGCCTTTGCAGTGAATCACCCTGCTGTCTTCTGGTTTCCCAATCTTCCAAAGCATCTCCATTAGCCAGTTGTTGATGCATGGGTTGTGTAAGGGTGATGCAAACAGAAATGAGAGGGAATGAACTTCTGATAGTCAGTGATGGATTTTCATGTTGCAACTTAATATATTTAGATTTATTTAGTACCTGGTTGCATTTCTAAACAGCTGTCTTCAGACATGGTCCTAAGTTGAATATGTGAGGTCCCCTCAGGAATGGGGTCTTAAATTTGCAGCTCTCCCTTGTTAACTGATTAAAAGAATAATAACTTATTATTTGGTACACCCTGTCCTATGCTGAGTACTTTTGGGGTCCAAATTGCTATGCAATTTTAGTGTCTGTCTTTACTCTGTGCGTGACCTCGATAAGGTAAGAAAGCGGTACGAACCCATGTCAGAAATTGGGCTGAAGCGCGAGGAGGGCATGGGCTTGCAGGTGAAATGGACAACCTGCAGACCAGACTCGGGAACCATTGTGGCAGCACCTGTCTGAAGGATGTGCAATGCCTTGGCCCCTGGAGGAGGCGCCTCTGCCTTTCCCTCCATACACAGGGCTGGCCTGGACCAGATCCCTCAGTTTTAGGTGGCAAAGTTGGGTGCCGAATGACTTCTCCCCAGTGCTGTGGATGTCCGGGAGGAGTGTGCTGGAGCAGGGACCGATGCCAGACTTTTCCCTGGTGGGATCCTGGCCGTCCATGGGTACAGAGCTGCATGGGGAATCCGGGGCAGGAAGGGTATACTCTCACAGCAACATTTTTCTGGTATTTTCTCTTCGGCTTCCTGAACGGGTACAAAATACAGCCTTTCCAAAGCAAGCTCAGTGCTGTGTTTCATAACCACCAGCGAAAAATCATTAAAGGGGAAGAAAAGGTAGAATTATTGATTCAGCAGTGTGGAAGGCAAAGCATAACCTCTCTTTTGCTCATAAAAAGACCATGATTTTTCTCAGTTGCAGAGTAACTTAGGTGCACCTTAAGTTGGTAAGAGTTTTTTCTTAGGAGAACTTAACATCTCTGTTCTTTACAGGTATAGTCACGTAGTATTAGTATAATGTTAAAACAAACAGAAATTACAACGGTATATTTTGTAAATTTTCATACCTCTTTAGGTAGCAGTAATTCATTAGAACTGGTGAGTAAACAGATTCTTCGGTTTCTGTTCTTATTCCCATTTGCTACACCTATTTTTAAGAAGTACAGCTTTTTATTTCAGCCGTGAAGCTAACAATGCATGGCAAAGGATGTTGTTGGAATTCATTATATTTTAAAGTGATGTATGACACACTGCCAATTATAATTCATTTTTCGGCATAGATCCCTTTCACTTGTATCCCTGTAATAAAGGGTGTTATTTATCTAGTTTTAGGAGGCAGATTTTTGGATGCGTTCTAAATAAGAAGGGTACAAGGGGGAGAGAAGGTGGTCAATCTTCAATATATATTAAAGAAAGTCCTTTGAGGGACTGTTTTTTTATGTTTTAAATAACAGTTGCGCTGGGATTGGTCTCAGCTGGCTTCTCGCCTTCCATCATGTAACTCAAAGGAAATGGATAAAATGAGCACAACATCAGAGATACAGTCCAGAAACTGCCACAGGACCAAAGTCTCTGGGTACGGAGCCGAGCAGTTCAGATGTGATGGACCACTTATTTCTGTTACTGCTCAAACTCTGTTCCCTTTAAGACTCTCAACTGCTGTTCCCTTTTTCTGCAGCTGACAGTTGCTTACAGCTTGTCTGTAGGAGAGGGTTACAGGGGTGTCTCAGGCCCAAACCGCTGCTCCTTTGGTGGAAATGCTTTTTCCTGGGCTAGTGTGTATCACTTCAGCAGCAGATTACCTAGGGAGAGACGCGTTAGGTACATCTGTACAGCTGCAACCGGAGCAAACCAACTCTAGTGAATTTGGAGAAGGGGCTAGAAATCTGTCAGGCAAGCCCCTAAGGTGATAACTAAAACAAAAAAACCCCAAAGCATCAGTTTTGATGACAAACCCCAAAATAACAACAAAAAAGCCAATCCAAGCCCTTATAAAATCCCTCATTTTGCAAGGGAACTGTTTAATTGAGAGAGTTGTCACTGCTGTGACAGTTTTTCTGGAACTGAATGACACTGCGTTCAGTATGTTGATATAAATCATTCTCAGTAAGCAAGATAACCCCTGATTTAACAGTATTCAGTGTATTTATTCTAAAATGGGATGAAAAAATAGCTGATGCTTGATTGATAATGTTTTGTTGATTTGATTGAATAATTCCTTGTAGGATTCAGTAGCCACTGGCCATACATACTTGCATGCTGTACTCTCGCTACCCAGTGTTTTATAGTGACTGGAAAAATACACTGATTTAAATTCCGTTTCATTGCCAAAGCAGCATTATACTGTACTTTGGTACCACTTTAGCTTTCAATTTAGTTGAAGTCTGTAGGGGTTTTTCCATAATAACTCTCAAAATCTCTCTCCTCATTAGCATCCTGCATTTAGTATGTGTTTCAGGACACATACAATCCTGTGCATTACTGCCAGAGTACACTGTACACTTCTCAGCGACCCAACTAACCTGCCTGATAGACGCTACAGCCCACCAGTGCTGCTGTGTTTTGGCTAATTAAAACGTGTTCCAGTGTTTTCAGCAGGTCTCCCATGCGTTAAATTACCGGCCTGTAGCCCGTGCTTTTGGAAGTGCACAGTCTATTTAAATTTGCATAATAGTTTTTAGGATAACTCGATGAGGGTCTTTCAACAAAGGCATTTCATCTGGCTTGCTTAGTCTGAAGCGTAAGCTGATGTTTCCCAGTGCGAGGAAGATGATTTAGCGCTGAACAGGTCTTTCACCAGGCCCCCAGTAACCCCGCCGAGCTTGGCAGGGTCACTGGGATGAATAAACGGCTTAAGAAAGGGAAGGATTAGCCCCGTTAACCTCAGCAGCAGAGCTTTTAAGCCCCCATGCTACGACTGCTGGGGTGGGCAGCAGCTGGCCCCACACAACGTCCCACCACTGTTGTCAGTCCGTCTGTCCCCGCGGTGCCTGGCAATGCTGCTGCAGTTTGTGTAACTGAGGGAAAATTTAGTGATGCGTCAGTTTGTTTTCTTAGACATGACTGCCCTCTCTGGGCTTCCAAAATAGTTTCCAAGCAAGTAGCCAATGCTTTTGCTGCGTAGCCCGGCTCCCATGCATCTGCCTGGCTCTGCTTCACCGGGAGCATCAGCATCTCTTGCAGGATGCTGCGCTGCAGGGCACGTCCCGGACCAAAACCGCCCTTCTCTCTTCCAGGCTGGCTTTAGCCCAGGCTGGTTCACCTTCTGGCCTGGCTTCTGCAGGGGGGAGCAGAGAGCTGGGGGGAGCGCAGGCGGGTGGCTTTCTGCGAGTGTGGCATCGGTGGAAACCTGGTGGCAGGCGGGAGGGCTGGCGGTGAGCCGGGCTGCAAGTGAGCGGTGCCAGCCCCCCAGGGTTTCTGCTGTCTGAGGCACCCGACTTGAGTTTTCCCCATGCATTCAAGCCTCGTGTCTCTTAATTTCCTAATCATCTGGGTGGTGACTGAGCTGCAAGAAAGCTGAGCGCAAAATTGATGCGTGGCTTGCTGGCTTCTAAGTGTTTATATAATTTTCTGTAAGATACACACAATGTTCAGCTGATGTTTAATTGGTGCTGTTTCTGGGTGCAACACAATATTCCTTTACAAGTCACAGGACTTTGAAAATCATTTTAAGTAGGGTATTCAAGTCTTTCTATATTTTTTCTGATACAGGAAGTTGTTTGATGTTTCTTTTTCTGTCTGTCATGGTTTAACTCCATCTGGCAACTAAGCTCCACACAGCCGCTCGCTCACTCCCACCTTGGTGGGATGCGTGAGAGAATTGGAAGAGTAAACGTGAGAAAACTCGTGGGTTGAGATAAAGACAGTTTAATAGGTAAAGCAAAAGCCTCGCACGCAAGCAAAGCAAAACAAGGAATTCATCCCCTGCTTCCCATGGGCAGGCAGGTGTTCAGCCATCTCCAGGAAAGCGGGGCTCCATCACACGTAATGGTCACTTGGGAAGACAAATGCCGTCACTCCAAACATCACCCCCTTCCTTCTTCATATGCTGAGCCTGATGTCGTATGTTATGGAATGTCCCTTTGGGCACTTGGGGTCAGCTGTCCCAGCTGTGTCCCTTCCCAGCTTCTTGTGCCCTGCCACCCTACCTGCTGTTAGGGCAGTGTGAGCAGCAGGGAAGGCCTTGTCTCTGTCTAAGCTCTGCTCAGCAATAATGAAAGCATCCCTTTATTATCAATGCCATTTTCAGCACAAATCCAAAACACAGCCCCATACTAGCTGCTATGAAGAAAATTAACTCTATGCCAGTCGAAACCAGCACAATGGCACTCAAGCCTCCTATTTAATTGGGCCCTTTTATCCTCCGATGCTTTCTGTTTGGCTCTTGAGGTATTGGATTGTTTAGTGTTCGATGTTCCTTTGCTTCTTTTTATTCGGTACACAAAGCAGGTATCTGAAATTCTGATCTCTGAATACACGTGAAAATCCAAGGGGATAGTGGTGGTGGCAGGATTATGGGCTGTTCCCTTCCTGCAGGCAGTTCCTATCTGTGCAAAAGTAACTGTGCAGCCCTGATTTTAGGGTAGCAGTTGGCATCCCCGTTCCAAGGATGCTAATGTCACCGCAAAGAGCAGGATGATGGAGAATTGGAATTGAGACAAAGCAGTGACAGAAAGGATCAGTCCAGTGGCTGTGGTGGCTTCGCTTTGTGTTCTGTGGGATTTTTGGACAGTCTTCCAAATCCTAGGTCTGGAGCAGGAACAAAACATTAATCAATAGTGCTGTCACATCTGATAAATGAAAAAGTAAACCAACAGAACTTAATCCTAAACAGGGCTTGTGGGTCTCATAAGCAGAATATTAAAACCCAACTCTAAGTAAGATCACACATGTGCACAGGCTCAGGCATGCTTAGGCTACAGCAAGTGCCTGAGTTTTGATACCTGCTTTCTCACAGCAGTGCCACTGAGGGCTTGATCACCCCATTTAGTTACAGGAGAACTTCATGGATCTTCCTTCTGTCTGTCCACTCACAGCAGGTGCTGCTATGCCCATCCTTCTAAATTAGGTGGCAAAATGTTATTTGTAATTGTTTCGCCCTTGGCAGATTTTCTTCCAATCTGTCAGTTCCCTCTGCATCTAACAAAACATGACTCTAACAGAGGGAGGGGGTTTATTATTTTTAAAAGCACTGAGTCTCTATCTAGCATGAACAAAACGCTGCTTTCGTGAAATGTAGCACATTGCACACACTGCCTTTTTGTTATTTCCCATAGCAGCTAGGTAAAATTGCAAAAGGGACGAATAGCTTTATTTTTCTTCTCCCTGTCATATATATACGTACAATAACTGGAAATCTCTTAGGATATTTGCCATGCTTCTCTAGTTGCCAGGATCTTAAGAACCACAGAAATAGTACATGGTTCTTTGGGGTCCCAAATTGCTCTTAAAATTGGGTCTACCTGAATCTTTATTCTGTAATTGAAAATTCTCTTTTGGACTTGGTTCAGTAGCATCCAAAGGTACTGAGGCGAGTAAAAGGTTGCCCTGGATTGGGAGCAGTCAGCACGGTGACAGCAGCAGGGGTGATGAACTTATTTTTGTGAGAGAATGAGAGTCTGCTGTACTCCTGGTCACAGACTGCTTTTGCCAGCTGCTTTTTGTGCTTTATCTTTCGAGCTGACGTTTCGCAGGAGATAGAGGTATTATATATATATCCGCATGAGAGGGAAACAAAATCAAGTCAGGGAGATACAGACCCTTTAGAGGAGATTAGAGATCGCAAGGGCACAAAGTAGCTAAAGATGCCATCTCTGGAGGAAGTGATTAGATATGAGAGGGATGAGGGAGGTAATGCCTGCATCTCGAAATCTTGCTGCTGCGGTGCTACATGGCAAAGAAGTCTTACTTTGTCTTGCCGTGCAGTGCTGGCACGGCTCAAAACCCATCTCAGATATCACAGCAGGTGCATAAGGGACTTTGTTGCCATGGGCTGGGAGGCAGGCACTCATAGTTTGGCTGTCCTAACTCTCAGGTGTAACTTCCAGCTGGGGTGCAGAAGAGTCCTTGGTTTTTGTGCTGTGGCATTACAGGTCATTGTCAGGAGGCTTGAAACGCAGGCAAGGAGCTTGTCTACATCTCTTTAGCTCTGTGTTTCACTAGTCCCTCTGGCATCTGCAGCAGATCCTGGAGGAAGTCTCGAAACATCAGAAAGATCTGAAAGATGGGAGGGAAGGCTTCGCTTTCCCTGGCGTGTTCCTGAAATTACTGAACAACAGGAACACTCTTGCTGCGCATGGAAGACTGTCAAGTAGCATTGCTGGAACGTGAAACTTTTCTATAACGCAGAAAGGCTGCAGCAGGATTTGACTTCAGTGTAATGAAACACTTATTTCTACAAGATTTCTATCTGGTATAAAATCCGTAGTGTCATGAAAACATCAGCTCAACTTTTTCATCAGTGGTCACAACAAAAAGGCAAACGTTAGGAAGTAGGAGGGAAATGGGAAACAAAACAGGGAATATCACTGTGCTACTGTACAGGTCCATGGTGTCTCTACAGCTTTTGCATGGTGCACAGGTCTGGTCCTCACAGCACAAAAAGGAAGTAGCAGAACTGGGAGAGGTCTGGGGAGGTCAGCAGGGAGGGGGGGGGGGGGGGCACAACTGGCCTCCTCAGGCTGCAGACGAGGTGATGGGAGGGAAGGGAAGTACAATATAGGTCTATAAGCTTGTGAACAGCATGGCAAAGCGGGTGTGTGTGTTACTGCCTTTTCCACAGGGTACCAGGCTCAGGTAGTGGGTGGAAAGCATCAGACAATAACAGAAAACTTGCTGTGCGCAGAGCTGTGGACCTTATTGTCACTAAGTGCTGTTTATATGGGTTCAACGGGATGTTGGAGAGGTTAATCATAAAGAAATCTATTAACTCTATCCATTAACACCATTAACTCGGCACACAGGAGCCATTTATGAATACTCTGATTCAGAAAGTGGGGAAGCCGGGTGCGTACTTGTTCTGTTCCCTGCACTTCTCCATTTATCTCTTTTTGGCTGCTGCAGGTGCAGGTGCACCTCTGGTCTCACCCAGCACACCTTCATGGTTCTCAAGACTTCCAGGACAAAGTGTAGGATCTGTCTTTTCATGGTGTAAGCGTTGGAAATTTCTTCATGAAACCTGAAAAAAAAAAAAAAGAACAAAAGAGACTAAGCTAAATGTTGAGGTTATGTTATTTACAAAGTGCTGCAATACGGCAGTGATGAATGCCATATAACTGTCAGGGTAGGTAGGTCTGCTATCAGGTACCTTGCAAGTGACCTGTTTGACTGCTGCAAGGAGCTATTGAAAGGGCAGCTATTAGGGAGTTTAGTACAAACCAGAGCCCACAGCAGTCTTGCATCAAAGTGTTACATTACAGAGGTTGTCACTGTAGTTCTAATTGGAGAAAATTTGCCGTGACTTATTCTCCAGGCAAACACATTAACTTGCAGTTGAACAGATTTCTTTGTCCGTAATTTGGTTTAACACATGATGGAAACAGTAGATTAAAACACAATTTACAAAATTGCTGTATCTTATATTTTTTGACTGATTGAAAGACTTGCCCACGCAAAAGCAGGGACGGGCTGCAGGGGAGACAGGCATAACTCTGTAGAGTACAGCTGTGGTTTTGTGGAAGAAGAAGAGGACAAGAAGCTTCAGAGCGCCTCTTGTGAGGTTGTCAAGGTTACAGGTGCCATTGCTTTTGTAGGTGAGTGGCTTGGGCATTCGCTGCTGATAATTGGGATTGGCTGTTTTCTTCCAAGATAACAAAATTTGCATTTTAATTAGATGGTTGCATTTGTCAACACTGAAGCATAAAATACAAGTCATTGGAAGCTTTTCACAGGACCACCATAAGGACTTGGAAAAAAATTACAGTAGCAGCATTTACCCCAATAAGATTTTTAATCTTTTTTAGTTTTTCAGCATTTAAGAGGCAAGAACCTTGTTATAAACTCTCACTTAATTAACCACCAAATATCCCTTCCAAGTTCCTTAGATCCATGTATAAATGTTGCTTTTGGAAGCTAGTATCCAAGTATAAATGTTGCTTTTGGAAGCTAGTATTCACTGTTTTGGATGCAGGGAGGCCCAGAGCTGCATGCCAATCTGGTGGTGAGTGTGAGAACTGAGGATTTGCACTGAACTCGCTGCTTCAAGACATTGCTGAGAAGGCAGCAACTGTGCCTTAGCCCTAGGAAAGAAATCTCTGTTGACACCAGCATGCTATGGCTCAAGCGGAGTCTGACAGCGCCAGTATATACTTTAGGAAAACAAATGATGTTGTGGTAGATTTCAAGCTGTGTTCGGAATTGGTACAATATGTCATATTGAATTTTCTGCCAGATTTAGGAGCGATATGGCAAGATCTTCATCTACTGTGAAGATGTGCAGCACCGCTGACTCCTTAGAGCTATATAAGTGTTGGGGATGAGGCCCGGGAGGAGGTTTGTACTATAGATCAAACAAGCTCAAACAAGCCACTGCTGCACTGAACGAGTACTGGGTGCTGAACTCGGGCAGAGCAGTGGCGTTACCAAGCAAGAGCTCAGAAAGCAGCCTGCTTTGTAGACCAAGGAGAAGAAATTCACTGTTTGCTGCTTCTGCAACAGCAAAATCTGGTCAGAAAGCCCACCAACGTTTTTGAGTTGGAACAGCCCCGAATTGCTTGGAAATGGTTTTCATGTGCTACGTCAGGTAATTTTGCAAACTTTTTTAAAACTCAAAAAATGTCTCGCCCTTTGTGATGGGAAGCTGCAAATCTTGCTATATCAATATAAACTGCCCAGTTTTAAGTAAAACGGTAGTTTCAGCAAATGCCATGCCTTCAGGGCAGCTTATCTATTCTGAATGTGGAGGAAACACGTGCTTCTGCCTCCCTTTGCAAAGGGAGAGCATCAGCCTTTGTGTGCCCACTCTGCCTCCTTGCACCACTCTCTGCTTGAAGTCTTTGATTCCTTGGTTTCCCCGCTGTCCTTTTAGGCAGATGGAGAACTGCATCATGAGCTGCTTCACCAGCACCGTCTGTCTGACTGGCAGGGGCCAAGGAAGGGCTGCTGGAGGCGCAGCCAGGGCAGCCCCACACCGAGGGTCCCACCGCTGCCACCCCACATGTCCCCCATCACTGCAGGCTGGTCTCCTCTGCCTGGTCCAGCCACGTACCTCTGGTTTCCATGACTGCTTCTCAGAGGAAAAGGAAAGGTACGCCTGCTTGGTAGGAAGGGAGTCACAAGACACCAAGAGCCAGGACTGCCTCATACAGCTTTAAAATTACATGAGGTTTGAGGCAAAGGTCAGGGATTTTTTCCCCTAGAAGTCTGAGGAGAAATGATAAAAGGAGAGCTGTGGAGTTATTTTCCCGTGTTTTGACACTATATCGTACTGGCACTTAGGTGTATAGTGTTGTTGTAATATAGTCAGTTCAGCCTTTTTGTTGATGACCTTTTCTGTAACATTAACAATAATATTGGTCGCACGCAACATGGAAAGGGAGAAGATGAGGCGAGAATGCCGGTTGACTGTTACCAGTCTAAGTACTATAAAGGATTTGCAGTTACAGCAATGAAGGGTGCAAATGCAGAACCAAAAAATGGGCAATTTTCTGTAGAAAAGTTGCATGATACTAAAAAAATAATCTAGCTCGCTCAGTAATAGACCTTGTTGCTGTCATTTATTTTTGTAGGGTCCCTTTCTCAAGTAGATGGCTACTGCTCTTCTGTAGCTTACCAATGCAATGACTTTCCCCCATCTTTATGTTTAATAACCTTCCGATGTAAGAAGGACCAGTCACGTTTGGCATTAAGGTGCTGCTAATTGTGAATGGAGGCATTTACATTCTGAATCCTAGTGAATTATATTATGTGTGTTGCACTGTTTTTATTTCATTCCCTGGTTGATTTTTATAACCAAGTATACCCTCTAACATTTACTTTCCCAGAATGAAATAAATCCTGCACAGGGGATTGACATCATATTTGTTCCTCTTCTGCCTTTTACATAGTGTTTAAATTTCAAGTGGTCTTGCAGGTTTGATACAAATTCTCCATGGAAAGTAGATTCCGCTTTTAATATTTTAACTCTTCATATCATTTAGCTTTGTAAATCATGGGACTATTACAGGCCAGCGTGCAAAACACGCAAGTTTCTTTACCTGATGTGCAGGTGAGCCCATCTTGGGATTAAAGTTTATTAGGTGCAAGAAGAATACTTTATTTAACTGAACCATAATTAGAATTACATAGATTAGAGTTGAAATCTTTTAAAGTTCCACCAAGGACAGCGTAGTTAATAACACTGCTTTATCTCAGCTGAAAGCTAGGGCACCTCCCAGGGTGCACTGGGACCCAGGAGCATGTCTCCCACCCCAAAATCCTCCTTCTGGGTTTTCCAACGCAGTGGTACTTTGCATGGACAGACTCAGGGGACTGAGAACGCAAACATATCACAGTAACATTGTTAGTAAAGCAGGTGAGATATTACATGAGAGATGCTGTATTTCACTATCTGTTCTGCATCCAAAGCCTTGAATGGGCCAGAAGCCACCCAAAATTACAGAAGAAGCCACATTAGAGATCTTTGACAACAGCCAGTCCTACAAAAAAATGCTGGTTTAAATATTCAGAGGATTAATGGCAATGATTTGGTGAAGCAAACTTCTGCAAGTCCTGCAAGTCTCTTCTTTCCTCTTTATTGAGGAAGGACCTTCGTTATTGTCAATTTGGCAACTAATTCTCAGGCTGCAGTGTCAGTGCAACAAACACATAACCTGATCCAAAGAGATAACTATTAAAATTGATTTGTGAGCTATTTGGTTTGTGTTTTAAAATGTGCAGCATGCACCTGCCTCTGCTTTTCAGAGGAAGCACTTAAAATAATGTGTACTTTGCCTTAGAAGAAGCCATACTGTTTACCTTGCGTCATACAGTAGACCCCTGGCAATGGAAGACTGAACCTCACCTGTGCTTTATTTACTTGCGTGGCAAATAGGTTGGCAGTTGATAAGCATTTTGGACAGCCATATTTTTTCAAGAGTTTCGGCTGTATGCAATCGTTACGTGCTGGTCCCTACTGCAAATCCCTCCCTGGTGGATGGTGGTACCGAGGTGTTGTTGAGTGGCCAGGCTCTGCCTGAGCAGCTCTTGTGTGTGCTTAGTGAATGGGAGGGACGGGTTCCTCTGAGGACATGACAGTATATATAAAGATGACTAGTAGAGTATAGGGCTGCTTTACAAGCACATGTGGATTTTCAAGGCAGAAACAGACTTCTTTTTTAACAGAACTGTAGGTAGCGCAGCACTTGCGGTCTCCTGCAGCAGACACATGTGAGGATGTTACCTCTTGAAAGAACCAGATTTGTCTTGTGAACATTGTGCTGGTGGGTCATTCTCCTGCCTTTTCCTTGGAAATGAAATTATTTCAGAGTACTATGAAAAGGGGTGTTTGTAGACTTGCTGGCTTACATACGATGGAATAATTCATTTGAAACACGAAAAGTGTCTTCATTCAGAAGAGTTTGGAGCTATTCTGTTCTGCTGGGCAAGGACTTATTTTCACATGAAAAGCAAAATAAACTGATACTTTGATTACTACTCAAAATACAATGTGTGTTTCCAATGGAGAAAATAACATTTCTAATCAGCTCTCTAGTAGCTTAGAGTTGCACTGTGGCATTATCAATAGCTGGCTTCTTCCCTAGCTTAAATCTGTATTCATCTGTGTTGTCAGTTTGTACCCAGGTCTCTGTCAAGGTTGTGCGTTTCAGAGAAGGGCTTTATTCTGGGAGACATGGTTTAGTGATGGTGTTATATTTTGTTTATTGTGTGGGTGGTGGGTTTTTTTGATTTTGTTTTTTGCTTTTTTGGTGGTTTTTTTTTTTTGTCAGAGTTAGGTTGATGGTTGGACAAGATGATCTTGAAGGTCCCTTCCAACCTAGAGGATTCTGTGATTCTCCCTCCCCTGCGGAGGCAGGACAGCCCGCGCTGCAAATGTCCAGCCACGTCAGAGTGCAGGGTCCTTGCTTCCTTTGCAGCTTTTACGCCTTGTACACGATGCTCACCTTCGTTTATTGTGCCCAGCGTCACTCACTTTGTGTTAGATTTTCCATCCTCCAGACTAAAACTGAACTGTGCTGGATTACAGGCTGCTGTGGGCATCACATAATAAACTCTTTCCTTTTTTTAGGCCCGAACTGCTTTGCAGAAACCCTTGTCATTCCAGCAGGCCGGGAGGTGAAAACTGATGAATGCACTATATGTCACTGTACTTATGAAGAAGGCACTTGGAGAATTGAACGGCAAGCTATGTGCACTAGACATGAATGCAAACAAATATAGGAAATCTACAAATCTAAGTACTTTTCGTGGTTTTTATAAACTCTCTCACAGCAGTGAGCACCCTAGATGACCCAGGGAAGTCTGAATGAGAAGATTCCGGTGAGAAGCAAAGAATAAAATATTGATATTTTGTTTTTCAAAGTACCATAATACTGCAAAGCAAAGAAGTGCATATATTTCAAACGTTTGGACATAAGAATACCTGTCTTAATAAATGTGTTATTTTCACAGTGAGTACACTAAAATACACTCTATAAGATATTCTATGTATTTCTATAATGCCATTATAGAGCTTAAAAATAAATGTTTTATATAGACAATACAGACTAAAGTACTGTATCATTGCCTGTCCTGTTGTGCACCATGGTTAAAACATGACATTTCTGTTCTAGTTTCACCATACGAGGATTTTCTTGGGAGTTTTTTGGTTTTGTTGATTTTTTTTCCCTTCAGTTTAGTTGGCCGTGAAAGAGCCAGCATATGACAAAACTTCGATGTTCTCGCTTTTGAAAAAAATGGAGTAGAATATGTTTTCAGAGAACATGCTCTCATTTATGAATATTGCTGTAATGTAGAAGTGGGTTAGTTCCTTCTCTTAGTTCCATGGATGCATATCTACTGGTCCACAGCCGAGATAACTTGGAGCAGTGGCTAATAGGAAACAGGTCTCTCAAAATCAATTCCGAATATTCAGCTCAGTCATAGCACATTATACCTCTGTGAGGTAAACAGTATCGCATCGCCCAGCTGGTGGAAATGATGGTAAGTAACCACGCGGCATTGTTAATGTAAGGCATAATGGATATGGAGAAGGACAGCTGGGAAGGGCCGGAGCAGCCAAAGAAGGCTCCACTGATGTGGCTCCACACTCTGAATCCGTGGGCAGGAGCGCTGGTTAGTAGCTGTGCCATCTCCCGAATGCCTGGTTCGACTCTTTAGTCTGTACGGGGTCTGTGACACAGGGTGTTAAGGAGGAAGGTTCTGAGCCAACTCTTTGATTCTGTCAAAAGATTTCTAGCACAGAAGCTGACGCTGACTACATGTGAGGTTAATCACATCTCCTTGCTTCAGCCATCAACAGCCTTTGCTTAGATTCATGTTGGTTTTAGTTTAGTTTATCACCAACTCCTACATTACATCTGCTTTGAATACCTGTTAAGGCCAACAGCTCAAAAAAACACTTAAACGTGGGCTTACCCTTAAGCTTTTGCTAGAGGGAAGACTTAATGAATCAGTATCTAAAACCAGAAGAATGTTGCTTAAATCCCCACCTACCCTTTGCTACTCACTCACATGTAACCCGGTTACCAGGTTTGCATCCACGCAAAGTATGATTTTCCAGTACCTCTGAAAACCATGGGATTTTTGCCAGTGACTTCAGTGGATCCCAGTTTTCACCTCACACCTGTATTTTCAGCATTTGTCTTATCACTGGAAGTTATTTTCCTCAATGACAGTATGGGAGACAAGAAGAGTGACAGAATCAGAAATCAAGAAACTGTCTCTTGCACAGACAGCCCTGTGGCAAAGTCATGCATGGTATTAGTTTAGTCACAAAAAGAAAAGACAGGAGGACAGAGGAAAGGACAGATTATTAAATAGTTTTAAGTCATAGAAAAATCAAGGAAGAATGAACTTTCCCTGAAGTGGATGTGCACATATGTAAACATTGTACTGGCAGTATTGTTCTCCAGTATCTGGAATTCCTAGCAGGGGTACAGAAAGTATTATACCTGGGATGTCACTTAGTCTGCTGGTGGTAGTGGAGGCTGACACGGAGGGTGGATATTTTGTTTTCCTGGAAGAAGGGAGGAAGTATTTCATATCTCGTTTGTACCTAGAGTGTAATTATACTTTGAGATAAAAAAAAAAAATTAATGCTTCTTTTGCCGTTTTATAAAAAGAGTACCTTATTCACTGTATACCTCTCATTAACACAGTGTGAGTATGCTTATTTGGGAGCAAAGGAGGTATGATTTGGCTAAAAATTGTATTCTTTTAAGTATACGTATCCATTTCATAAGATTCAGTAGTCATATGACAGAAAACCACCTCCTAAATGAGTAGGACCCATGCCTCAAGGCTATGTAGGCATCTGCTTACTGAAATCAGGTATCTGCACAGCTCTGAGAAAATACCATGAGTTACAGTGGTCTTCCACGCATATCTCCCTGAGACAGCAGAACTACCCCCATAGAAAGCCGCTGTGTAAGAACAGAGAAGGTGACTTGTAACACAGTGTGGGATTGCCTTTCTAAACAGGCTGGTTTCTTTAGGAGTCACATGTTTTCAGTGAAAGTATACGAGACTCAGAATTGTGTATCTTTGAATGTGTGACCATGATGCTTAAGTTTGTTGAAATCTCACCTTGGACTAGTTCCACTTTGCATCTCCTTCATTGAAGGCTCTTGTTAAGCTTTATCCTGCTTCCCAGGGCTTGAGTTTCTGTTCTTTTGGGAAGTTCTGCCTTTACTGAAGTAGTGAGAAAGTTAAAGAATATTTTAGTGTGTATTTCCAGTATATCTTTTAAAAATATTTTCTATTGGACATTTTCTCTACAAGTTCTTCTAGAGTAACTCCATTCCAGCCATACCCAGTAGACAGTGATACTGTCATCAACCCCAGCACAGAGACAAACGCACCACAAGATGCTGAGAGCCGAACTCAGAAGTGACTGCACAAAGCAGCATGTGGGCAGTGGAGTTGGGGAGCCCAGATTTGCAGCCTGCTGCATAGTGTCATTTCACATAGACAAAGGGTTGAAACAGAAACCTTATTCTCTCTTTATAGGAGTAGAAAATGAAAATGTGAAAATTAAATGATTTTAAGATTAAAAATTAGGCAGTATGGAATATAATTGGAGACCATTCACCTTTAAACTAATTTAATACCTAAGCAAAAAAGCCAGAACTGCTGTGGTGGCCGTGTGTATTTAATTTATCTAAATGTTATGATTTGGTTATATAATATACCTGTTCATATGTAACCTTAAAAAATAAGAGAAAAGCCATCTGCATCATTTCCAGTTACCTGAACTCCAGAGGATCTTGGCTTCCTGAGTGAAGTCTAGGTACTCAGCCAGTTTTGCTTCAGTGCAAACAGTATGATGCATCCTGCATATGAGGAGTTTTGCAGCTTTGCAGGTGGGTTGTGTTTATAAAAGCTGCATTTCCAGACACGCTGATCACTCATGAATAATTCTGTCTTTGAAGGTCTGTTGCTTGGATAATGAATATTCTTCTCAGATGTTCTTATGTAGCTGCACTGGCATGAATATGAGGTTTCTGCTTCTACTTCACTTGCTTCTGCTTATTTCCCAGTTGAAATTAAGACAAATTAATTCTTGGGTTCATCTTATCCATTTTTGTAGGAGTGCACTATACATGAGTTTGGCTTCAAACCCGCGTAAGTAGGTGCCTGAGAGATGATATTCTAGACTGTTTCAGGTAATTATAAAATTGTACCGTTAGTGTGCAATAGGATTCTTTGTACTACTTATTTTAAACATGAAAACAGAAGTGCTGGTATTCGCTTAAATACTTAGGCGAGATTTCAAAGGGAAAAGGGGAAAAAGAGGAAAGATATGAGATATGAGACAGAGGAGCTAAGTGTTATGATAGAAATGTTCAAAAAAAGAAAAACATAGCTACAGTATCATAAGTTCATAAGCATCATAGGGAGATTTTCAAAGAATATAAAAAGAAAAGTAAGAAATGTATTTGGGCACAAACTGAAATACAGGAAATCCGAGTTGGAGATTTTAAAAAAACCCAACATGTGGTAAAGGTGATTGAATACTGGAAGATGTTACCCAGAGATGTCATGGAGTCTCCCCTCCTTGAGGGTGGTCAAAACCCGACTGGACACGGCTCTGAGTAGCCTGCTGTAGCTGAACCTCCATTCAGAAAGGTATTGGACTAGATGATGTCCAGAGGTGTAAAACTGCAAGCTGGGTTTAAATGACATTGAATAAAGTCTTTAATACAAATAAAAAGAAAAAAAATATAATGGAAGGCTCCCTCACTTTGGAAAACAATCTCTTCTGGTCTCATACTGTGTAATGTAAATGATACAGCCATGATTCTGAAGTATGTAATGTTACTTTTGATGGTAACTTTAATACCTAAACTATGATAGCTCCATAATACATAGGAGGCTTTGAAAGGCACGTATTTAAGAATCAATTGAATCCAAATAAATGCTCCACTTATTCCCCTTATCAAGCAATGAATTTTCTCCACAGCCTGTGTTACTATGGGTTTTCTGTCTGCAAAAACACACCTTCTGCCCTGTATTCCGCTGCAATAGAAGCAAAACACAAAGTGGGGAGACAGCATTCAACTGAACATCACAGACTATTTTTTCTGGCTATCCAAGAATTCAGATCTTTTCATTGCTTTTTGATAAAGGTGCTGCTTCAGAAAGTTTATAACTTGTTCAGTTTTGAGAAAACCGCCATTCCTTCCCAGAGTCCTTTTTAAAAAAATAACTGTGCTCAACCACACTGAAAATTTAAATTTTCAGTCTTTTGAAATGTCACATTAAACAACTCCCAGTGTAGAGAAAAAATAAACACAACCTAGTATGTCTTTCCAATTGCCCGTATATATTATGCATCTCATCCATTGTATACGCTTTTAAAACAAATACAGCAAATCTCCAAACTTGTGTGTCAATTATCAGTTACAGAGTAGTCAAAAGGTTTTTTTGTTTACCTCTTGAGGTGGTGTTGAAATGCTGATACAGAATATTAATCAATCAGTAATAGAAAAACACTAACATAATTAGCAGCAAAAAAGCTGATGTTTAAAAACAATCACCTCTCAACTTACCAAAAATATTTGTTACGTTGTTCATGTTAGGTTTATTTGGGGCTACTAGCCAATAGTAATGCTATTTCTGTAACACTTAACAGTATTCTGCTTTTAAAAAGATCATTACTTTTAAAATATATACCGCATAAATAAAGCTATTGTTGGAAAGAACAGGCAGGCTATAATAATGGAATAGCAAGTTAGTCTGGCTGAATATGTATAATCTATCCATTGTAAATGTTGAGTTTGCCACTTACATTCGTCAGTAATCTTGTCAATTTAGTGGAACTCAAGAAGTTAGCCTGCTGCATATTTCTTTGGCAAAAAGGAAAAATGTCACATATAACACTAGGCAGCCGAGTTACAGCAGGATATAGAACACTGCTCCAGATCTTGAACAAACTGCAGGACTGTCTACAAAATTGGTGTGCCAAGTGTTTCTGAGTTCATAGATTTTACCTCATGGCGAAGAGGTGAATTTATGAAAAATGGTGAAAATAGGAATGCGAGTATCAGTGCATACACAATATGGAAAAACAATACATGGAACATGAGGAAATGAAAGCAAGTTTAACATTTTTAGGACTAAATAAATAAAACTTTTCTGCATGGTTTTATACACAAATAAATTCCTTTTTTCTGGTTCCAACCATAAAAGAGAGTAAACCTAAAATATTATAGCAATGAGAGATGTATATTTGTATATATACAGCATGTATGCATTGACAAATGAGAATTCTTTTCTCAGTGATGCCAGCATAAAACATGAGTAATTTAGAAGCCCAGGTTAATGCTGTTAGCTGAGATCAGGATTTCTTCTACAGAATGCACCTAGCATAAAGCATTTTTACTTGACTGCAGTCAGTGAATGAGAGAGAACATTCACAAATACTTGGGTAAAAAAAACCTTTATAACCACTTACTTTACTTTTTCCAGTAAGTCTTAAAGTGTGTGCAAACTTTGCAAATTAAAGTGAGCTTCACCTATCAGGAGAACCAATAAACATTGTTTCTGGACTCTGCTAAAATTCATAAATATCTGCATGGAGAAGAAAGTCAATTATCTAGCGTGTCTAATACCCCACCAAAAACTACACCAGCTTTATTATTGTCCCTCAAAAAATAGATACAATTCTATAAATGCCTTTAATTGATGGCCTGCCAACCAGACCTTTCTGTTTCTGATGTGCAACAGAAAAGTAAATATATAAAAATGTCATAATGCTGCTTAATCTGTATTGCTATTGCCTTAAAAAGCTGCATTCATTTCAGAGGGCAATTATTAAATTAATTTGCTATCCATACTGAAGAAAGCTCCGTGCTTATATTATCTGGTATGGTGGAGTTTTTAGCAAAAACAAATTATATTTTTGCAAAGACAGTACTGCATACTTTGCACTCTCTTTATCTATTAATAACTCAAAGTAATGCTAAGTTAATTTAGTGCTGTTGTGAGTGGGAAATAATGGAAATAACATATGGACCTGCAGTGCATCAAGCTAATGTAACAACCCTTCCCATTTGTCGTCTGTTCATTATTAATTACCACATGAAAATAAGGAATAGGTAGCCTCTAGTCATTCTATGGATTATAGTTAAATAGAGTTTAAATTCTTAACTGCTAAACATTTGTAACATGTTCATTCCCAGCTATTTATCTTCATTTGATAAAAATAGCTATTTTACATATTCTGCTAGTTATACTGTTTATAGTAATGTTTGAGCAATAAACAGTGTCACTGCAGAAAACTAATAATGCTTGTTATCCATTTTTTTCAAATAAGTTTGGTGCTTCAGGCTCTGTCACATAAACTGTATATTAGTTGGATTCTTATAGTACAGTATTTTTAGATAGTGCATCCTATTTAAAAATTACTTCTTAGAAGTAGCACAGTATTTCTTTTTATTCCTTTTTTCAGTATACAGTTCCTGAAGACAG
>JAOXJM010000012.1:85580512-85593885 GCA_026413425.1 Tringa solitaria
ATAAGAATTATAGTTCTGACCTTTGGCATATGCAACTGCCCTGTGTGTTGGCCAAAAGCAACACCATTATTAGTTGCCTGGATAGCTGAAGCACCTTTAAGATATATCACAGACAGCTTTGCTGTACTTATAAAATGCATTACTGAACTGCAAAGATGACAAGAAGTCTGCAAAAGACAAAGCTTGGAAATCCAGTGAAGAGATTTGGTCAAAAATATATTTGGAAAGTACATCAGCAGAAACGGTAAACTGTTCTTCTGACGGATTGCGTCACTGACTTTATTATAGAATTTTATCCTACCTTGAAGAAGGAATGCTTCATATACCAGAAAAGATCCGAATTTTTATGTAGTAAACATTAATTATTTTAATGGTATGTCTGTGTGAAAAGAATCTCCTTTTGGATCATGAAATCAAAGAGCATGTTATGTTGTTGATTTGGGTTTTTTTTTTACATAGAAAACACACTTAAAATGCCTTGCTCCATGAGATTATCTATCTGAAAGAATACTGCCTACCCAAATGAGTTCAGGTTCACAAAACAGACTATTAACTTTAAAATGACATTTTAAAAGTGATTAAGCTATCCACTCTTTTCTTAAATATATATTTTTTCCCATGCTATTCCTCTGTAGGAGGTCCAGTAAGAGATGTGAACAGGATTACACATAACAATTTGGGATGTCAATTACATTATATGATGTAATAAGCCACTATTACACAAGAGGCATTTTGCATGCATGACAGACAAAACGCAACGTGATCAAGTTCAGAGGTTGCCTGCAGTTAGTGAAAACTGGCATGATTTAAAATAGAACAGAAGTTCTTTTTTAATTCATGCTAACAGAGAAACCTAGACCATTTCTCAGGATCCTCAGGAATTAGAAGGATGTAAAACAGAGCTAATCCTGTGAGAATTATGAAGACTAAATTCCTTAACTTTCCGTAGCCATGTATAAGTGTATTTAGAACCCTTCCACTGCCCAGGTTGCTCAAAGCCCCATCCAACCTGGCCTTGAACACCTCAGGGACGGGGCATCCACAACTTCCCTGGGCGACTTGTTCCAGTGCCTCACCACCCTCACAGTACAGAATTTCTTTCTTCTATCTAATCTAAATCTTCCCTCTTTCAGTTTAAAACTATTACCCCTCATCCCATTGCTACACTCCCTGATAAAGAGTCCCTCCCCATCACTCCTGTAGGCCCCCTTTAGATACTGGAAGGCCACTATAAGGTCTCTATGGAGCCTTCTGCAGGCTGAACAACCCCAGCTCTCTCAGCCTGTCCTCATAGGAGAGGTGCTCCAGCCCTCTGGTCATCTTCATGGCCCTCTGCTGGACTCATTCCAATAGGTTTTCTTTCTTATGGTGTGGACCCTACAGCTGGATGCAGTACTCCAGGTGGGATCTCACCAGAGCAGAATGAACACCCTCAACCTCTTGGCCACATTTCTTTTGATGCCGCTCAGAGTATGGTTGGCTTTCTGGGCTGCCAGCACACATTGCTGGCTCATTTTGAGCTTCTCATCAACCAACACCCCCAAGTATTCCTCAGGGCTTCTCTCAACCCATTCTCTGCCAAGCCTGTATTTGTAATTGGGATTGCCCTGACCCAGATGCAGGACCTTGCACTTGGCCTGGTTCTTGGGGCCATGGGAACTTCATGAGGTTCACACAGACTCACTTCTCAAGCCTGTCCAGGTCCCTCTGGATGGCATCCCTTCCCTCCAGTGTGTCGACTGCTCCACACATCTTGGTGTCATCAGCAAACATGCTGAGGGTACACTCAATCCCACTGCCCATGTCGTCAACAAAGATGTTAAACAGCACCGGTCCCAGTACTGTGGGAAGCTAAGTGTTTCTATATTTTACTTTCCCTGTTTACTAAACTTTAAACCAACAGATTGATTCTTCTTCCAGTGAAAAAAAAATGAAGTTACTCCTCATCATCCCACCCCATCTCGTATTCAGTTTTACAGTCAAGCAACTTCTGTATTTTGAAATTATATATTAAGAGCAAAAGTAAATGACAGCAGAATCAGGCCAATGAGTTTTTCAGAAACAGATTTTTCAGACATCTAGAAACAGCTATCAATCTGCATCATAAATTCTAATCTTCAAATTAAACTACTGAGCATGTCCAAAATTAAATATGCAATATTTGTGTCCAAAAAGGTACATTCAGTGATGAATGTACACGTAGAGAATTAAAAGCTAACACAGTATATAATAAACTTGAATTCACCTGAAAATCTTGTTAGGAATGAAACATACTCTGTTTACTTGTCCAGACAGGACTCTGAAAGTCTCTCAGGAAATATGTCCAAGTCATGTATCAGTTATCAGCATGAGTACACAGATACACACACATCTGCTAAAAGCACCTTCATCTTTTTTCCTGATTCTTTTTCCTTCCTTTTCCACAGAAGAACTGTTTGATATACCAGTAGTAGGTTTTAGAATATCTGGGGTTTGGCTTGTAGTCAAGAGGCTGAATGCAGGTATTTAATTTGTCAGTTTCTTGGTTTTACAAAAATACAGTACACAGTTTTTTCAGTCCTATGAAAGGATAGTCACAGTCTTCTGACACAAATATTCCTTCTTTGCATATACTGGGTGGCAGTGTGTATGAAAAGCAGTAACTTTCCCTAGGTTTATTTTCACTGAACTAGAACAGGCCTATTCCAATGTTTGCATTCAGAAATAAAGATTGAAATTCTTTCTTTTTTCTTTTCTATTTAGCTGTTCAGAACACCATCAAAAATGCTGTTTTATGGAGTAAAACTTTAAGATCCAGAATATAAGAAGCAATTATTTTAGAGTTTTTTCCTCCAGCTAAAGTATATCTTGAAAAACTCTTACTCTAAACAAGCCCAACAGCTGTTTAAAAACTTTAAGTACAATTTCCAGATCTTAGTACAAAAGAGCCACTATGCTAAGTGAAGAAAAATTACTTGCTAATTTTAAAGTTGTAATGATTTTATATTATATTTTGTGCAGTATTTAATTTTTTATCACTCTTTCAACCGCACATAAGTGGACTGGAACTATGTGTGAACAAAGCTGCTTGTTCAAAAGAAAGAACTTTTTTAATGGCTACATAAAGAAAAGTATTTACTGCTCTTTGTGAGCTTTTAATGTAGTCATGATATTTGATGTATATAGCTAGACAGACTTTTGGGGCACAGAAGGTGCCACACACCTTAGGATGTGTGTCAAAGGTTGGTGTGCCTGAAAGACACTAATTTTTCTAACTGTGACAGATAGTACAATGAAAAATAGGCTCACTTCCCACAGATTTTATGCTTAAAGAATTTATTTTGAAGTGCTGCAAAAGCAGTATTTTGTCAGTCTTTCCTAAATTTCAATTCACAATTCTACATTTCCACTGAAAGGATTCTTTTCTTCCCTACAACCACACTCAAAAAGTATGAAATAGTGTATCAAGCAAGGTTTATGAATCCTAATTTTCCACTGTTATGGAAGCTCACTATGATATATATTACAAGACTAAATAGTCACACCAAACCCAGATAATCTTTACCACCTAGAAAGGATTACACCCATTCTAAAAGGAGGCCAAGTGATCAAATTTTTTTACACAGCAAACATTTCATAAGCTAGAAACTTTAAACAGCTTTTTTTCTGTTTATACTTTATATTCTCTGAGAAAAAAAAATTAAAATGTGACAACAGCCCTGGGAGCCAAAGTATATTTACCCAAAATTATGGTGGCTGAAGCTGAAGTCCTCTCATTACCATGTTTTTTTAAATAATTTTTCTAAAACCTTTCATCCCTATAGGAAGTTATGTCAGGACAACACAAGTTTCCTTCTCTCACTGTTATGTTTTTCACCCACCTGCTACTGCTTCTAGTACACCTGAAGCTGCTGCAGAGCCAAGAACCCCTGCCACCATAGCTTTTTTGCTAGTGAACCAAGGTTGACATAACAACTTGGGACACTACTGAGACAATCTGCCCAAAGAGATTTAAACCCGTTGAGTGGAAGAAGTCTGAGGTCTCCATGGTTTTCTTTTCTACAGTGCTAAAACTGCAGTTTAAGTAAACAGAAACCACAGTAGTGAAACCGGCAATTTTTGCTACCTGTGAATCAGGAGGTTATCTTCTGTCTGATCAGATTAAGATCAGTACTTAAACACATGATAATATACCTTACACTGTGTCTGTCATGCATCATAGGCCGGGCATCAAAATATATCAGCTACAATGCAGGATAATACAATGCTAACCACAAAATACCCATCTCAAGGGAGATTAGCAGTTTCATGTAAAATGACACAGCCCACAGGTTTAAGTATAAGCAAAACTACCTATACCACTTTGAGGCAAAGAATGCTAAAAATTGTTTCTGAGGTCTAAGTCAGAGCAAAACAACAGGGCAACGTTAAATATCATATTAAGGTGAAATGCTCTGCTATGAAGGTTAGCATGTAGAACAAAGTTTTGCTATGGTGTAAACAATATTTCAGATTGCATAACAGGAAAATTTAAGACCAACGACAGAGTTCTGACAGATATTAGTATAGACCAAGAGGAAAGCAAATAGGATTGAAAAGACTGCTGTTGAAAAAGGATGAATGGTTCATAATCTAAATTGTAAATTAAAATAAGAGATTAAACAGGTTTATAAATTCATCATAATGTTTATTGTTCTTTTTAAAAAGAACTGCACCAAAGGATAAATGAGATATATATGGGAGGAAACACAAAAAAAAAAAAAGAGAACTCAGGTTCCCTGCTCAGAGTTGGAAAGATACTACTGATGAGCCAGTCATGATCTCTAAGCAATCCCTATTATGTAAGAAAAATAATATATAAATAAGTAGCCCAAAATACTCCACACACAGTTGTCTGGGGTTTTCATGACATACTAGCAGACAAGGACAATGATTTCATTAGAGACACCTTTATGAAAATCAGTGTTTAAATTCTACATGAGTAGATTAACCAGTAGTTGACATTGGCAAAGGATGTGAAGAGCCAACAGAAAAACACACAATAAGGGAAGAGCAATAAAATGGTGGGACAAGGCTGAATAGGGATGAATGCCCTAGTGACAAAGACATGGAAAACACTGAGGTACACAATGCTTCCTTTGTTTCAGTCGTTCCTAGTAAGCCCTGCTTTCCAGCCCTGCCCCAAGCTTTGCCAGAGTTTAGGGGAGATGATACAGGGAGAGAGAAATGTGGTGTTAGGAATTGGCTTACTTGTGAGTTGGACACATTCTGGTCTATAGACCAGAATAAGATATATCTGAGGACGCTGAGGGAGCCGACTAATTAATGATTGTTTTCTATTTTGATAGTGATGAGGCCCCCAATGACCAGAAAGACCAAAAAAATACATCCATCATAACAACAGGCAAGGAAGAAGTGCCAGGGAATCACAGGTCAGCCACTCTCAGCCCAGGCCCTGCAAAGATGATCGAACTGCTGGAAGTTCTTTTCAGACACATGAATGACAAGATGGTGATTGAGAAAAGGCAGCATCAATTTGCCATTGGCAAATCATGGCTGACCAGCCTGAGTGTCTTCTGGAATTAAACTACTACCTCTACGGATGAGGGAAAAGCAGCAGATATCACATACACTGAAAGCCTTTAACCAGGATTTCAGTGTGGTTCTCCATCACATCTTTGCAGCCAACTCTGGACGTATGGACTAGATGAGTGGAATACAAAATGGATGAAAAACTGTCTGCATCATCATTTTGAAGATTGGTCTACCTAGCAGCCAGTTATGAAGGGCCTTCCTCGGGGCTGATACAAGCACCAGAACTTCTTAACATCTTTACCAGCAGCCTATGCTACAGGACTGAATGCCTTCTTGTCTAGTATGCAAAAGACATCAAATTTGCTGAGTGGCTGATACACTACAGGACACTGCTCCATTCAGTGGGACCTTGCACAACTAGAGACAGTCTGCCAGAAACCTCATGAAGTTCAATAGTGATAAACGCAAAGTCCTGCTCCTGAGACAGAAGGGCAGCAGCGTATACAAATGGGGACCAGATGGCTTGGGAGCAGCCCTGCAAAAAAGTACCTGGGAATCTTGGTGGATTTTAAACTGAACACAAATCAGAAACACAATTTTGCAGCAGTGAAGGCTAAGTGCATACTGCACTGCATTAGCAACAGTTTACCCAGCAGGTCAAAAGAAGTGATTATTCTCTCCACTCATTCATATTCACTCCACTACTCTGCACTCATTTGGGCACTCTGGAACACTGTGTCCAGTTCCGATACCTCAGTACAAGACAGATACTAACAAACTGTAGCAAGTCAACAAGAAGGTTTCTGAGATCATCAGGGAGTTGAAGCATAGGACAAGAGATAGAAGAAACTGGGATTTTTATCCTAGAGAAGTCTAAGGAGGGAATTGCAGCCCTTCACTACCTAAGAGGAGATACAGGGAAGAATAATCCATACTTTTTAAGAGAAAACAACAACCAGCAACACCAAGAAGTTGCAATAAGGGAAATTGTGACTGAAAATAAGGAAAAAAAGAACAGGTTGCACAGAAAAGGCGGAAAATCTCCAGGGACAGACATTCCCCAAACTCAAGTGGTCAAGGCCCTGAGCAACTTCATAACTGAAGATAGCATGTCATTGACCAGGCAGTTAGGCTAGATCACACTGCCCGTCATCCTATTATTCTGTTCTTGCAGAACACTCCCAGCTGTCAGTGCAGCAAAGAATGTCATCCTTAACCTCTGTTGCATGCAACTTGCCCTGCTCTGTGTAGTACTCTTTAGAGATGGCACCATTCTTAACCAAACTAAAAAAATGTTTTCAAATCTTTGTAATCTCACCCCTTTCTTTCTGAAAAGTGAAAGTTAATTTAACGATATACATACAAACACTTGCAAAGTATCCTCAGCTACTTCTCCACTTTTATAATCCTCATGCTGCTCTGGGGAGGAAGTGGGAGGAAGGGGAGAGGATGCTGGGGGACATTTAAGAAAATAAATCCTTACCTGAAGAAAGACCACCTCCTGGTCCATTCCAATGAAATTTTGGATCAATGAGTTCTAAGTTTCGCAGACGATTTGTAAGACATAAAATACGTGGACTGGTGTGATTCAGCTTGACATAAACTTTGACTGAAAAAAAAATTATCATTAGCTTCAAGTATTTAACATCGCTACCCTAGCAGTGGGCTATATAAATTTCAAGACAATGATCTTGAATAGAGTTCTAATTTGGGGACTCGTTCTGTTATCTCTACTATCAAAATTAAATACAAAATATAGAGAAGGTTTGTTTTCTCTGGAAAATAAAATTACGATAATTCTTTGTAGTTCTATGCTTATCTGGTTAGTAGGTTCTCCAGGCATGGGCTTCTGCAGCATTCTGTCTCAACTGGTGTCCAACACACACATATGGAGAAAATGAAGCTACAGTATGTTAATCCACGATACTCAGACTTGAAAGCTTGCCATTTCCATCCTATTAGCAATCCCCTTTTACCAGTGCACTATGTATTTGCTTAAAAAAGGGCTAGTTAGCTCACTAAATGGTGAGCTGCCTATTGTTTAATTCAAACCTAATGAGATAAGAAGCAAACTAAGATAAGGATTCACTTAGTCGTTTCCCATGGTAAAGCAAGTGTGCATGCCTTGTATGTAATCTGTAGCACACAGGTGCTTCTAGATCTCCAGTTGTTCCTAAAAACTATAATTAGTGTAGTCATAATCACTTCCTTAATACGCAGGATTTCAATGTGTACAATTTGTTTTATTTCCCTTCCCCCTGACATTCGGCAAAGCATCTGTCCTCTTCAAAAGCATGGGATGACAGATACTCATGCTCTAGTAAAATCTCAACTTCAACCATGCACTGTACCAGGCTACCCTAAAGCCACTGAAAAGCTACAACTAGTATAAAACATTTTAGCTACTACATTTGTGATTTGGAGAACTTGTCTAATAATTAAAACTGAATCAAATAAGAAAATTACCACATGTTATCTTACCATTGACTATTTCATATTTTCTGCAAGTGGAAAACTTTAAGTACTTGTTGCAGGAAGGGATTGATGCTCAGAAAAACTTTTCCATTATGGAAACTGGAAGTAATGCCACCACAATCTTCTCTCCAAGTATAATTGTTTCATCAAAAAACATTACATTCTCATTACAATATACTTAGTTATAACATTTAATAAATAAGAATAACTTCAGAATTTTGATAGTCTTAAGATCAGGAAGTATGTCCATCCCAGCTAATAATCAGGTTTTTACAGTAGTTTTTATCACAGAAAAGTGCCAAATATATATTTTCAATTGTGCAAGAGTATACCATGGAAATAAATGTCATTAATAAGTGGTGTTCCAATTATTAATCCCAAAGCATGAAAATTAGTATGAATTCTACATGTTAATGCAACTGCAAATGTGATTAGTCTTTTTCCATTGCAAACCCTTAATGCTTTTTCTCAAAATTTACCAGCCAACTGGCTTTAGTAATAGTCTAATGGGACAAAACTACATAGAATACATACCTTTTCCATTTCTTATTTTGTTTTTTATTTCCTCAAGTTTGCTTTATTTGGTCTTATAGCAATGTTTAAAAAAAATTATATATCCATAATAAAAAGTAACAAAATTATAGTGTCATTATCATAATCTGCCAAGATGGTAAATTCTGTCCCACTGCTCTAAATTTCCATGACAGTTTTGTAAACATGTATCATAGGAATAGTATAACAGAAGGGCATCTGATAGGAAATAATGGCCAAAAAAATATCTACCAGGTATAACCTTTTTATTCTTGCTTTCAAAATAAAGTCTTGCTTTTTTAATCAAAGTACTTTGCTATTTTTCTTATTTGTTCATATTCTCTCTATTACAAAAATATTTACCTTAGATAGTGATCCAAAAAATAACATTTATGTCAGGTATTGTAAAAGTGCAGAATCTCAATAGCGTAGTATTGCATTTAACTGGATTTTGGTGAAAAAAACCCACAAAATAGAGAGGTTGGCCAGCATCTCAAAAGAACACTGTGGCCAAGTCTAGTATACTCACAATAGTCTGCTCCAGAGAAGGTGGAAGCAGTCTTTATTAATACTAAATTGTTTAGAAACAGAGTTGGGATACAACATTTTAATCTTGCCTTCTAATTTTCAAATTGTCCTGTGCCATTCAAGTAGTAGCCCTGTTTACAGACATGAATCAGAATCAGAAAAGAGAAAAAGTACACTAATACAAGGAACCTTTAGACCATTCAGAGCCATTATTTAACATTAATGCTAAATAATATCATAAGTTAAACACCTAAGAGATACCTTTAAAAATAAATTGTTTTAAAACAAGTGAATTTAAATGATTTCCCTGAATTTTTTCACCTTTGGACAAAAATTGATATGACTAAGAATCTGTAACAAAAAATAGCTCAAAAAATGTTGTGTTTTAGCATTCCCCCAAACAACAGAAGTATCACTTCTAGTTATACTACTAGTAAAGCAGTAACTGGAAAACATACATGGAGTAAACTATGGGAAGAGTATTACCAAAACCAAGCTGGCAACATGCATTTAGAGAAAAAGCAATATGAATACATACAGTAGGAATAGCCTAGTCTTTTATTTCATTTTCAGATTTTCCAATAATTGTTTTGAATTGGTAATATTATGTTGTGGAGTTACATGGATTTAACTTAGAAGGCAATTAATTCTTAACTTTTCTTATTGTAGAATATAATATAAACGTCATGTCTCAGGTTCTATGCATGTAACAAGTGAACTGAAGTTAGAATACCTGCAGTGCAAGAAAGCAGTATTTCAGAGCAAGAGTCCTAGAACCAAGTGGAGGAGTAGACTGAACATTATTTTTATAACGATTACAGAAAATAATTATCTTGGATTCATAAAAATTATGTGTAAGAATAAAAAAAAAATAAAAAACATGAAAAATAAATTCCAGTGACAGAAAAATATGCCTATTAAGTATACATGTCAGTTCATAATTGTAATTACTTAAACAATTAATTTAAACAACAGCAAGGGATATTATAAAGAAGAGCCTTTTCTTGGTAAAAACAATATTTTCACTAAAATTTATTAAATTATGTTTAAAGAGAAATACCTGGAAATACAACAGATCCCACTATTTTTAAGCTACTTTCTCTTGGCACTGCACTTCTTAAAAATCTCTTTGAGGGCTGAGCTGTCAAGAGATAAAATGATGGCATTAATTTAACTATTCAATTTATCTGAAAAAGCAAGCAGCAAACTTTAGGTTAATCTACACCCTTTAATAGACTTGTTCTTCAATGGATATTAAGTTTATACTTGCCTAATGTCTTATACAATGCACAACTCTCACTAAGGCAGCAAAAAACAATGACAAAGGCCCGATACAGAAAAAGCATCCTTATTCTAAACAGCAATTTTTAGATTTAATTTTAAATATATTCATGTTTTACAAAATAACTGTCACATTTTAAATTAAGACTGTCCAAAATGGGGATAATGAGGATAGGCACTGTCCAAAAGTGTGGAAAAAATTTAGCCGCATTGTTTTGATACACACAGTCAGGATGTTAATCAGTGTGTATACTGACCATTAATGAAGTAACAAGTTTGGGTTCTGTCATTATTGTGAGTTTCTTAATTTCCCCATGAGATGAAACAGAAAGTATTTTATGGCTATTTTAATTTGTATTTGTTCTATTTTAAACAGAAATTAAAAGCAAGGTCATAAAAAGATTGCAAAGCTCTGCAAGACATACAAGGCTTCTGAAAGAAAACTGAAGTATCTTCCAGGTGGACATTCTAGTACAAGTCAGATCTGAGTTTCTTTATTATAGAGTTTCCAGAGATACAGAACTGATGCCAGCAGAAAGATAATGGCTATTAGACTTCTCAGTACTTTGTGTTCTTTGTCTCCACCTCCTGCTTGGAAATAATGTGGGCTTCTGTGAGTTAATGTATGCTTGTGATTTCTAACTCTTTTAGGGAATCTGGGAAAGAAAGTAAATAGCAAAGGCATAAAAAGCCTTGAATACAAAAGACAGTAATAAAATATTGAACATATATTTAGTAGCAGTTATTTTATGAAGATGGGCTAAATAATTATGTGGCACCAGATCAGTGTTTGTTGCTAACTTAGCTAAAAGCAACAGTAAACACTCTGGTAAACTGGTACTTGGTTAAGGCATGTGTTTGGAGAGCAATGAGAGAGATGAGGTCAAGCATCAGCTTTGTTTTATCTTGATTTAAGTGATAATGGGAAATCATCAATTCAAAAACGAGAGAAGATAATAAAAAGAGTAGTCTCATACATGACAGATTTCTGTGATTAACAGTTTGATTTACCTTGTAGTTGTTTTACTTCACTATGTACCACTTCCACAGCTTTGAGAAGCAAAATTTTCCAAATAACTTCATTTGCCCTAAAGACCTCTTAGAAGGACTGGACAGTTTTTATTGAAAAACAAAATGGATTAAAATTTTTCTCACTGCAATATTTCTGTTGAGTCTTTTACAATTCCATTGCACTGGCAGAAACAAAGCCAATTGATCACTAAATTTCCACTCCCAAAAAGAACATGATCAGATTCTCTGTTGACAAAAATCAGCATATGCTTTGATTTTAATAGAAGTATACTAATTTGGGCAAGTAAGGCAAAATTGAAAAGGGAAGTACTCCAAGTTTATGAAAAGGCAACTGAAAAATGCATTTAAAAAGTTAAGCATTGCAAGGTCTGAGGTATGAGCAGACATACATGATAGCAGCTCATAGGTATAAGCAGATACACATGATTTTGTCGGATGTTCAGGCACTACTTAACAAATGTAGAAAGAAAGTAATACTTTTTTACAATAATAATTTAAACCCAAAGATGGAGCTCTTGAACTATTTATTTAAAAAGAACTAGAAAAAGTGGAAGCACTATAGTTACTAAACAGAATATAATGCAAATTACATGGACTGGAATTACAGGAATTACTTTTCCAGAATCTTCAATGACACTGCATGCCACATTTTGAGAAAATCAGGTTAAATGCTCTTTCATGTGTACATACATTTAATTTGCATAAAGACATTTCAGTCAGTAAATGTTTCTGTTTCCATATGAATCCCAGCTCTCATACATTCTTTCCCTCATTCTCTAAGACTGCCTTTTAAATTTTTTTAAGCTATTTTCAGGTTTCCTAATTGAATTCCTTTGCTATCCTCCTAATCACCTGGAATTTAAATGGCACTTCCTGCAGCAGTCTTGAGCACAAACCATCTTCCCATTCTTACTCACTATATTAAGAGTGCATGTGATCAGGTTAAAAGGACACTTTTTATCGAATGAAAGTATCATGAGGTCATTAAGTCACGGAAAGAACAAAAACAACAACAAAAAAGGACAAGGAAACTGCTTAAAATCCATTTTAAAGTCATTTAATATATTATTCCATCCCTTCAATTTGAACCTGCACTTACCAAGCAGTAGGTAAAGTTAAGTTTCAATCCTTTTTGAGAAAAATAAATTAGATTTCTGAATGAATTCCCAAATTAGGTTTTTAAGCAGCCCAATGCATTAGAAATCTATAGGGTGTGATTTCTCATTGTCTTGTACTTCTTACAGACATAACGCAATGTGTGACCAACAGTTCCTTTTGCAGAAGAACACAGGTGAAAAAAAATAGTTTTACATCACTATCAGACACATGGAAGTTTGGGGTAATTCACCCATCAGTCCCAGGGGATTCAAACTTCCCAACTGCCTAAAGAGCCATTCCCAAAGACTGGAATTCAAGGGTACATTTGCCATACAAAGCATTTATGTTACTTGAGGATTCATTGGGTGACAATAAAATCTGCTGAAGTTAAATTCAGCAGCTTTACAACTAATTTTTGCCACTGAAACAGGCCAAAGATTCTGCAGAGAATTAAATGTAAGTATACAATGCTACCCTATTTGATGCATTTAAAATCTACTTGGGAGATGCATAAGTACCCTAACACTAAGACAGAAATTGAGCTCACGTATTTCCAAAAGGTTCTGCCTATAGAGGGAAGAGTCTCAATTCCAGATCAGAAGTAGCAGGTGGGTTGTACCTGCACAGACAAACAATGCCTCCTGCTCCTCCCTGACCCAACGAAGTTACAACAGCACCAGGTAAAGAGGGATCCCTTCCCACTCCCTGCCCAAAGGAAGAATCCAGGTAGATCAGTACTGACCAAACCAGCATTCATTCCTATGCCCATTAAGTTGAAAGGGAACACCATTCACATCAAGTATATTCTACTATGTCATAAAATATTTTATTCTGAATCTTTTAGTCTTAAAATTACTGTTGCAAAATTAATCACCTTCAAAATAATTAATCAGAAAATTAAATTTGGTCTGAAA
>JAOXJM010000012.1:85596254-85619001 GCA_026413425.1 Tringa solitaria
GCCGTGAGGCGAGGGGAGGCGGGGAGTGCGGGCGGTGAGGGCGAGCGGCGGGGGCGGAGGGGGCTCTGCCGCCCTGCGGCCTCCTCTGCCGTGACCTGCCGCGGGGAAATCAGCGGCGGGGCTTTCCCAGCCGCGGTGCCAAGCTCTGCGCTCCGAGTCTCTGGCGAAAGAGGGGGCGGGGAGGGAGGTGTAAAGGCTTTCACATCCTCAAACCCCAGGGAAACATCTGCCGCCGCGGCAGCGCCCTCCTCAAATCGTCCAGCTGCCGGGTTATACATAATTAATCCCAATCCATTAACGCCCCAGCACGCCCGCGCCTCGGCCCCAGGGGTTGCTCCTTCGAAAGGCCTGCGGTGCTGCAGACTGCACCTGGGTGGCCAAAGGGACAGTGAACTGGCTTCATGCTCACTGCAGTGCTTCCTAGAAAAGATAATAAAAAAAAAAAAGGCAAGTTTCCATTGCAAAACCAAAGAGCTGTGCTGATGAAGGTTACAGCTGTGCAGCCCACTCTTCATTGCGCTGCTACAAAAAGGTCATTAGGGAAGTGCCTGGAATCCCAGGATGTTTACATGTTTCTGCGGCATAGGAATATTTAATTTGTAGTAGGTTAGAGAAGGCATGTTCTGAAAGAATGGAGGAGGGGAAAATGAGAAGTCTGGCAAGAAAATTTCACTGTATTGGGAAGTGTGGTATGGCGGTACTGTGTGCCACAGAAGAAAAATAGCTGCTTGCATCAGAGAACCAGAAAGACTGCTCCACAGGAATCCAGAGCAAAGTAAACGGCAGACCTCTAGTAAAGAGGGCTAGCTCAGACATGCGACCAGCTCATCAATGGTCTTCCTTAAAGCACAGATGACTTCTGAAAATTGACAGTAGAAATAATTCAGCCTTAGGTAGCGAATTTGTTTCCCAAAATAATCTGGACAGAATCTCTGTCAGTGAAATCCAAGATAAAGCTTTATTGCATTTCATTCTGCAAAATGAATGCAACAAAACATGAGTTTGGAATGTCTTCCTTCTTATACCTTGGCTGGCTCCCATGTCTTTGCCCCTCCTCTTTGTAAAGCTTTCCAGGAGAAGGTAAGCAGTGGGAGAAAAGGTCCTTCTGCAACACTGGACATTACAGTGTCTAGTGTAAAACTGAGTATCTTTGGTATGGAGAATGCTGTGTGTCAGTGAATATAGACCGCAGTATGGCATTTTAAATGGTTACAGGCAGAAGTCAAATTTGGAAGTATCTTTTCACTAACTTGAACATTACAAGTATGATAGCAAGTGGACAGAAGTTGTTTCAGACAAGAAGTTATGTGTTTTTATCTTGTTTGCTTAGCCTTACAATGCTGGTACTGCATATATAGTGTTCTCAGCTGTCGCTTTTTACCCATTTTAGTTTTTGTGACCTATTAATAAGAAGGAAGCTTGATTTATTTATTTATTTTCTGGACCATCAGCAAACTGCTCCCAAGAAGAATCACCATGGTTCTGCCCTATGGAACACAACTTTTTATTGCTATAAACCAGTACTGTAATACATGTTGTGCCCATTTCTGATTTTGTGTTAATCAAGAGCAAGTTAGGAATTCAGGTAAGATATATCTGTGTGAGACAAACATAAGTGAGAGAATGATCAGACACTGTGCCCTAGTTTTTCCTTGCAAGGGCACAAAGTGAAAGCCCCATAATGTGAATCGAGCTGTTCAAATAAACATAGTTAGATTTTTCCAAAATGTCAGGGGTTTGCAGATTGCACTGAATTCATGCAGAGAGGACCTCTATAAATCAGACTGCTTTTGCTTGGATTGCTAAATAAAGACCGTCGAGCTTGGGGTTCAGAAATGAGTGCTGCATATTCTGATCTGAGATATTAATGGATTTGCCAGCCTGATAGAACAAATGGCAAAACTCTGATGTCAATGTGGTTTACTTATTCCAAGTGTGTTTGATAAATTTTGTTTGTTTTAAATCTGTGTTTCAATTTAATTCATATTTATGATAGCTAGAGAGTAGTTTATTTTAAAATATTTCAATGAAAACATCATATAACTCTTACTAAGACTGAAAACTTTCTGATTTTGCCTCTACTAGATAAGTAACTGGTAGTGCCATTTCAAGTTGCCATGTGTGCCCACTTGAAGGACTGGATTATTCTGGTATGCATGAACCATGTTTCCAACCAGGAGACATTTCATTGTGAGGTGGTTTCCATCGTTACCAAGCAACAAAACCTCTGCTTTTTCAATGGGTGTGTTCTTTCTGTACCATACTTGATAAATCTCTTTTTCAGGAAAGAATTCACTAGTTAAACCACTGCCTTGCTTTTTATGGTTGCTACATACTGATCTTCTGGAGGATAACTTCTAGTTTTACTGTGGTTTGTTGGCTAGGTCTTCAGAAACTTGGAAAAACAGGAGCGAGTGGAGTCTTTTAAGTTTACTGTCGGATAAGGACAATAGAAGAGGAGGACCATGGCTTCCCATGGAGTTGAAAGGCAGGTGAGTGCCTTTAAAGTGTCTGACTTGTCAGTTGAACCACATCACAAGGTGGATCGCCAACACTATCGAAGTGTGTTAAAGAAGATGTGCATGCCTGTTGTGAGAGGTCCTGAGAACAGACATGACTTTGCCAGCTTTGAAGAGAAAAACAGTAATTCTTTCCTTAAATTCCATCCATTCGCTCCTCCAGTAGGGCCAAATTACCCCTTATTCCCACACCGGGATGATGTGCCTTTAGTGGATCCCTGCTCAGGTTTTGTGAGTCCGGGAGCAGATGCTGACCTGCAGCCCAATGTTGGAAGAGCTATTGAATCCCTGGTGGACTACAGTGATGTGAAACCTCACCAGCGGATCCCCATCACAGGAAAGGGAGGCCAGGCTGCCCACAGGAGGCAGATGATTCTCCTGGAGGAAACCAGCCAGAACAGAAGGTGGAACTCCAGGGGTGTGCCAGCTGCTTCTGTTAGGGCACGACTCGGAGGTAAACTACTATTTTTATTTCTTAATCACCAAAGAAAATCCTAATGCTTAACAAATAAATACAATTAGTATCTGAGCTCCATCCCCCAAGGTCCTGAAAGAACAACCTCATAAAATATATTTGCCCTGGATATTTGAACTGAATATAACAACCACAGTAGAGCGTTTACATGTCAGTCCCTGCTGTAGCAAAGAAGTACCAGTCAGCAAATTCTAACATTCTAATGCTAAAAAAAAATAAATCTTTGAGGTAAATAATGTTTTAAAAAATCTGTTTAGGTGAATTGTGAAGTTATATACAGTAGTCCCAATGAGCACCTGTTTTAATGTAAACTAAAATAACAAATCATTCCAGCTTTGGGAAGTCCCCTGTATATTTCTGTGTCGTTCAGTATTCCTGACAAGTTGCAGGGCATCTAAAGACCTATTTCAGTGTCTAGTTGATCAGAGAACAGTTCTTTAGGACTGCCATCCCATGTTGGTCAAAGTACATATTACCCTCTTATTTTATATCAATGTGTTACCCATAAAGTTGGGTCTGAGTGTTTCATGCTGATTACAGCATCAAAATGGAAATTCACTCTTTTTAACGTGAAACAAAATTGGGTTGGTTGCAAATATTCAGAATTTTCATGAGAAAAGAAATGTTTACCCAGGGCTTCTAAAGGCAGCCGTAATTAGCAGTAAGCAATATGGTTGAATTTGTATAAAGATTAAGCCAATTACAATTATTTTCATAGAGAACTGTTCATTACAGCTAGAACAAAATTTTATGAGAACTTGGGCAACATGCTCATAGATGGGGAGAAGCATTTCTTAGAACACAGTTAAGAAATGTAAATAAGCTCCTTTTTCCATTTTACTATACAGAGATGACAGTTCACAGTTAGCTATACTTTATCCATGTTATTGTCATCATAAAGGCTCTACATGCTATAAATTCAGGCAGTGTTTTTGGTTCCTTGTGTCTGTCTTCAAATTTTGCATCTTAAATCACTTTAAGCTTACTCAGTCATGTAATGGAATCCGAAAGAACCCAAGAAACCACTCCATAATTTTTCTTTTTTTTCACTTGCTCATCCCATGTAATTTTCACTCTTTATTTCTCAGTTACTGTGTTCTATATTTACATGTGAAATTAGACCTCAGACACCAATCAGAACTGATCAGCTTTTTTTTTTTTTCTGCAACCCTCTGGAAAAGTGAAGGGGAAAAGAAGATTTGAGATATGCGATTCTATCTGACCATTAATTTTTCCAATGCAGAGAAAAGCAGGCAAAGATAGAGAAACTCTGGAAGATAGAGACACACCTGAAATGAACACAGACAAAATCTGAAACTACATGTCATCAAGTCAGTAACCCGGGTTACACTCCAGAAAGTGGTCTAAAATGGAGAGTAGTTTTGGAAAGCAGATAGATACCGTCTGGTGGCTTTCTGGTGATTTTTTCACTGGGTAAAGTTGAGTATTAGAGTGAGATACTGACTCCACTGAAGCTATTGGAAAAAGTCAAACTCAGTTTAGGGACAAAACCTTGAAACAGATATAGTCCAGAATAAAATTCTTAAGGAAAGCTGTGCAAATGTTCTACCAAACTTAGTATTAATTTGCAAGTTTTCCTCTGATGCTGAGGTATTAGCTACAAATGTACAAATATAGGTACAAAAAGGAGTTGAGTTTTAAGCTAGTATTTTTTATGAGACTGCATAAACAAATTCCATATTTCAGCTATATGATTTAGAGAACCCAGCTACCAACCCCTAGGCACGTGATGTAATGAAAGTTGCTAATCCTTCTAGATATCAGTCCCGAGACATTCCACAGCTAAGTTTGGGGAAGTTGTGCTGAAAGAGAGATCAGTCAGGCATTTTGCAAGTCAGTTCTACAGTCACTTTCTCCACTCTGTGGGGGACGAACTGAAAAAAAATCAGACAGAAGCAGCCTTTGAGACGGATGAGCTGGAGTATATAAAACATCCACAACAGACAGGAGGCTCTCTTGTGAAAAGATGTAGTGCTATGGCTGTGGCAATCAACAGTGTTCCTTTGGACTTCCCCAGCCCTACTTCCCTTTTGCATCTACTGAGCAAAGCAAGTTTATTAACAGTGAGGCTCTGTGATAGCAAAGCAAAGGTGAGAAGCTGTCAAAGATGGTTGTTCTAAGACTGGAGAATCAGAGCCTGCCAGAGAAGGGAGACAGCTAAAGAGCTATTCTTCACATATTCTTGACCAGTATAGGGAAGGTGCTCAGTGCTAGAAGACAGGGTCTTTAGGAAGTTGATAATGTTTGCTGGTAGAGTCCCCTTCTCTCGCTCATATGACAACAGGATTTTGTAACCTTTTCCCTGTGGTCTCAAGTTTCTTTGCAGTGTTTAGGGGGTCCTCAGAATTTGACTGTGCAGGCATATTTGTACCTGGAAACCTGGTGATGAAGCCCTCATATCCAGTTTGTAATTGTTACTCATTTTTATGTGGCTTAACACAGAGATGGGCACGGGCATTGCAGAAGGAACCAGGGTATTCGAAAAGTCTGATAAGGAACAGAGATGACTTCTTTCCCCTACTGGAAGTTGACACATCTGTAGATACAGTTTTCTACAAAAACTAGGAAATGGCAAATATTATAATGTTTACCTATAAACTTGATAGTAACCCTATTTAATAAGAAATAAGCAGTTAACTCATGCTGCTGCTAGAGTAGCCATATTTGGATTTGTCCAAAAGCCCAATTAATCGAATATTCCATCCAAGACTATGGATAATTAACAAAGAATGTCATCATACTTCCTCCGCAGATTTTACTATTGTGATGATTTGTGGACCACAGATTCATGGTGTGTTTTTAGTTAGTGGTGATGGATTCATGTATTTGCCTTCATTAATAGATCTATTTGCTTTTTGAACCTGTCACTTAGCTTCCAAGTGTCTATTTCCATGACGTTTGTGAATATGTTAAGCAACAAAGTCCTCAACCCACATGTGTTACCTCTAGCTCTCTACAGGTGATCTCTATCCCCCTGGAAAATTGATCATTTACCCCTTCCCTCCTTCTCTGATCTTCCAGTCATTTATTTATCTGTGTGAAGATCTTATCTTTATCCCATTGTTACTTTAAGAAGCTCTGTTCAAGAATTTTATGCAGAACTTGTTGAAATAATCATTTTCACATTAAACACATTTCCCAATGGCGTTTGTATAGGAAGAGTTCCTTTCCTAGTGCTTTATCTCCTGAAGTAAGAAGCATTTTCTCCAGAGTAATCGTAACTCTGGAGAAGAAATTGTCCCAGAGTAATCCAGGATTAAGCAGTACATTGAGTGTGAGGCATATCAAAGTAGGATTCCAGCCTCTCCTACCTTTCAAATAATGATAGAAAATTATTGTAGGTGATGCTGGTACAGCCCCAGTTTGTAACATAGGTACTTAGTGATACAAAACATTTTACCTGCCTGCAGAAAGAGAAAGAACAAAGATCAGTCAGAGGCAACAAAATGTAAAGCAAAGAGCAAAAAAAAATGTGCAACTTGAAAAACATCAAACTAACAATTCAAGGACACTCATAAATATCATGCATCGCTCATAACTATTGTAAGATGTAAGCAAAGTCAGCTAAGAATGCAAAATGGCCTACAGTAGGCTCAGAATATCTCTGCTGTTAAATAATTACCAATAACAAAATGTGTAATACTGTACTCCCTAATAAGCTAGTATGTCATCTGGAAGTAATGCATAAAAACTCAGGATAATTTTTTGAGAGCTGAGTGTCATTGCATAAAATAAGTGTGGTTTCACTAAGGATTTGATTATTTATTGTCCCTACAGTTAGGTATTTCACTGTGCGTTTGTTTTTCACTTCCCAATAGCAGAGTGATGTTTTGTTTATTCAACAACTTGTTCTATCTCTGTAGCTTCTTTTGCCATGCATGTCTTTCCAATATAAACTGATGGGGTTTATGCTTATTTATAATTAGTTTTCAGGAGGTGAAAGCTTTTTGTAGCTTCTTCTTTCAAAGGAGTAGAAGAGAATGAAGTAGTGTTAATAGGTTATATTTATTTGTCATATATAAAGGGAAGTAGAATAATTAACCAAATAACTAATCAAAATAATCTGGAAGAGTTCTCTGTAAACCCTTCAATGGCATTCTTATCTCTTGGCTGTGCCCACTGAAGTCAATGTTCCTAATTTTAAAATATAACAGGTCAAAAATTGTGCACAGTTTTCGAATGACAGCGAGATGCACTGAAGCTTGTGAGACTGCTGATTTTGTGAAACCTCTCTGCATATGTGTTTATGTGGTGACAAAAGAATCTCACTTTTTCCTTTAAAAAAAAGGCAAAAAGATGGTGTGGCTTTCATGGTTTCTGGGAAACAGCTTAGATATGCGAATGAGTACATCTTCAGTTTCTGACTCGGAATCTAAACCAGAAATTGCCCAGCTTCATTATCCATGACTGAATCCTGCTTTGTCAGATTAGGAGATTATTTTAAATAATAAACTGAAACTGACAGTATCGTTAAACTTGTCATTAATTAGAAGTGACAAAGCCAAGACATTGATTTCCCAACTTGGACAAGAGCAGATCATGCCGTTTTTAATCCTGTGGCTGAGAAAATCATAAAGGGCATTGAAACCTCCAGAAGCTTGATCATTGCAGCTTTACACTAGATCTTTCCACTGAAAGCAAAAGGAGAAGTAAATGTTAGAAGATTAATCATCCCAGCTATAGGTCGGTAGTGTCAAGATGTCAAATTACAATATACAGTGCAAGAGCAGAGGTCTCTAGAAATGCATATGTACAATTATCAAATGAAATTTAAATTATATGCGTGTCCTCCTAATGACATTGTAGCTGACATGCGTGTTTTACACATACAACACAACAAATATCAGTTTTAACCTTTAGCTCTTTAATCAATAGACCAGAGAAAGACTATTTGTGTGGAACTACCAGGACATATGGATGGATATATTTAAGCCATCTACCTCTTTACTGGAGAGGGCACTAGTACATGCATACCTATTAAGTAATTACAGCATTTCAGACATAAAACTTAATGGAAACATTCCAATATGAGTACAAGTTGTATACTTGCAGATGACACTTAAAGTTTACACAAAGCTGAGGCAAAGAAGATGCAGCCACCATCTTTACTGCATGCTCATTACCTGTTTAAGAGAATTCTTTCCAAAAGAATTAATTGAAGAGTGATTCAGTGTGAAAAACTCTTTCCAGTGCAAAGATCTACAAATTCTGTCAAGCTTTTCAAAAGTAGCAACTTAAAGTTATAGTACACTTTAAAAACCAGGTCATATTATTTCAATACCTACATATAGCATTAGGATACTGATGTCTTCAGTAAAAGACTGAGTGTCTTTTACTGAAACCTGTGACTTTTTTTTAAACTTTTTCAGAGTAATTAGTTCTGCAAGAACTATTTTGCATTCTGCATGGTGTTTTTCAACTTTTAGTCTTTGAACTATTTTATCCAAAGTATACCTAAAATTTCTACAAATTACTAGGAAAAGTAGCTCTGTTATGTAATATAAAGGTATTATTTCAACTTTAGGTAGCTTAAATTCGCTATGTAAAGGTCTTCATATGCATTGGAAAATTTTAGGGGTCTGGAAGTAAAAAGCAGGTTGAAAACTACCTAAATGGTATGTTTTTGATACTAAGTAATAGTTTCCACTGTTCCTAGAGGGAGTGGTATGATGGCTGTGTGACTGCCTGCCTCTTTTACTATAGTATAACAAAGTATATTTAGAAATACACCTTTCCTAAAGTCACCAAAAGCATTATGCTAGTTAATGGTGCAGCAGTTTGAATGATACTCACATACATACCCCTTACCTTAGTTTTAGGATTATTTTGTTGATTTTATCCTGATGCTCTAAGGAAACGAGTTGTTTCCATTTGTCTTGATTATTTATCTTTTCATTCTCCCCTAATAACTTTAAACCCCATTGGCGAATTTCTGCCAAATATGACGGAGATATAAATATCTCAAGGATAATTGCAGCCCTGCAAGATTTTTGAAGGTTGAAGTCTGGTGAGAGGAAACACATAAACAAGTCTTCTCTTGAGAGAGCTGGAACTCGGGCATTATAACACATCTCTATTTGGCAGCAGCTCACTTGGTTATCAGCATGTGCATACTGGCTCACCAATCAGCACATATGTGACTACAGTAACTGCAGGATATGGCCTCTTGGTGGGTAAGCCTGATTTACAGGACTTGCTCAGGGAGACTTCAAATTATTGGAATATGAAGTTGGGAGGATGACGGAGAGAAAGAAATATCTTTAGGAAATCAGTCATCTACTGCTCATGGAATAGCTTGTTTATTGCTATCAGGGTTGGCAAAGATTATGTGACTGTAGAAATGCAATATGCAGTTACTAGTTTGACTTGCATTAAGAAGCTTTTACTGTTATGTTTGCTAATTTGAATAGTTTCCTTTATACAGTTATTACTGTACATTACAATATGTCAAGTAGAGCAAACCATAGCAACGTATGTTCTGGTATTATTTATAACTTACTTTCATCTTCCATGTAATTTAATGTATTTTTGTGGAAGTTTGTAATTCAGAGTGGAAACAGGTAACTGAGCATCGGTACGTTGATTTTTATGGGAAGGCATGAATTGTTTTCATCCAGCTTAAAACAATAAGGATTGCTGCAAACTGATTAACACAATAGGAAGCCCTTTCTTTCAGATTGGAGGACTCCCGTGAAAGTTGTTCCAGATCTACCTGACCAAAACTGTATTTATGCATTTTACGTGGATCCCAGTATCAAGGCAAGTGCCTGGTACTCTTCTTGTAATGACAGAAAACATACTTAAACCATTTTGTTTCTAGTCTGCTTTCTATTTGACATTCTTTTAGGACTGATTATGGTAGTGCAGTGAAATAGGACTTTCTCATTTCTTCATCTAATTACATTGAAATAAGGGCTATATTTCAGGTATCTGTGTGTTAGCATGACCAGGTTTTAATGGTGGCCATTGCTCCAATAATTTTCACTTTTTTGTACAGTTTTTTTTTTTATTATTATTACTCTGGTTAAGGCATTTAGACTGTAATGTGGGACTGATGTGTATAACTGGGGATAGAGAGAAAATGCCAGAAGCTACAAAAGATACCAAAACCTCGTATTTGGCATAAATACTCTTATATAAACTTAGGCACTGCCTTATTCCATAATGCAACTAAGTCTTCCCCATACTGAAAATGTAATGGCATCTTTCATCCTCTTACACTGATGAGATTATTTGTAGTCCTTAAAGTGTTGCGCATGCTATTCTTAGTTAGAATATTAGAATAGAAGAAACTTATTTCAGTTGGAAGGGACCTGCAACAATCATCTAGTCCAACTGCCTGACCAAGGCTGACCAAGTTGAAGCATGTCTAAATGCCTCTTAAATACTGACAGGCTTGGAGCATTGACCAACTCTGTAGGAAGCCTGATTCAGTGTGTGACCACTCTCTTGGTATAGTAATGCTTCCTAATGGAAGCAGTCCTAATGGAACCTCCCAGGTGCAGCTTTGAACCATTCCCACACATCCTATCCCTGGATACCAGGGAGAAGAGATCAGCACCTCCATCTTTGCTTCCCTTCCTGAGGAAGCAATGAGGTTACTCATCAGCCTTCTTTTCTCCAAACTAGACAAGCCCAAAGTCCTTAGCTCCTCCTCACAGGACGTTCCTTCCAACCCCTTTCACCAGCTTTATTGCCCTCCTCTAGATGCATTCAAGTCGCTTCACATCCTTAATTTGTGGGGCCCAGAACTGCACACAGAACTTAAAGTGAGGCTGCAGCAGCACTGAATACAGCGGGATGATCACCTCTCTTGACTGGCTGGTTGTGCTGTGTTTGATGCACCCCAGGATGTGGTTTGCCCTCGTGGCTGCCAGGACACACTGCTGACTCCTGTTGAGCCTGCTGTTGACCAGCATCCACAGATCCCTTTCTGCAGGGCTGCTCTTCACCCACTCCTCTCCCAGTTTATAGTTGTGCCCAGCATTACTGCATCCTAGTTGCAGGATGATGGATTTCGACTTCTTAAATTTCATCCTGTTAATCATAGCTCAGTGATTAACAGGATGAAATGCTCCAATCTATCTAGATCACTCTGCAAGGCCTCTTGTCCCTCAAGAGAGTCAACAGCAGCTCAGCAAACTTCCTAATGGTGCATTCAACTCCTGCACCCAGATTGTTGATAAATGCACTGAGCAGAACTGGCCCTAGAATTGAACCCCGAGGAACACAATTTGTAGCAATGGGTGTCATGAAAATATATCAGGCATATGTGAGGGGCTGCAAAACGTGCTTACTATGCCACTTTATAAATAATACAACAAATGGAAGACTACATTCCTGAGGAGTAGGGAGGCAAAGACATTCTATTAGTTTTTAAACTTGTACTCACCACATTAAATTTTCCTTTCTGAGTAAAACGCAGGCATAGATCCATTCTTGATCTCCAGTGCTGGCTGGTGAAGTATGGGAATGAAATTACATGTTTCACGTTTTGATGCAAGAGAAGATAGTAAACTAGGAAAATGCAAATGCATACAGTTCACTCTTTAAGCAAGAAATCATAGTATCATATGTGTTGACAGCATTGCTTTCTGCCATGTATTTGATTTCTGTTAGGAATCAAGTGATCCTTCTGCAAGGTGGAGAGAAGAAAAAGCTAGGGACTGTTTCTACAAGTCAAATACTCAAAGGTGAGACACAATTTCTTTTGAAAACAGTTTTTGGCTGTGCTTTGCTTCATTTTTTTCATTTTCTTTTTGCTACTGTGCACCTTTAGGTAGCAGTAGACATAGAAGACTACAAACAGTTTTTCTGTCACTCGGAAATTCTGGTGTTTTAACAGGACTCAGAATGGGATTAATCTCATGAACTTTAGTTATCTAAAAGCTTGCGTCCAATCTCTGCCTTTGATCTCCACTTCCTCTATAGGCAGTGAAGAGAAACTGGAGTTTCCAAAAGGGCATTCTGTACATCTGTCTTCAACGCCTGTCACAGGCATGATATGACTGGTATCTAATCTCTATTTATGTCTCGTCTCACTTAACTGATTATTCAAATTTAGAAAAAATAAATGCCATCATCACTGTAAGCTTCTTGGAAGATAAACTACCTCTTTCAATTAGTGAGTGATAAAGTTTTAAAGAAGATAAGCCTGTGAAACTGTACCATAAGTATTTGTTCCCCAACAAGCAACATATTCCAGGCTTTTTATTTTCCTTTAAATTAGAAATATAGACCTTTGTTATTTTCTACATCCTTCTTTGTCATATAATTTCTTATTGTGTAGCTACCAATGTCATTCACTAATGATTATCGGGAACATTTTTATCTTTTTTTTATTGTTATTCTAGAGCTTATGAAGAAGTTCCTTGGGATAATATATTACCTTCCAAAATCCAACCTCCAGAATCAACAGTGGAAGTATTACCTGATGCTGTTTCCCACCGTTTTACAAAAAGGAGATACAATCCTGAACCTGAAATAAGCCAAGTCAGTGAACAATTTCTTGCTTACAGGTTTTAGGTTTTGCTAATGAAATGTAGCTTAAATCTTGTGTAGGTCTTACACATAAACCCACAGCAATGTTTTCAAATAAAAACAGTCTCCAGTGTGCATTTAAGGTCATCAGCACACTCCAGTAATTACCTCAAATGATTTTGTATTTTTTCCCTCCCTCTCCGCTGTCAGTTGGTACAGAAAAAGATATGCATGCACAGTACCAAAGGAGAGGACAAGGATATTGATGAAAAATTTGTTAAGAATGACGCTGTAGCATAACAAATCTCATGTTAAGTTAGTTTACTTGTGATTATTAATTGTAATAATTATTATTTTTGCTAAACTAAAATTCAGTCTTGTAATTGGTTCTGAATTCTGCATGAAAAACTACTAAGCCAAATAAATTAGGTAATGTTGCCTTACAAGAAGCATCTAATTACAATTTTAGGTTGTTGGAGTCCTCTGGGACAGATTTCAAACAAGATCTTTTCCGTCTCCAGAGAGACCTGTTAATTTGTAAGTTTCGGTTTTTTTTTTTGTGAATATTGGGGTCCTCTGAACACTTCCTTTATGAAGGCTGCATAGAGTTATTTCAGAAGACTAAATTCCACAGCATTCTATAACTGGAGATGTTAAGAAAGCCAATCAATAACTATATCAGAAGTATACTCTAACATGCTTCTCCTGTGAGCATTAAATATAAAAAGCATGTTAGAAGAAATGTGTAAATGAATGATTGTCATGACTTCATACATCTGATGTTTTCATTAAGACATAATATTTATGAAAACACCAGAGTAGTCAATATATATTTACAAACTCAAGGTTTTATCTGCTGTCTATAGAATCAAAACCAGTCACTTGTGCATTATTGTCTTTTCTTCACTCTATATTTCACTTATTCTATTCTATCTCAGAGCAGAGCATTTTAGGTGAGCCAAGTAAAGGGTGACAGGAGATTCAGAAGGGCTCAGATTAAGAGCCGAGATGGGGAAGGAAAGGTTGGTCAAAGCAAGATAGGAAAACTAGAACTTGCCTCCTTTCCAGGCCATGAGCTATCAGGTTTGCTGAGCCAAACTCAATGGACAGATCTGCTACTAGGCACAGTCCGGCATACAATGGGACAGACAGGTAGCTCTGCAGGGTGGAGGGGAGATAGAAAACACTATCATCGTGGTTTCTTCAGTGTTGCTCTTTCAAATGAATGTAGACATGGATAGCGAGAGCAGCTTGCAGGGACAGACCAAGGGAGAAATTCAGACCTGATGTTAAATTTTTCTGTGGTCTCAAGAGTTGAATGAGAGAAGTGGTACAAGTAGAGAAGTACATTTTTAAAGAAAACTTGCTTATGCTATCCTAGGAAATTGACTGAGGTCCCAGTATCTGGTGATGAAGATTAAAAGACAAGATTCTGTCTGCTGAACAGGGTCATTTAGCATATATGCCAACCTAGTCATTTACCATGGTCTTTTACCAAATTCAAATGAGCATTGCATCATTCCAAGAGCAAAACTTCGACTTGTCACTACCTCTCTTTTGGGACCTCATAAATATTATATCAGAATACTCTGTCTAGCGGGAAAAAAAAGTGATTGATATGTTTTGTCTTTAACAGTGTAAGCCAAAGCTATCGAACCTGTCATATCCCTTTGTATACGTAAGTACAATGTTCCTGGATTGTTTCTACTTTCTACATTTTTGATTAAGCCTGAGAAATCCATCTCTCATTTTCTGAAGCAAGATTTGTAGATGGACTATGTTATCTGATCTTACGGTGTTTTCTGGTGCCAAGGGAGAGTGTGCTGAGTCTTGTGGGTGACTCCAGCCTTTACCTGTAAGATAGAAATCAGCGTCCATTATGTCCTCTTTGGAGGAATATCCCAGACTGTTCATGGGCATAGCCAAAAGGACAATAGATGACACGCCTCTATCTTATTTCCATTCTCCCCAAGCCTTCTCTCTGCACATATGTACAAGAGCTATCATTTGTTATGTGCTGCAAGTTCAGCAGATGATTGTTTTCATCTTGGGACATGCCAAGCACATAGGGCAGTTCATCTCCATGGTTTTTCTTGTTGACCATTTTAATAAATAACTAGAATTTTGGACCATGTAGTATATGGTTCAGCTGCCTCCACCAGCTGTCTTATGAATAATGTACATATCTGTGATTTCCTTTCTATCCAAACAGTGGCTGTGTTGGTGCAGTAAATTTTGAAGACATTGATAATGCGGATGTAGACTTAATCCAACTTAACCATGTGAGAACTTCAAAGCCTCGCTACACAAGCACTGCACAGTATGTTAGCTCTTATTAGCATGATTTTGATACTGCGCCTTGACTTCATGTTACTTGGGAAAGGGGAACGGTTAGAGATCTGATCTTGGACCAAAAGAATGAAAAAAAATTGCAAGGGACACTCTTTATTCTTTTTAATAACTTGAATGAAGTCTGTTAACTCAGGAAGCACAGTGGGCTTTTGGATTCAAGGTTGAACTTGAGGCCTTTTTAATAAATGAGTCAGTAGTAAATGGCCTACACTGGTAGCTTCCTACAGTGGTCAGTGTAGGTCTGTATAAATCTAAGGGACCATTCAGCCTAGTATATAAAATCAGTCAAGGAAGCTGATAAAAATGAGCAGAGAGATGTCTACTGAGATGATGATGTAACAGATTTTATCCATCTACTTAGGGTAAGCTTAAATGCAACCTGTTTTGGCTAAGCATGAATTTGTCATAGAAGATCAGGACCTGATTCTTTATTGTATCACACCAGTGTTATAGTTTCAGGGAAATTACGCTCCTAACACCATGCATCATGCTTTTCAACCAGAAATGTACATTAGGGATTTTTTCCATCCAGGAGTTGCGATGTGGCCCAAGTGACCTTGCCATCCATCTAGTACTGAATGGCCATAACGGACTGACAGTAATTGCCTGTCATAACAAAAGCTACGCTTAGTGTGCCCATCCTGGGAAGTAGAAGCTGCCTGTGGTAACACCAGTGCAATATACTGTCTTGGTAAAGTGAACACTTCACAATCGGCTGGCTCTGACCTAGGCTGGGGTGGAAAACAGAGTATACAGAGTATACCCTCTCTCCTGCTGTTAACCTTGCTAGACTAATTGCACAACCAAGTTTTAAGAACTCAGCAGGCACCTTTCTGTTTTTCTCTATTGAGAAAGGTTGCATGTGAAGCTCGTCAGAGCACATCTGCTAGGTCATACCCCAAAGCACCTGACTCGTGGTTCCTAAAGATGCTGAGACTACCTAACAAAGGCATTCCTGCAAATGCCCAGCAACGGGAAATATATTTGTATTACATTCAAGGCTCAAGTGGGGAGGACGTGGAAGAGAAGATTTTGAGCTTAGCCTGCACCAGGAATTTCTGCTGATGCCATTCTGAATAGAGTCTTTACTTCCAAAAAAACTATGCTTCTTTTCAGACCGTGCCATAACTTTCGTACTTCAAATGTTTCCTGTTCTTTAGTATTAATGAACAGGTCTGTTGGGTAGAAGTGTGTGTGCCCTGGGTAGTATGGTAGATAGGTACTAGGACTTTAATATTACCGTGTTAAAAATGTGTGATTTTTAACTTTAGCCACTAGATGGCCTTTGAGTTTGCAAAAGCTCCCTGAATGCTATTAGGAACAGCTTACTTCTTGCTCGTCACAAACTTTGAAACCCAAAGTATTTCATTTTAAGCCTTTCCTAAAGTTGTCTTTAGTACCTTGATCTGGTATTAAGCATTTATTTGCAAACTTTTGAGAAATCAAAATGGTAAAAGTAACAACATAATGGTAAGAACAACAATAAAACAGATGAGGAAAGAGACTTCTATTTACTTAGATTTTCTCTTTGCATAGGCCTTTCCTTTCTGTCCTTTCAGTGGTCTTGCACAGTCCACATTTGTGAGGAAACTACATAAGGGATATTTCATTGTGGGAAGCAGAGAGAAACTGTAAAAATATGGCCCTCTTTGTTCTGAAGAAAAGGCATAATACTGGGTCTTACATATGTCAGAGTATGTGCTAAACATTCCTGGTTTCTGTGAGCTGCCTTGGAAGTAGCTGGAATTTCTGAGCTCCACCGTTGGTCTGTCATTTCTGTTCCTCACCTCAGTTTCAGGGAGAATGCATATCCTTTTGTGATGTATCACATGCTGTCACACTTGTGGGAAACTGCACATCATTCTTCACACAGTCTTACTCATTAAAGCAGTAGGTTCACAGGCAAAGTAACGTGCTAAGCATTGCAAGATGGTCAAATTTGACCCATATTACTGGAACCAAACCTATTAATACCAACCTTTTATGTACATAATGCTCCATTATGATTGTTTTGTCTCCCCTCCTGCACAAGTCATCTGATTTCTCACAGCCTTTGCCTGACTTCTAACTTTTGCTTGAATTAGAACATAAAATGGTATAGAATGATTATTGAGAAATGTGCTTTAAAATTACAGCACACATACCATACAGAATAGTGCTGAACAGAGATTTCTTAGTTTGTAGGGAAGTTAGCAGAACTTCTAACCCTTAATCCTGCCATGTTATACTGCTGTTGCTGTAGAGCTTTGAAGAGTAGAAGCTGATGGATACACTGTGCTGCAAACAGACAGATATCTTGTCTGGAGTTATGTATTTCCTATGTATGGTATGACAGTGGGTTTATAAGTTTGAGCAACAGGTTTTGTATTATCTTCTCCAGTATTCTCCATGTCATTTTGCTGTTTTTTAGTGAATGAGGCTATGGATTTAATTGATTTCTGGCAACCAGGAGACCAAGATCTCTGAGACCTAAAAGATTCTGACATCTCAAAAAGCTGTGAAAACCTCACTTCCACCTGAAAAATTGTATTAATTTCTTAATAAAGTATATTTATTCTCTACCTATGATTGTCAGACATCAAGGCTGCTATGATTTTAAGCAGAAGGAAGAAGAAAGAAAAAAGAAGTAAAAGTGATCCCTATAAATTTCACTTTGTGTGTTTGCCAGTAGTTCTAGAAAGATGTTTAAAGGTAGCAAGACTGCTGGACTCCCACTAAAATCCTTGAGAAGTTAGATATATGCTTTGGATTTAGAAGCCAAAATAAGCTTTGTAAGTCTGTAAAATGTAGAAATCTCTTTGTAGATAGTCACTTTCACTCTTTCATGGACTAGCAGTTGCACTTCCTGCCTCTAGGCTTGGGCAACAGCATTGGCACTTGGGCGTTACTCCAGAGTGAGTCTTTCCCAGACCATGCAAGAAAGTGGTTGCCATTCGAATTATTAGCAAAGCTGAAACTAGCTAAGAGTCATCTGTCATGTAATGTTGCAGAGACAAACAGGAAGAGTGGTGAACCTGGGCATGTTTTGTATGTTACCATTGCGCCCACCCTCTCTTCCTTTTGGCAGAACAGGAAACCGTCTTCTGTTTTTCTTCTTTTTTTCTTAAGGAATTAAGACTTACAATGCAGTTAAGCCTAAATGCCCCTAGGATAAGATCAGTGCTGTAAAACGCTGCTGTGCATATTCCTAGCACTGTAGATAACACTCTGAAGTCCTTACTGTGCAATTCAGAAGTTTTACAGATGAAAATCCAGGTGCAGTGTGTTTAAGCTGTTTGCCAAATCCATTGGGAATCTGTAGCACAGTTAGGAATGAAACCTCGTGTGTCCTGAGCCCTAGCCTGTGCCTTTGTTGGGTTGGTTTTTTGCCAAACTCTGAGCTTTAGGCTATTGAAGTGCTTTGTTGAAACTTGATTTTAAAAAAATAGTAATTAGCACAAAATGGTGGCCATAGTTCTTAAAAGTTAGGCTGAGACACGGCTGAAGACTTGGGGATATAGGTCATTTTTTATCCAGTTTTTCTCAGTGATTCAGACATGGAATAGCTGTGAGAGCCTTCACCACATGTAAAAAGCCATGTCATAAGTGTTGTGCTAAATTTATGAATCTGAACTTACTAATCAAAAGTATATTTGTGATCTGGTGGCAGTCTAAGATGATCAGTAAGCATTTCTCTAAGGGAGCCATGGAAGTGCTTTTCTTAGTTTAGACTCTTGATCTTCACATTTGGCCAAAGATCCTGGATGTTAATTCAGTTCCTCTCATTCTCTTCCATGGTTTCATTAAAGCCTGTCTTGGGGGAAAGGAATCAGTTACATCATCTGTTGAGGTCTGTTCCAGCCCTGGAATGTCGCATCATTCTTAATATCCTTGGTTTGTGTATGCACTCCTGAATTTGCTTTATGATGAACTTGTTCCTCTTCTTCACCCTTGATAATGTTGCAATGTATACGTAAAAGCTGGAGTCTTCTATCATTTCTTTGCCAAGGGCAACAAACAAATCATTTTTTTAAAAAAGAGCCAGTCAAAAAATTAAGAAGTTTTTGTGAAAGGTGAAAGAGCACTCTGAAAATCTCTTTCTAATGCAGTTGTTTTTCACCAACAGATCTCCAAAAATCTTCTGTAAAACTTATCATGACCTTGTTTTATATCTCAGTGCTCCATCGAGTGGATTGCATTGTCAAAGCACAGGAGTTGTAGGACTGAATCTCATCTTTTTAGGCCACTAACTAGAGGGGTTCCAAATTGAATGCTTTAATACTTTTTTGCATTTTCATTGTATGTTGCTTTTATAATTTTGTTAGGTATATAGGACAACAACTGTCCAGTGAGTCAAGTGGCTTTTGTTGTATTTTTAAATTTACCAATTTTTTGTGCATAGTTCCTTTTTCTTGTGTTTTTCTTTTATTCCCTACTTTGTTTACTTGTCTGCCTGCTTTATATTCTTTTCTTGTATTTGCTTACTTTTATTTCAAATCCATGAAGTGTAAATTCCATTGGAATCAGTGAGTTAAAGTTATCTGCTTAACAAGAGTTCCCAAACAGGGATAGAATTGAGTATCTGTTCATATATTTTGCAGAACTGAGACCTCTGTGATTTCCTTTAGGAGACTTTGGATTCTGAATTGATTATGTCTATTTTCCATTGTTATTTTTTCTTTGTTTCTCACTGATTTGATTATTTATTGTGTGCTTATAATACTTATTTATTTGTAGAAGATGAATACTGCATTTGGTTCTATATGTCACATAACTAACCATATACTCAATAGGGAAGCAACTAAGAGCTAAAAAGTATGTTTTGTGCAGCCAGCCAGGCTTTCAAAAATAGCTCAGTAACCACATATGAAACCAGAATTCTGAAAGAGCTCACATTCTGAGTGCACGTTGATTGCTAAGCTCCTGTGAAAACCTGGCCACAAACGCCACAATGAAACATTTAGGTGCTGAGCATTTATAAAAATCTGATGTTCTGTGTGTAGCTGTTGCTCCAATCCACATGTGTATCAAGGAGAGGAAGATGGTCCAAATTCTGAGGAAACACTACATTTCCACTCCCTTGGGCAAGTTACACAGAGGAGAAAACTTCGCAGCACAACTACAGTGACTTCCAGAAGGGCTCAGACTGATAAATTTTCTGGGTGCTTTTGAGAGGCTCCATGTTATTATTAAGTGAAAAAAAGTAATGACCCAATTCATTCTTGTTATTAATAAACAGTTTGCAAACATCTCTTTCTTATTCAAAAGTGCATTTTAAACCTAATAATTTTGAAAACCATACAGAAACTGATTTTACTACATCATATGCATTCCCAGAATAATCATCTGCTGTTCTCTTTTTCTTAAGCATCTTTATAGGCATGTAATTTTGTATAATTCTCCTCTGCCTCTAGTCACCAGCTTTTTCCTTTGTTGACCTCTTCAATCAGCTGCTGAAACAAGGTTATGCTCTATGTGGTATTTTAGTTCTGCAGGTGTTTTAAGGGTCAATGGAAAAAAAGCCTCCCACGCTGGTGATGGGGATTTCCTCTGTAGCATTCATGGGCAGAGCTCTGGTAAACGCTCAGTCTGACAGACACAAATAACTTTCCTCCTTGGCATTGTTAGAACTCCCTTACACCCTCAGTGAGTTAACAGTACGTAGTGTAGCACAATTAGTGCACTCCAGCGTACACAGCAATAGTTCATATGACTCAAGTGTTACATCTGCCTTGTGCTTTTCTCCTTTGTGTGTCATTTGTATTAAAGCGCTGTGATATTTACTGCAACCTACCCCTTGAAATTTGGCAAAAGGAGGTAGGAGAGAGATTATGTTTTCTTGTTCCACAATAAAAGCCTCTGCTGCCAGAACTAAGTAAAAATCTGGCAGTCATTAGCATTTTAAAACTTGCTACTCATAATTCATCAGCTTTCATAATCCTCAATAGAGGGCAGTGCTTATACAATGTAAATGCATTCTAACGAAGTGTTACTTAGAAGCACCTTTGAAGCATCAACTAGTTCATTGCCATAGCACTGGTAAAGTAGATTATAGTGTTGGGTTTTGAAAGGTGAAAACTGAGGATGCTGAAGTGACTTGTCCAAGGCCACAGAGGTTGTCAGTGTCAGAGAGAGGACAGGATCTGACCAACATGCATGTCTGGAAGCAGTTGATTGGAATGGGAACTTAATACATAGTTTCTAGGAAGACAAAGTCCTAAGTGTTTCAAGTCCTGCAGTTCTTGCACAAAGCTATTCTCTGAAACTACCCTTTTTCTTGGTTTCTCAAGCACATTGGGCAAAATGCTAATATCACATCAATATATCTGTAGTGACTTCAGTTGTATTTCTTCAGTATAGTCAGCTTCCAACTGACTGTGTGCATGCATCCCTTATCATTTCACGTTACCACAGAAACCTCACAGGCCACAATTAGCTGGGGACAAGACCCTCTGCTGCCTTGCACCTTGCACAGTCATTTTCATGGGCTGCCTAAGAGCTTTCCCACAATGTATCTTTTCTTCAGAAACTGACAGCTTGTCCACCAGCATTTTTAGTGATTTTCCAGTTTGAGTCATTCAGGGCGTTGAGGGTAGGGTATGCTGAATTACCCTACTTTGGCATTTTCCATATGAGATTTTATTGCTGGCTGGAAATGCCTTCTTGTTTCTGAAAAATATTGCCCTCTACTAAAAAGGGGGGTTGAAAAAGTTGAAAGCAGAAAGCACTGTTTGAAATTGTAGAAAAAAACCCGCTCCAGTTCAACATGACTGAAATATTTCTGAGGAATTACCATTTTCATGGTTTTATCCATTTAGAAACCTCAAATCTATTTGTAAATACCCATTCCCTATCCTGCTTTGATGGCTGAAGGAGAAGGTTATGAAATGCAACCCATAATGCTCTGTTCAAAAATCCTGCCAGTCCCATTGTTCGCTCTGCGTGGAGCGCCTTGTTTTAACTTCACAAGTTCTCTCAGGTATGTTCTTTCCTGACCCAAGAGGCTGCGGGCATTGATTTTCATGACATAGGATCACATCTGAGGCATTTTTACTGCAGGTTATTCTACTTAACAGATAGGATTGTGAAATAAAAGAAGGGCCACAAATGTGTGACACGTCAGTCTTCCTGGAAGGGAATTTGAGGTGAAGCCAGTTGTGAGTCTTACGTACTGTGAGACCTGAGAGGCCTGTTTTATAATTGCAGTAACAGAAGAGCTCTGGTGATTTAATTCTATGAGATTTATACAACAGTATTTCTAGGAAAGAGTAAGATGATAGGAGCTCTTTGTGCATAAGTGCAAGGTATGAATCTACCAGTTTGCTTTCACTAAACAGAATTTTTGAACAAAAAGATGTGGCTAAACCTTAGTCATTCAAGCTGAAGTGCTAGATCCAAGGTTTTCAAGAATTACAAATGCTCTGGGGGAATCTTGATTTTGCACCCATAACAATAGCTGCCATGGAATTTACGTGGCAAACCTGAGCATCCAATGCCCTGGAGAGACCCTAGAGCGACACTTCCAGCTGCTGCTTCAGAACAGTATGGGTCTCCTGTGGGTCCTGTGAAACAGGCTGTTCTCTCACATAACTTAAGGCACCTCAAATAGCTTTAAATGCCAGTATGAGTGACGGACTAAATTAATTAAACACACATGGACCTGTTGGAGCAAGTTCAGAGGAGGGCCACAAAGATGACCAGTGGGCTGAAGCACCTCTCCTATGAAGACAGGCTGAGAGAGTTGAGGTTGTTCAGCCTGGTGGAGAGGCGGCTCTGGGGAGACCTTATAGCAGCCTTCCAGTACCTGAAGAGGGACTACAGGAGAGATGGGGAGGGACTCTTTATCAAGGTGTGTAGTAATAGGGCAAGGGGTAACGGTTTTAAACTGAAAGAGGGGAGATTTAGATTAGATATCAGGAAG
>JAOXJM010000012.1:85619068-85647918 GCA_026413425.1 Tringa solitaria
GGTGTTCAAGGCCAGGTTGGATGGGGCTTTGAGCAACCTGGTCTAGTGGAAGGTGGAGATGTCCCTGCCCATGGCAGGGGAGTTGGAACAAGATGATCTTTAAGGTCCCTTCCAACCCAAACCATTCTATGTTTCTATGAAATAAAAGTCTTCGAAGACATCCCGGGATGGATGTATGAAACAGAGGCACTCCAAAGCAGAAGCACCACATTCCGCTTGAAAAATCTTAGAGCTTGCACAAATTCAACTGTCAACACTGTATGTTTCTACTAGAATGATAACAAGGAAGTGGATGAAGAAGAGAGATGTCATGGTTACAGAAGGAAAGCTTGATGACGACAGCATAACCACAGAGGAGTTTTGTATGTTGCCCAGTGGGAGCCTGGCACTTTGTTGTTTTCTTTAGCAGTACCAATCTGGTTTAGCAGCTCATCAGAGAAAATGCACAAGAGCTAGACAGCATGATCCAAAAACAAAAAACCAAAGGGGTATTTTTTTAACCTCAGTTTCTTCTGCTTTATCACATACATAACCACAGCACATTTTTGCATCTTCTTTGCAGGTTCCCAGGAGAGCAGCTGCTGTACTGTAGTGTAAGCTTTTACTGTCCTGGTACTGTTAACTTCTCTCTGTCCATCTCTCTTCTCTTTCAGAGCTACATCCTTCCCACCTGTTAGGAATATACCGACTGCTGTCAATCCTTTCTAACAGACAGACTAGAACAAGTCTTCATCTTGCATCGTCTCTCAGGCTTGATTTTTGAGTCACATTTGGCCTTTTATGATGCTTTTCTTTTTTATTCTAGTTTTGCAAGTTTTAAAGGTCAGAAGATTTTATCAATCAGATGCCTAACAGTATATAATGTGTTCTAATATCTCCACAGTTGCATAGTTATCATGTGAGTTAACTCCAAATGGGTTTACAAAATGTTGCAAGATAATATGGGGCTTCTTGTGATCTCCTATTCTCTCTGACACTCATAGAATTTCAGGGAAGTCAATGGAATGTCTTTATTACCTGTGAGAGATGTATCTTGGTATGGAGCACATCACCAGGGTGATGAAACTCAGTTCACAGTCTGACTGATTCCTTCAAAGTGTTATAACATTTTCAGGTTTAGATGAATGCATGTGCTTATATTCATTCAAACCCAATGGCTGTTGTGTCCATCAGTGAGATTCCTGCGTATGCAGATGAATTTTTCTACCTAACTTGCACGTAACCTAACAATTGTCTTCTTTAGATGAAAAGCAAATTTATCTGCAAGCCATTCTGGCCAATTCTGAAAGTATGTTCTGTTGTTACACTAGATTTTTAGGCCTGCTTCTTACCCTGCATGGCTGCTGTCAAGACAGAGAGCAGATCTGTTACTTGCTTAATCACTTGGCAATTCCCTGCAGGTAACAGCTTCGGAAGTACTACAGAAGTGCTGCATTGATTCTACAAAGCCATCTCCTCTGGATGGTCACGTACTGGAGCATGGCACAGGGAGTATAGTAGTGTATGAATTTATGGGTTAGTGCAAGGCTACTCCAAAATAAGACAAAGAACTAGATGTTCTTTCTGCTAACTGTGGGTACAAAGACTTTGACATTTACCGCCAATGCTCCTGTGACAAGTATAGCTTGCCCACAGTCCTTTGTTATAACTGTGGTAGCTAGATACAGCATTTTTTCATTACCTCTGCTATTCTGGTAAGGAATTTCAGAGCCAACTTTCCTAGTACACAAGTCAAAGAATTTTCTGATAAACCACATCTCGCACATATATCCAGTTTTTCATCCTGTGCTGAACCTAGTTGTGGAGAAGTAGCTGATCAACTGTACTGAAACTAATAGCTCTATGCACTTTATAATTAAAGGAACTGCTTATTTTTACCCAGAGTACAGGGGAACAAAAAAAAAAGCTCAGAGATTATTTTAAAGGAGGCACTGTTACCATTCATGCAGTGTGACGACCCACAAAGGACTAATGCAGGCAAGGTTTACAATCCCAAGTTTTTAGTTGATGCAGTGGATGAAACAGCGTGTCATGAGCTCTTAACTTTCATGTGTATGGGCAGTCTGGATATATATAAAATTCAGCAGTGTCCTATTTTGAGCTATCAATATAGAACAGTGCTGATGATATGCTGAATAACTTTGTGCTGTGAAAATGCTGTCATGTAGACCTTTTTATTTTTAATCTTCATGGAATATCTCTCTGAATTCATATTAGTTCCTGCTTTTTCTTCTTTAATTTTGTCCATCTCTGGTTCATCTTGCAGCAATTGCTATGAAAATTTTCTGTTGTGCTACCACAGATAAGTAGAATTCTTTCCTCCATCTCTTTAAGGAACTTTCTTTTTGAATTTCACATTAAAACATAGCATCAGAGTTAACAAAAGGCTTTAGTTTTCCAAGATATGGCACATACTGTCTCAGTTCACTGGTGTACTTGAGCTAGAATATAAGTTGATGTGTCTAAGCAGTGTTAATAATAGTATATATATATACAAATGCATTCTTAATAAATTCTAAAGGAAATTTGGAGAATTTTTGAATCATTTGGGAAATTATTTGGTTTTAGGCCATGAAAAATCACACTTGTTGGCTAACACCTGCTACCTAAATTTCATGTTTGAAGCTGGAACCTAAATATGAGCTAAATCTGCATCACATTTTAAAATAATATTTCCTTGCTTTTTGTGATCTTTGCAAACCCCATGACCCCATTTTTAATTTGAGATAAAATGTTGGTTGTAATCATGAATATCATACACATATTCAACCAAAACAACCGGTGAAAAAGAAAAAGTCATTAAAGCACTTGCTTTTGCTGTGTCTAACTAAAGATTTTGGGTCAGATCATCAGCTAGATCATCATAAAGTTGTTTTGCTGATCTTAAAGAAGCTATGCCAGTTCATACATTCGAAGGCCTATATTATGAAGAGTTTTTACCCCATCCATCTTTGATAAACAGTAGCTATTTTAGAACTGATCCATAAGTCATATTTCAAGCCTATAGTCATTTAATTTACTCTTTCTTCATCCCCCATCCCCCCTTTAACTTTTTCCCTTAGCACTCCAAATATCCCTGGATACACTGGCAAGGTTCATTGGTCAGCAATCCACCCGGCAAATTCTAATCTTCCATCAACAACCCCATCGATAATTGCACAACTGCATGGGTAGGTATGAGGTATATTTCTCAGCTTGTTCAGAAAGATTACAGGGAAAATCCTAATTACATTGATTTAGTTAAAAAACAATTAAATGTGAAGCATGACATTCCATTGGCTTAAATACAGAATAGTTGGGGTTGCATCCCACCACATTATTGGCATGCTAATCTGAAATCCTTTTGGGGTTTTAGAGTTTTAATGGACCATCATGTGGTATATACTGGGAAGGTACCTTAACACTGATTCAAATCATTATTTTTAAATATGGATTATATCTACACCGAGAATTTTTTTCTTTAGTGATGTTTGTTGTCATGGCTTAAGTGACTATTTTTTTTTTTGATTGATATGTGTGTGTTTTGAAAGAGGCCCATGAATGTTGAAGTTAAAAATTCCCAAAAGAAAACTGTGTGGTATTGTGCTTCCAAATTAGTGTTGGCAGACTTACGAAGTGGGTATCTGCTATACGAAAATAGTTGTTAAAAATGGGTGGGTTCACTCAGAAGGCAGTGAGAGGGAAAATCATGCCATGCCCCACACTGATGCAACCCTGTGACTATGAAATCATCATAACCTCACATCACTGTTGTGGCTGGCTCATGATGTGATTAATATTCTATTCTCTCTTGCTCCTCCATACAAGGCTTGGTAAAAATATGAGCCACGTTTTTGTAAGTATTTAGGTGTCTAACTTGTTGGTTTCAAAAGAGCTGGACACTTCAGATTAGCTGAAAAACCCTTTTCCTTTTGTTAGCACAAAGAGCTTCTGCCATTGGCAGAGTACCAACCTAGCCTTTCTCCCAGAAGCTTCAGAACAGCTTAACAACTATTTGTTTCCCCTCCTTTATGATTTTGTGTTTTAGACTCTGATTTCTTGTTATCCATAATGATCTGGGACACTATCCCAAGTTTCTGTGTTTTCCTGAGAAATTTATCTTCCATTAAACCGTTTAATTGGCCTTGGGATTCTGTTCACAACACATCACAGTTCTTTTTCAGCGCTGCCAGTGAAAAGTATCCAGAAAAGGCTTGAGGAGCTTTAGGGAGCTGCCTGGCTTTAAAAGAACTCGCATTGTCAAGTGTTTCATCGTTGTGCAAGATGCACTGATTTCCATTTCTGCTACCCTCCACCTGTTCCCCTCTGCTCCTTTTCTCTGTGGTTATACTTAAAAAATAGTCAGTTACCTATATTGGTGACTGTTGGCAGGGAATGAAGATGCACAACAGTCCTGAGTCTCTATAGGCTAATAAAGCTGAACTCTGAGCAGCTTGATGCAAGACTAACTTGCTTGTAAATGTCACAGGCAAATAAAAGTGCAAAAGCGTCTTAGCAAAGATCATTGACAGACTTCAGGCAGATACCAGATTTCAAGAGCAGAAAGACAGGCACCACCATGATCTAAGAAAAGAAAACACATCTGATACTTGCTTTTACTTTCTACGGGTGTTACTGTGGGTGTAGCTCACAGTGGGTGAGTTTTCTTAGTTTTTAGTGGATAGCAAGAATGGGGTTCTCATTCTGTGCTAATGGACACTTTCCAGAACCAGGACGGAATCCCCTGACGTTTTTGAAGAAGGATGTGTAGGAAACAGATAGCAAGCATAATCATATCCAGACATTGTAGACCAGGTTTTACCACCCTGTTTCTGAGCTGAGCATCGCATTCCCCTGAGGGTAGAACCACTGGTTGCAAAATTGTAACACTCATATTTTGCTTTCTCCGGGGCTCCTTGTGGAGTAAGATAATTATCACTGACTTGAGATGGAGGATCGTAGCCCTTTATAAAACTGGTATGTAAAGCTATTTGGGGTGTTGGAATTCTCCCCCCAATATTAGGTAGTGATGCCCATAAAAGAGAGATGTTTAACACTTGATTCCTTCCCTTTGTAAAATAAATTATAAAAATCCTGCTGATTTCAGTGGTCACAGGTCAAGCTAAACTGTGGAGAGTCGAAGAGAGATTATTCCTGGAATATAGGGTCAGACTACCCCAATTCCCCTCCACATGCTTTTCATGTAGGATGTAATCTCACTTTTACTGTTTTTAAAAAGGAGACCCCTTTTTTTCCCCTCTTTGATCATTCTCAAGCTGTGACTTTAATAATTTCTCAAAAGGTAACAAGTGATTGCATGTAGTGGATGTTTTTATAGCTGCTTTATCTGACATGTCTACAATATATGGTCAGTCTCCTGAAGACAATTATGAGTATCAGAGAGAGTCCCTTGTCTACTGCTAACATGGTCTAATAAATGTTCCTGTCAAAAATATCAGCAATATCAGATAGACCAGGCAGCGTGCACCCACTTCTCCACTGTATTTCTATTTCATGGAGCTTCCACAGCATGTGGGGCAAAATCCTTTTAAGCATTATGAACTCAACAGAGTGTATAGGATATAGAACAGAAGAAATATTTTTTCTTCATCTTTAAATATTAATAGTAGTTTTATATGCAAAGCTTTATTGATGTATTTTTGTTGTGATTTTATTTCCAGGTAATCCCAAGGTGAAGTCAGAAAAATAAGTTTCAAAGTCCTTTAGTGCAATTAAATTCTGGCAGCATTGTTTAGCTTTTGCATAGGAAGAAATGTTTTATGTGGTGTTGTGTGTTTTGTTTTGTGTTTAAATGAACTGTCGATTGCTAGCCAGAAAACACAAATCCATTTGCACCTTGAGTTGTATGGAAATGTGCTTGTCTTGCCATAGTTAATATAAGGTAGTACTGGATTTAGTTTGATTTTAGAGAGACAGACACCTTGCACACCTTTTCAGCAAGTTGCTTTGGAGACTTCAGAAGAGATCTTTAGGTCATATAAGGAAATATTTTTTGTTCGGAGAGTGAGTGAACATAAAACTCTGTGGTCAGTCCTGTGTCAGCCCTGCTTTTGATTAGGTGGTTTGCAGCAGAGGGGCTACACCAACTTAGGCTGTAGGTATAAGATTATTTATAGTGCCTCTTCCTGTAAAAGATTAGAAGAATATCAGGAGCTAAGCGTAAATTGCTCTCTCCCAGACAGTCCCCAGCGTATTTTCTAAGCCCCATCCCAGTATTCTGTACCACAAGGATTGGGCATCTAAAGCAGGCATGGCGTGGTGCCAGCAAACTGTTTTTTCTAGTCTTGAAAGCCAAACCTCCAACATCATTAGAGTTAGCCCTTCAGGCACCACAGAGCCTTATGTGGTTGAATGTATTCAGCACACTCATGGCAGTTAGTTCTCCACAGTATGCAGGTTAGCTGTGGAGCTGTGGTGTGAGTCCAAGAAAGGCTGAAAAGAGGCAAGAGGCCTAACATACCTTTCTTACAGCTGCTGTAGGGATCTGTCTTTCATGACATTACATATATCCAGAAAGTAAGATTTAAAGCTCTTGGGAAAATTTTCCACCATTTTTCATTAGGGGGCTGATTTGAATACTATGGAATATTGCAAATTCTTACTGTTCTCTGGGGCCAATGGGCATAACTGTTTATGAAGAATGCAGGGAGAGGGAAGAAGAGGGGATGTGTAGTGATATTGAGAGGATGTTTTAAAAGTCTTTTTATCTCTGTCTTTTTGTGACTGCAGATACATAGCTAAACATGGAAGCTCATCTCGGTATAATCACCACGGACCTTTTTCTCAATTGATGACTCCAGTTTGTCCTCAGAATTCTTTTAACAAGAGAGAACGAGAAACTATTACAGTTTAGAAAGTGTCAACCCTTTTTACCTGCATAACTGAGAGCCTCGGTGTCTGACAGTGAGGAGGAAGGAAATGTGCGAAGATGTGTGGATACTTTAAATATGGAACAAAAATAAAACGTAGAAGTGGATGTTTGTGGTACTCCTCATTACATTATTCTCATATTTATGACTTACTAGCGTTGACAGTTAAAACCATATTAAAAACAAGAGTAGCCATATGTCAAAGGCTTGAAACTTGCTCTATGTACTGAATTGCCTTGTTAACTAAGGTAGAAAGTGATGCTGTAGCTGTTCCATTTATTGACATAAACTTATTGTGTGTGTATATACAGATACACATATACATGCAGACACACATATGTAAATGTACTAAGTAAGAAATCATTACAGAGCAGCAGCTCTTCTCACCAGCTGTCCTAAGTGTGCCTTGCAAAGATGGTTAAATGTCACAGAATAAGATTTTAGTCTTTGCCTGTGCTGACTCTCTGTGTAGTAGTGAATAAAAGGGGCCAGGTTATGTTCTGTGGTCTGGAGGCTAATTAAGACTGTGTGGCTTGCACCCATGCTTAAATTCTCTTACGCTTAAACTGAAAACAGTTCAATAGGGAAGATGGAGGGCCAGTACTTAAGCCTTTGTCTTGGCACTGTTTTATTTTCTGGTGTTGGTGTAGACATCATGAGGAAGTTACAGCCCTGAGAAAGAGAAGACCAGATGTGAATGTGTAGTTCAGGGTGTTCTACTGTTCTCCAGGGACCAAAACAGTCCAAATAGTTTATTCTTATTTAGGCAGCCTGGCAGCACACTCAGAAGTTTCTGTCTTGAGTTCTCTGGTGAATTGTATTACCCAAATCATCTATATTGCTGCTCTTTTACCTCTCCTGTTTGCTTTCTCCAGTAGGCTTCTGAGGTACATATGTGTGTAACGCATCGATAAGAAATAGTTTTCCCATTGCCAGTTAAGGGCTTTCTGTGAAGGATTATAAAATGCACCAATAGCGAAAGGCTTTTTCAAGAGCAGACTGAAGACTCACTGGAAGTACTGAAAGATAGGGAATAAAAGCCACAGAGCCATAAGACAGTAAATCCACAGAAAGAACTAACATTCCTCAAAAAAGGGGTTAGATCCTCAGCAACAGTAATGGGAACCCCATTAGATCCGCAGCAACAATAATGGGAACCCAGTAATGGGACAATTACAGGCACAAATACAGGTTGGGCGGAGAACGGCTGGAGAGCAGCCCTGAGGAGAAGGACTTGGGAGTGCTCGTGGATGAGAAGCTCAACATGAGTCGGCAGTGCGCACTGGCAGCTCAGAGAGCCAACCACATCCTGGGCTTCATCAAAAGAAGCGTGGCCAGCAGGTCGAGGGAGGTGATTCTGCCCCTCTGTTCTGCTCTCTTGAGACCCCACCTGGAGTACTGTGTCCAGCTCTGGCGTCCTCAACACAGGATATGGACCTGCTGGAATGGGTCCAGAGGAGGGCCACAAAGATGATCAGAGGGCAGGAGCACCTCTCCTATGAAGACAGGCTGAGAGAGTTGAGGTTGTTCAGCCTGGAGAAGGGAAGGCTCCGGGGAGACCTTGTAACAGCCTTCCAGTACCTGAAGGGGGCCTGCAGGAGAGATGGGAAGGGACTCTTCATCAGGGAGTGTAGCAATAGGACAAGGGGTAGTGGTTTTCAACTGAAAAAAGGGGAGATTTAGATTAGATGCGAGAAAGAAATTCTGTACTGTGAGGGTGGTGAGACACTGGAACAGAGAAGCTGTGGATGCCCCATCCCCGGAAGTGTTCAACACAAGGCTCAGCGGGGCTTTGAGCAACCTGGTCTAGTAGGAGGTGTCCCTGCCCATGGCAGGGGGGTTGGAATTGGATGATCTTTAAGGCCTCTTCCAACTCTAACCATTCTATGATTCTGTGATTCTATGAAATCCTACACTGCTGTGCAAATCTCAGTCCCAGAGAACACGCAAACCCCTAGGGAATGTGAGATGACAGCTAAGCAAGACAAGCACTGACACTCGGATATGCCATTTCTCCTCAAAAAAACAATAGATCAGACTGTTTATCCTAAAATGGAACAGAAATACTCCAGTTCTTGAAATGTCTGACCTAACACAGAAACTGTATCGCCTTTAGCTCTCTGCATTTTCATCATGCACAAAACACCAATACCTGATTTTTTTAAGAGAGATGCTCTCATCTAATCAGTTTCTCTGTATGCATTGAATTAGAACCTACCTGTACACATGCAAAATGAAAGCATATGTACAGGTACAGGAAGTCTGCAACCTGCCTTTGCTTGTCTATTTTGGAGCTGTGCATGTATACCAGTCAGTCAATATTTTAGATGAAAACATAGTCTCTTTTGCAAATTTGGATTATTATGTCTTATTGAACTATTACGTACCATAGAAAAATATTTTCAATTTTGTTACTGGTTACAAAGGTTGTTTCTAAATGCTTGAGAAGTGTTCAAATTAAGTCTTTCAGAGCCCAAACTTTGTAGTGCAGAGAGGGATCTGACTTTGGATAAGAGTGTAGGAACTGCCTTTGTGCAACGCAATGCAGCATCATAGGCTCCATCTTGAACAGAAACTTAAATTCCATTCAAATTAGCAGATGAAAACTGGTTACATTTTAAACCAACAGCAGGCTAAGAACATTGACTGCAAAGACACATTGACATCGCTTGAGTAAGTTCAGATTTGATGCTTTATGTCACGTGGTGCAATTTAAGCACAGTAATTCAAGGGGATGGGAGCTATATCTGAAATGGGCCAGGTTCTCAGCTGGATAACAGCATAGTGTTCTCTGACTTCACAGCTTGGTTAAGAGCCAGAATCTCTACATCTAATGAGTGAAAGCTGTGTGTTAAAAATCCTCTAGATAAAACAAAATTGGAAAAAAAAATCTGAAAGGATGATTTATACTTCCATACTGACAGATCAAGCTGAGGAAACTTATAAAAAAATAAGCAGCAAGGAGGAAAGCTATTTTTTAAAGTTAGTTCTTAGTTACTTTCTGTTTCTCTGAAAACTTGAACAAAGAGCAACAAGCTCTTTGGCTTAAAGAGCAAAAGGAAGGGAAATGCTTGTATCCAAACTATAAAGAAGTGCCTCATTTCATTTAAAATAAACAAAAAAAATTAAAACAAAAAACAAACTTAAATTAAATTAAATTAATTAAAACAAAAAAATAAAACAAAAAACATGTTTTTACGCTGGTTTTCACATTAAGCATTACTTATGATTTTTTAAGAAAATCTATATTTTTATCCTAGAATTCTAAGATCGAATTCCTTGAAACCTCAAGGAAAGAAAATTTTCATGTATCGAAACAGAAGAACTTACAAAAGTCATAATTAAAAAACGGGGATGTGACACATTCAGTACAAGGCCAATTCCTCTTTGTACTGGCTGCAGTAGCATTTCTCGTGGTAGTAAAGACAGAAGGGGACTCTTGCCACCATGTCGATCCTATGAATAGCACCAGTTGATTTAAGCTGAACCCTTCTAGATTCATGTGATTCATGGTCTGGTGAATTGGTTCTTGCTATTTTAAACTTTTCAGACTCTTCCACACTATCCTAAAGAGAGATTAAAAACCCCTAAAATCCCCTTTCACTTAATACCGAGGCATATGATATGAAGTGTATGATATAAGGTATATGAAACTCAGTTTTGCTTCCAGTTGGAAACCAGTGAACAAATACTTCAGTTCATGGGACAACTTCTGCTTTCCATCTGTTAAATGCCGTGCTGAATCATAGATGTTGTTAATCTATACACGCTGTTCATAAAGCAGTCAAATTTCAAGTCACTAAAAATCATTTTTGGATCTGTTCCTTTGAGTTATGGCATCGACACCTAGATGAACAGGAACAGAGTTGGCTTCCGGTGTGTAGAAAAACCACTGAAAAACAATGCTGCCGTGAGAGAAATGGTTTCCTGGGTAGAATTTAGTTGGTTTTCCTTCTACAGTCTTTTAAAGGCTTCTGAAAGTGTAGTCTTCTAAAGCAGAGCATTTGCACCACACAAAAAGGCACGACATTTGTAGCTTGTTTCACAGAATTTCTCTTTATAAACAGCAGGCTTTGATAGTTAAGTGATTTGAAGTCATTTTGTGTAAAGTAGCTGTTAGCACAGTGACCACGCTTTTAATGGGATCACTTCAATGTGCACAGTAAATAAACGTCTTAAACTATTATATTTCTTTCTAATTATCTCTAAATAGTATCTATATATTTTTTGTGTGCATTGCTACTAAACCCCTTTAAATACATTTCTGCATTTTGTTGAATGGATTGATCATAAAGAAACATTTTGACATGGAAAAATAGGCTACAACAGAACAATTATCATAACTCTAGCTAAAGTTCATATTTTTTAGACCAGATGCTTTTCACTCTTGCTCCTCTCAGAAATACACACTTTAAAAAATTGGTTTCCTTTGGTTTGTTTGTTATTTTATTCCTAATGCTTCTCATCTGCCGTCTAGTAAAGGTCATAGAAATATTAATGTACTTCCAAAGCAAGAGGACCAAAAAGCTTTGCTTTCAACATAGCTTAGAGTATGGGGATGCAAATTGCAAAAAATCAGTGGCCTGTATCTTCTCACAGAATTATTCAGTAATGAATATACCAAGTGAAAGAGAAATGTCTGTTGGGTAAACAATACACATAAACAACTTCATGGTAGGAAAATAATATAATATAAGAGGCTGTGGTGATCCTAGCCTGAAATCTTGAAAATGACTGGAGAAAATAAGGTATTTACAGAGGACACAGAAATCAAAAGCACATAAAAATGGAAACTTTGTTTTGTTTCACTGTTACTTTTTATTTCATAAAATACAATTAAAAATAGAAAAACATCATGACCAAGTAGAGAATTCATGTTGCTTTCAGAAATTGAGAGATAAAGCATGATTTACTTGGAGAAGCTTGGCAGAGCAGATTTCAGTGAGTCCATTACATTTAGTTAAAAAATATGTCTTAGATTTTCTCCTTAATAACGGAAGTAAGTTTCTTACAGGACCTTTACGCTTTTTGAAGAAAGAATGTCCAATGTATTCTGCACGGGGTAAACGTAAAACTCTCAGCTGATAAAACTACTCACACCTGCTGTCCACTGTGTTCAGTTCACCAGTGACTACCTGTCAATTCAGGACAAAAAGCCTACCCAAGATCGGAAAGAAGTCCAGTCCAGCTAACCAGTTACAGACCTGAGAGTTAGGGCTTTCCAATTTACCTACATCACACTCTCAGCTCTCTTTGCCTTCATCTCCTCCACACACATGTTCTTTTAGTACAGTGATAAGAGCACCTTGCTTTTTAGAGAAGTAAGAAAATCAAGGAGGAAAAGGGATAGACAAGTGCTCTTACTATTATTCTGTATTGAAATTAAAATGCGAGCTAATTTGTTTTCCAGCAGGACCCATGTTGCTCTTTCTATTTCTCCATTTTTCTAATTCCAGCCCTAACCTGAAGAGCTGTTCTGTGAAATCTCACAGAACTTTCTACGCTCATTTCCATATTTTTTTGCTGGCAGCCTTGCATGGGACAATTAAATAATTTGGGTAAGCAGTCACCCCAATCAAAATATTTTCCAGTTAATTAGCAGATCAGATATCAGTGAAAAAAGCATAGAATTGTATTAGCCTCCATCAGTTTGACACAGTAAATATGCTAGTATGTACATATCTCAAGTAATGACACAGTCAGCAGGCTGTAAATCAAACTAATTTACACTTAAAATAATTAGAGAATAAAAGAGAAATGACTGGAAGGACTGAAGATTTCATAGAAGGCAAGCCACATCACAAATGCAAGTGATTAAAAAGAAAAGTCTTAATGACAGCCTTGATAAAGCTGCCTACATGCAAGGTAACTCAAACAATCTACTTTATCAGTAAACTGGACAAGCTCCAAGCAAGAAAAAAAATTTTTAAAAAAAAAAAAAGGCAAGTGTCAACTGAGTTCAGTAAAATGTATGTAAATCAGGCTGCAGCTCTCTAATGGCTAAGAATTAGGTGCATGGAGGGCAATATGTGCCTAAAGCTTTAATTACTCAGACCAAAAACTGAGATTTACATCAAGCTGCAGAACTGCCAGCAATTCAATCCTGAAGCTGACCCTTTGGCCTGAAAGTTGCCTAGACACTGAGGCCGTGTCCACACTAGTGAATTAAAGCACATCAAGGGACACTTGATGGCACTTGGGTCAAGGAACAGCCAGTATCTGTACTGTTAACTCGATAAGATTCCAAAACGATGCCACCAGTAAGAAGAATGGGAACTCCTGCCAATTTCCCAATTTATGTCTGAGATGTTTTTGGGTGGGTGGAGGAGAACGCTGTTCAGCATGAACCAAAAATACGCTAGACACCATGCTAAAAATCTAATAGTATAGCTGGTCCGGTCGTACAGCCAGGAACAGTCCCCAGTGATGTTTAATTTGCTCACATAGACACAGCTGCAGAAATTTGCTTCAGAGCTTGCACGGAATTACCTGACACAGTGGATACATATGCCAGATCAAGTTCCAGAAACCAACAATAACAATAAAGAAACTGTTTCCCCAAGTAATCCAATTCCCCTGTGAATTAGGATATGTCCTTGGGAAGAAGAGATATGGGTAGGATTCACAACTGTAAAGGGAATAAGATGGCCATAAGCCTCAGAAAAGAATCATGGAGTCATAAAAAGACTAGTTTGGAGTGGAGCTCTGGAGGTCGTCTATATAAACCCCTTGTTCAAAATGAGGCCAACAGTGAAGGCAAAGCATGTTGCTGAGGGCCTTGCTCAGCTGGATTCTGAAAAATTTCCAAGAATGGGGACTCCGTAGCCTCTCTGGGCAACACATTCCCGTGCTTCCCAACTCCCCTGTGAGCATCTTTTCCCTGTATTGTCTTTATTACAGTTTGGGCCCATTGCCTCATGTCACTTGGCTTTGCACCTTCCAGAATTGTCTGGCTCTGGCTCTTCTGTAACCTTTATTTGGTTAGTTGAAGACTGCAATTATAGTGTCCCATCTGACTTCTTCAGGTTAAAGTAACCCAATTCCCTAGTTCTTAGATGATGTGCTGCAGCCCCACCGCCATCTCTGTGGCTCTACTCTGGAGACACTCTCCAGTTTGTCAGTAGTAGCCTCCCCTATCTTCAGGCAGCTTATGGTTTGTCCAGCCCTGTTGAATCCTTTGAGCCAGGAGACTACTGAACTTCCATACCACACAAACAAGACATGGGAAAGAGGGAGGAAAGAAGGCAAGGTAGCTTCCCCAGGCTGCTTTTGATCAGGAAGTCTCTTGTAGGCTTTTTTTTGTTGTTGTTGTAAATGCTATACTCCTCAGTAAATGACAGGGTTTTATACAGATACAGTAAATATGCTAGCATGTGTGTACATGTGTGTATATATATATCTGGATACAGATATGTGTATCTCCCACTGGCTGGGTTGAAGTGGCTACACACCAAGTGTTTCAGGCAGCCCAGCTGCAGGTTCCCACCTGCTCCTGCCTCTCCTTAGGCACCCTTTCCCACATTCCCTTTGTCTAAATTAGGGATGTGGCTTAGGAGATGGGGATACCTCAGAATTTGACCCTGCAGTACCTATAAGGCACTTACCCTCTTTTTCTGCTTTGGCCCCGAGTGACTGCTCATTTTAAGAGAATCTAATTACATATTCATTTTTGCACTGCCCTGGGAGCAATATGTTGCCTTGCAACCCTAAACTCCCTTCCCGAGAGGCAGTTCTGTAGCATGGATGCTATTTTTCAGCCCAGGACAGGGTATCAATTGACTTGCAACAACTAGCCTGCTTCCATACACCGCTCACTGGCAGTGTGCTGTGAATTTCCTTTATATCAGCTACGCCTCACTCAAATTTACCTTTCAAGTGGGCTAATGAATGCAGTGCTACAGTCCAGACGCATTAAGAAAAAAAACCAACACACCCCAATTCTGGAGTACTGAATAGTAGAGAAAAAGAATCTAATATGACAGAGACAGGCTCCCATCGTATTTGTAAAACTTTCCCAGGAAGGAAATCCTGTCAACTTTCTAAAGTTCCTCATCTATCCAGACATTTCAGTTAGAGCTGTGTTTTTGTGTATAATAAATTGCTTCTAGTTGGCTGAAAATCATTTTTTAGCTCTTATCTCTGTGATCGGTTACCTCTGCTGTTCTTTAATGGCCTTCACCTCATTATGCAACTAGTCATTAAAAGCTTAGTATCCAGTACAATGGTAGCTTATGTAAAGTGATCTATGAGAGCTTTATATAGGCTTACCAGCCGCAGCCTTAATTTTACTCATTCGTCTTAATTTTTTGTAATCATTTTTTGTAAAGAGGGTATAATGTCAGGCATGCTTCCCTGCTACTGACAGATCCAATCTAGCAGATAATTACCATAAGGAAATTGATGCTTTAGTGTGCAGGGGAGAATTTAATTTACTCAGACATCCTACAGTACAATGCATTCCAAAAGATATGAGGATTTAAGTTTTTAAGAAATTAAATTTCACTATTTAACATGATTACTTATGTTGAACATCATTAACTAGCTTTTTTTTTAACTGTTTGATATAATTACAAGAACAGTTATTTGGTCTAAAATCCAAAGTCGTCTTTAAATAGGGGTTAAGGATCCATGAAGTACAAAAAAGAAGGTTGCATTCTTTCTCTCCCCCTCTCCAACACCAGCCTTCCAGCAACGGCATTAAAAAATCTATAGAGATTAACTGAGCCAATGCATGAACTGTAGAGCTTTTTCCAATGATGTTTTAATAGATCCTTTGTTATCAGCCCATTCCACCACAACTCCATCGGTCAGGAAAGCCTCTTTAGTCCTATTCACAAATACAAATTGCTCATAATGTTTCAAAAATGATAGAACCATGAAGGAGTTGCTGAGGTCCCAGTTAAGCAAGGTGATTAACTTATGTTTAATTTTGGGAAATTTGATTATTTCAAGAGAAATCCATGGGATTTAGAATTAGATTAATTTAATTAATCTCTATAAAACTGTTCAGTCTCCATGATAAAGCATTGTTTCTAACATACAGCATATATACCTTGTGAGCAGTACACAGAGCACAAGCAGGAAGGCCCAAAAGGTTGGGCCTTTTGAGAAATAAAATTCTTAAATCCTGAACAGCCTTCCTCTATAAAGTCCAGAAGCTTTGCTTTGATCACTGAATTTGCTTATTAACAATATTTCAACCAGAGAATTAGAGCAATGGAATTTTGTAAGCCTGCCCTTTTTACTTTTTTGTTTGTTTGAAGTTTTGCTAAATATTTTAAGACTTTTCCTTCTTTCCATTTGTCATAAGGTTGTACAGTCAGAGAACAAAAAATACAAAACTGTCAAGAGAGTACGACGAGTATCTGCAAGTTACAGGATCTATCAATAGAATTTGAATAGCATCTACAGCTACCTCATCCTCATAACTGTTGCACAAACAGAGCTAATGCCAATTTAAAGTATACTCTTAGGAGACATTTTTCATTCTGGATTAAAGTGCCCTTTCCAAGGATAGCAAGCCCCTATCACATGACACTCTAGAAATGATGCTGGCCAGAACCTTGACTGACACCCCATTAGGAGTGTGGTCAGGAAGGGATGGGGGTCTCTGCTTTAGTCTGGAACTGGAGAAAGCCCATGGGCTCCTGACCCACTGCAGTCTGATGAGCATTACTAGATGGTACAAAGGACTTCTGACGAGAGAGTGTTTTCTCTTATTCTTTATTATTTAAAAACAAAAAAGGAATTACTTCAGTAGGAGTAGAATAAGGCCAATCATCGGTACCTCAGATAATCTACTTGAAAATATCTTCTGTCTTTTCTTAAAACAGCTTTGTCAAAGGCACACTTTTCATATTTGCAGAAGATAAGCTAAGAAACTGTAAATAGGAGGAAGGAATTATATGACTCAGTATTATTTCTAAAATAAAAGGTAAAAACATGCCATTTTTAGTTACAGCCATAGATACTAGATGTAAAATGGAAAGAGCATAATGTCAGCAATGACATCAGCACTCACTTCGAAGTAGTTGTTTTTTAGAAATACTACGCTTTTAAGAATGCCCCAAAATGCAGAAAAGGGCCAGCGGATAACAGCATAAGCATGGAGGACATGACAATATGCTCTTAGACAGTCTGAAGGGACTGCATGTCACTGGAGTCAACATCTCCCTTAGGTCATGGCTTACCTGGCGGGAGCGTCTAACAGGGATGGAGGAAGCCAGAGGGAGCATCAGTGGCTCTAGCAGACATTGCCTTCTGCAGTGCTCTACTTGGGTCATTTCTCTTCCAAGAGAGAAGATCCACTTCCACTGGAAAATGTTTTCTCCTCAGTTTTTAACCATGATCAAGCTTCTGCCAGCAAAACTCTTCTACAGAATTTCTAAGGAAATTTAAACAAACAGAATAGTTCAAAAGGAATTGTTTCACTTTCTGAAGCTTGCCAGAAGTCCACCAGCTAACATAAACATCCCTTGCCTTGAGAAGAGATCCTTCCCTGGAAGGTATTTGCCTAAATGCTGAGCTTGGCTTGACTGTGCTTCAGAAAGGGGGTCCTTGGCAGCTGAGGAGATGAGTAGTTGGGGGAGGTACATTTATCATCTGTGCAAACACACCAAGGCCTCTCTCCTGCAGATGTTTGCAATCTTTTGGAAACCCCAGTCCTAAAACTTTTAAAATAAAGAGGAAAAATTCAATGGGCCCTCAATCAGTATCCCTAATTGTACTTTCTGAATTATTTTCTACCTTAGGCAGTTTGGATGGGAACTTGGCTAGTGCATAACATGCTAGCTGTGCCTTTGCTGGGCACTGCATCATCTGCTCTCAAACATGTGATTGTCTACAGGCACCTTACAAACTTCCATATACAGTATCTGTATGGAGCACAGTACACATTTATACATACATACACACATTTTTACTACATATGACTGTAAACATATATATAAAAGTATATATAGTGTAAAAAGCATATACTTTATACACTATACATATAAAAATGTATATAAACACACACTTCAGCTGTTTACTACGGCATGCACAGATGCATGTTGCTGTCAAGTCCAACTCAGCAACCTTCAAGCCTAGGAAATATTCTCCTCTTTTACAAGATTCTTTTTACAATGATTTTTTTTTTTTCATCTTACACCATACCCAGAGCTGTGAAAAAGCAGTGAGATTTTTTTATTTGGTTTTGGGGGTTTTTTTTGAGACAGAGCAGTGTGTTTCCCTTTCCCCTTATACTCAGAAGACAGTTTTACCTCACATTTCCAAAAAGTTGTAGCTTCACACAGAGGCCAGGTGTGGAAATTTTTAACCTGAGGGGTGAAAGTTTGAGCAAGCAGTTTAGGTGGGTGACTGAGAAGAGTGGGTTACAGTGGAAATTATTGCACAACATTAACAGAGATATGTAGGGGGATACCCCTCCTGTAATAGACTGGTTTATTAATGAGAATATGTAACAAGGTATGCTGTACCCTCTCAGCATCTAACAAAAGCCCTCACTTCCACCGAAGGATAATCAGAGACCATTTTTAACCTGGTGGGTGCCCAGGCATTTCCCTGGGAGAACAAAGTCTCGTCTCTCTGCCTAAGGTCTTAGGGCTCCTGGTGTTCAGAAGACATCAGATTGTTCATGAAACCATCCAACAAAGTGAAAACATGTGGTCCAGGATACTCTTTGGCTAGAGCTGTGTGAGGCAGAACCTGTCACTGCACACTGCAGGCAGCCAGGGGCACATCCAGAGGGAGCACTTTTTCGGGTGAAATATAGATTTGAAAGGCAGATTTGGAAACTATGAGAAAGAGGGTTGCCTCTCACTGAGGGGAGAAGGGCAGACAGCTTCTCATCTTGCTTCTTTATAAGGAAAGAGCAAATACGCTGCTTCTAGGATGAGCTCTCTCCCTCGGTAGAAATGGCAGACCTCCCTCCTGCCTGCCTCCTGTGCCGCAGCCATACAACTTATCCTGCAGGACCCTGGCTCCTGGGGAGCTGTTGGCACAAGCGCACAGCCATAACAGTGGCCTTTCACCACCACTGCCTCCGGGGCAGCACCACAACCAGAGCAGCCACACCACCCAGGCTCTCCTGCTGCCATTTTGCAGCAGTTACAAATCCTGTGCCAATATTCACCCTGTGGTGTAGGCTCTTTAAATTTATGTTAGGGCCCTCGAGATCACTAATAGGCTTTAATGGCCCTGATCAGTCTCAACTGGGGCCTTCACTCACCCCTATGATCACTGCAGGCTGGGGCTCCTCTGTAGGCACCCAGCCTGCCCTGCGCTGCTGCCCCACAGCCAGCTCTGGCCTGTGGGGCCTGGCCTCCCCCCGTACCAGACCCCGGCAGGGCTGCCCCACAGAGGTCTGTGCCCGGCGCCTGCCTTGGGCACGGCCACCAGCAGGCCCTCGTTGTACTCATCCTCCACAGCTGTGCAAAGCCAAGGGACAGTTTGGGGGTGGGGGGGCAGCAGGTGAGTCCCTGCCCATCATCGCTCAAGTGTGGTGGCACTGGAAAGCGGAGGGTGGGAGCCTTCATCCCAAACAGCAAAGATCTTCAAGCTGTCCAAAGGTATGTGCTTTATATTGGGTTGGGGTTTTTTTTAAAGTATGGGGCTGTGAAAAGGTTTCTTAAAAGTTAATATTAAGTTAGTCTTAAAAAAAAATAAAATTTACCATTTAACAAGTTTTTCCTTAAGGCTGAGTTTAAATTCATCTCAATTCTAGTTTTCTTGTCGTTAAGTAAATGAGTTTGTGGCTTTTTATTTAATAATTATGTTTTATTATAGCTGAGTCTGTCTAATATAATAGAGGATGGGTTGGGTTGGTTTTTTTTCCTTCAGCTGTGAACCCTGTGTTTTTCCTGGAGCCTTCCACAACGGTGGTGTGGGGAGGCACAGGGCAGCACCGCCATTTTCCAAAGAGGCGGAAGTCTCTGGCCCCCATTCTACAATTATGTGTCTGTTTACCTTCCTTACTTTAGAGGTTTCTGTTAATTGCAATAATGTTGCTCATTCCAGTAAATATGCACATAAGCAGGCCTAGCAAATGGCTAGATAATCCCCTTTTCTGATATTTTGGCTTTGCTGGAGGGGGGGTGAGGAAGAGGGGTAGCCCCAATGAGGCTGGCAGGGTTGCCTGAGGGAAGGGAGCTTTCCCAAGTGCTGGGAAAACTTCAACCTGGGACACATGGCTGCTTTCCTCCATGACATTATCAGCACAACCAGCCTGACAAGCCTTCCTGTGCCCTACAGTTGCTGCAGGAAAAAAAAACCCAGTGCGAAAGCTTCAGTGTGCTCCTCGTTTGACACAGCCTTCATGCCTGAATCACACTTACTCGTCTGCAAATTCCCTACTCAAGGAAGAAGCAGTAAGGGAAGACAGAGGTTTGGGAAAAGACAGGAAATGAGCACGCTGACAGCATGGGAAAGGTTGCAACCGAAGCAGTAAACCTTGACAACTTAGAGAAAGAGGGAGATGTGGTTGGAAAATAAAATGACTGGAGGAAGAAGTGGAGATGAGGATAAAATGGCTGGTAAGGGGTGTAGAGGTGCAAGTGAGTTAAGGGACAGAGCACAAATATCTTTTCCTCAAAGAAGAGATGCAAGTGCCTGGGTGTGTAAACAGGTAGGAAAGGATAGCTGTATGGGCGTATTAGTTTCTTTCTATGAAGGTGTAAAGCCAAAATTCCTATTGCTTTATAAATAGATGGTTTGGGTTTGCAGAAAAAATAAGAAAAGCTATGGAAAAACTTTGCTACTATTGAATTAATTGATAACTGTTTAGCGCAGAGTTGGGTAAATGCTAATCACCTGAAAATCCCCCACATGTTAGCTAGAGACAACTCTACTGAAAAATTTAAGCCCCTCGTCCCCATGCCCTGAAACAAAAAAGAAAAAAATCCAAACCTCACCCTCACTAAGCTGTCTGAAATGTCATGTTATTTTTTAAAGTAAATCCATCTTTGTAGCCAAATAAAGGAAAATATTTTTAAAATGTACTAAAATTCTCTTTGCTATCTATTTCTCCTACTACTTCCCTTTTATATGGGAATTCAGTCACACTCACCTTCACTTTCTTCCTCTTCTATAAGCAATTTGACATCCCAGTCATCTGTTCTAAGATGTCTTATTTTCAAAGAAATTTCCTGCAAGTGAAGAAATTAAAATGAATCATCATAGTCTTCAGTTTACAGATACCTAAAAAGCACACGGAAAAGTTTCTTGTGTGAACTCAAGTCTATGGTTTAGAGCTTGATAAGAAAGGATCTAGTAAATGAATGTTTAATTATTTTATATTTATTAGCTATTGAGATTTCTCCCCAGCTTGGAGACAGAGACTCCAAATTGGGGAGATATCTTTTGACACACAAATATTTCCCTAGTCCATTGAAAATGGAACATGGGATTAAGACAGCTTTAGATAAAAATTGACCTATGGTCTGATCGAACACGGGCTTTCACCAGAGAAGCAAGTTCAAGTCCTCACATTCTGAAAGAGTCCTGTAAGCATTTAGTTACAAGTAAGGTTGCTCACCTTCTACAGAGATGCTTGGCTTACATCCCTAATTCACAACTAGGGAGTGTCTTCTCAGGGCAGAGGGAGAGGTTTCTCCTTGTAGGAAAAACATGTCTCATGGTCTCGTAGCTGGGGCTGTAGCTGCACTCCCCTCCTTGGCAGTTTTTGAGTGCTCTAGACAGCTGCTGATTCGTCTGGGGACCCAAGCTTGAGCATTTATCTTCTCTGTATTTGTGTAGGGCTGTTGAGTGCCCAAGTCAAAGCAGTAAATTCTGTGAGATTGCAAGGTGAATATGTCAGTGCCTTTGTTCTGCAAATCTAGGCTTTTATCTGTATCACCTAACTCTCCATCTAGGGATAGATGTATTTTCCAGTATTGGGTATTTTTTGGAGACATCCTGATTCCTTCCTGGGGGAATTTAAAAAAAAACTACTACAGATGTAGGATGAGTGTCCCATATAATGACTCATTCCAGTTAGGTACACAATGAGGAGTAGCATGCAGTTTTAAATATCAGTCATTTGTATCTGGTAATGAATATTTCTAGTTTCAAGATGACTAGTATAAGGGCATCTGTGTTTCATTCTAGAGCAAAGAGAATCAAAGGAATATCAAAGAACAAGAAAAAAAGTGTATTTAACAATAACTCCTTTGTGTTCATTTGACTATGAAAAAAATTACATATTTATGCAAAGCACAAATGCCCAGGGCCACCCAGCTTCACAGCAGACCTAAACTAGCAGGGCTTCAAGTGAAGCCATTTTGATAAGCACCTTGCCTTCATGTGGGATGCAAGAAGGGATCGTATGGGATCAAGCTGTTTTGCATCCCACTGCACAGAGTGCCAAAGAAACCCTGCAACTCAGCTTCACATCAGAGGAATCCTAGGTTGGAGTGGAGCCAGCAGAGTAGCTCTGTTGTGCTGTCTGTCCAGAAAAAGAGGGGGCATGGCCAGAGAAGTGCTGTATAAAGAAGATTTCTTCCTACAAACAGAATCAGTTGAGCCCAGAGCAAGCTGTATGGACACTGTGCTCTGCACTTGGGACGTGCTGCGCATGATCACAGATCTAGCTCTGCCTTGATTCAGTTGAGCTTGAGTACCAAAGCCACTGTAACCGAGTCAGCAAAACATCAATCACCGTGGGCTGTACAGAGTTGCCTGGAGTCCCAGGGGCACCCAGAGCAAGCCTGTGCTGGAGGCTGTGCTGTTGCTGTGGCACTGCTAGGATGAAGCTCTCTTGGTCAGATCAGTCCATGCTAGAGGGCTATATCTCCATCTGCAAATGCAAACATGCTCTATGAGTTGTTAGAGGGGCTGACGAGCTCCCTCATACCAGCAGATCTGGCTCAATGTCAGTTTTTCCTCCCAGCCATACTCTAGCATGACCCAACCAAAGGCCAGAGCCTACACTGCAAAATCTCAGGTGTGCTGGGAAAATACTACTCTGTCAGAATGAAGTGTACTCTTTATGTATTCTTTTATTGGCTCAATTTCAGTGTTGAAAAAATATAAAATTTTTGTTTGAGATTTGCCTTTCTTCTTTGTCATTGTATTTGTTCTTGGCTAATCATAGGAATAGAAGCTCTTGATAATGAACTTGTCCTTCCTAGCTTTTAAATGCAAGTGTCTTCAAACTGCCTCTGTTTTTAAGATCAACTTAACATAAGTTCACAGCTCATAGTGAACAGTTTAGTGTTTTCTCTCTGTATATATAGAACAGAGAGAATTAATGAGGAAAAGCATAGCTAAAAGGCTCACTGGGACTTTTACCGGAACCCTATCTAAATTTTAATAGTAAAAATCTTTAAAAATCCTGCAACTTACTGGGATTCTCACTACTTCCTTCTTTCAAACAGCCTGATACGTTTCTAGAAAGATCTTTCCCAATTTATTTTTCGTGTACACTTCCTACTCCGAACTCAAAAGAATGCGGTACAGATTTCTTCTCGACAAGTGTGTACACAGGCAAGTTCCATGGCCTCACTTTTCAGGGAAATCTCTACTTTTGTTTAAAAGCACGTGTTCTCTGAGCAGATGGTCATTTACATTTTCAGGTTGCCACCTGAGCTTTATCTTGTAATTCCAGGAAGGGATGGGGTTAACACTTAAATGTTTGTGTTAAGCTTTCAAAACTTTAACATACAAGGATGTCAGGCTGTTCTGTCAGTGAAAATTTGAGATTTTTCCACTTACAGAAACTGATTAAATTACATTGTATTCTAGGGGTCTGAAATCAGGGTTCTTTGTTGGTTTGTTTTTTTGTTGTGATGTAGATAAGTATTAATCAGAAATAGAACCAAACAAAGAAATAGATTCATATCTTGGCACTCGGAGTCCTTGATTTGAATCTAGCAGATTCAAACCCTGTGGTCAAGCCTTTGCTCTTGGTTAGACTTACATTTCATCCAGAGTTTCTTGGTGCTCTGTATTTACGATAGAAGAGTGATAAGAACCTCTGCCTCTGATACTCACCAACCTCTGCAAAGTGGCTCTTTTAAAATAGTTGCTCTCACAGCATATGATTTGGGGGAGAAGAAAAAAAAACCACTAAAAACAAAAAATGGAATCTTATCAGCTGAGATTTTGATTTAGTTTACTTAAAGAAGGCTTTGTTGTTCTTGTACCTGTATATACTTACATAAGTATATACTTACATAAATGCAATTTCACAACACTTCAGACTATGCATTCATTGGCTTTAATGAATTGAAAAATGTGATTTAATTCAAAAGGTTTTTCTGTTTATGAAATGAAATCATATTTCCCTCTTTTGTGTGTTTTAACATCCACGCTTTGCAGCACAGAGACAGTTTTAAATATTGTGATATTCCTATTGTTAGGCCTCTCACTCAATAAAACTGTATGTGAGAACACTTACGGTAAAATAGAGGTTACTGAGCTTCGTCATATTCAAGAATTAGGCATGCCTACATAACGAATTTCTTTTAGTGATCTGATGATCATTACTGTTGCAATGGAGGAAATTACTATATTCCTTACTCAAAACATTCCTACGAAGTCAAGCATGACTATCAACCATACATGAATTCGTGCAAAAGAAGCCTACAAAATGTAGGTGTTCCCCTTACATCAGCTTATATCCTGTTGACAACTCAAATGACACTAGGCCCATTTATTAGTTTCTAGTGGTTTAACTGACAACTTTTGGTCTCATAAAATGTACTATAAATACTATCCGTAGCACAGCTTTGCTGTTTAGTGGTACACCAAGTGTTCAGATGGTTGAGAATGCTGTTTCCCAATGGGAAATGTGGCATTTGGCATTCGTTTATTCCAGTTTCCTTTGAGGATATGAAGGAAAGGTTTTAGCAAAGTAATCCCTGAATGAAAAACAAGCAACAAAATGATTAATACCAAAGCACTGGACTATGGAATGGATGCTAAAGTGCAAACTTTATTATACCTTAAAAGTAGATAGGGTGATTGCATACTTCTACCTCTACAGGGAAATACATGTTTGTTCTTTCCACACATGAGGTTGGTGGGAAAATTGCATGGGATTGATTTCATGAGTTTGGAAATGAGCCCTGGTGTTGAGAATGACTTCAGAGCCCCAACTCTGAACTCACTTGGCAGCATTGATGTAGGAACCCCTTGCTCCCAGCGAAGTCAGTCCTGCCAGTGGTTTCAACACAAAGAAGGTTTGGCTCAGAAAGGACAAGTTGTGATATAATGAAGTCCCACCATGGGGTGAAAAAACCTGGATTTGTTTTCATCTGGAACAGGACAGTTTGTAGAGAGGGAGGAAAAAATAGCCTATGCACTTATTCCTCTTGGTTTTTCTAGAGCTATGCTGATCCTATCCTGTCAGGAAAAGCAAAGAAATTAAAAAAGACTGTAAAATGCAGGTTTAGCCAATGTAAGATTAACACATTTGCTGAACTATAATCTCAGTCTTTCAGTACTTAAGTTTACTGTGTTCCTCATCTGCATAGAGTGTATATTGATCTTTTCTTCTTCTTGGCCTCCTGCTTAAGGACATGAGGGTTATGGGGCTGTGCTCTTACACCACCTTAAGCGCAGGGAAACTGCTTGGTACCTTCCAGCTAAATTTAACATGATCCTGCCCACCTTTCTAGAGGATTCATGTCTGTATGAAGAAAAGAGCCTGAAGTGAGAGAAAGCAGAGAAAAGTTCGCCCCTGCCCAACCTAATGACAGAGGGCAGAGGACCAGCTGCCCAGTGACTGGGCTGCCGACATGTATTGCCCAGAGGCAGCCACCAAGCACCTGCCTTCCTCTCGACTAAGTGTACAAGGGATGTGGGAAGAGAGCAGGGGCAGAGAAGAGTGAGAGATCAGGCAGCATAGGAGGGGGTTGGGGCTTTTAGGAGCAGGGTATGTGAAGAATGGGGTATTTCATTCCAGAGGAAAAAATGCTTCATACACAAATAACTTTTTTTTTTCTTTCAGTCTAAACTAAACATTCTGATTCTTTTTCACAGTTTCTTTTTTACACAACCTTTCCCTGCCCACACTAACCCACATTAACCAAGCCTATGACAACATGGAGTTAGCAGTTTGGGTGGGCTGTACATTTCCCTCAGGAAGATTTTAACCATTACTTAGAAAAATGAATTAAAACCCTCATGTGAAGGTGAGGATGCAATGAACTGAAACAGTTAAATGCTGAGGTCAGAATAAGACATGAGACCACAAAACCATTTTGTTCAGCCTCAGAATAATAGCCTCCCTGCTGAAGCAAACAGAAAATGTGTTGCCTGTGCAGATAAGGGAACCTTAGAGTACCTTGAAACTGTGATTCAGCATACTGAAGTTACTACTGCTTTACAAGAAGGTGCTGACTCATTTACTAATTGCATGGCAATAGCAAAACAATCAAAAAGTGTCACTCTTTTCTCCAGAAAAAATTAGGCATTATTATTAGTAGTGATCATGAGCAAAGAAAGGCCAGAAATGGCTTTTGGGAAGTCAATATGATTCCGTACTCTCCAAAGCTAACACCCATGCTGGGAATTACAGACAACTTTCAATAACAAATCTGATCACTGGTAACAAGTGAGGTGCTTGTTCTTCCCTGGTTCTAGATGCTTGGTGTCTTTTAGTGTGATGAGGAAGGTCTTAATTTGAAGGAGATTGATCAAACTTTGAATGTCATCCTGAGGAACCATTAGAGACAGAGAAGGCACTCAGAGAGAGGTTTAACATTTTTTCTTCTCTTTCATGCTTTTTAAGGCAAGTTGACAGATTAGATCAATGACCATCTTTTTTTTTTTTTTTTTCTTTTTTCCTTCTTCACAACAGCAGAGAAATAATGTCTGTCCCTGCCAAGATCTACTGAATACAATAAATGTCTATAACAGTGTAGTTGTTAATTTTTTATATGCGAGTCAAATACTTTTCCATCAAAAATGGCATGCTAACTGAGAGTTAATTTTGTTCAGATTTCCTAACAGTGGATGCACTAAAAGTCAAGCAAATGCCAGTTAAGCAGTCATTAGTATCTGGTCAGTGAGTCCCAGTTGATGCACCATACAGCATTGCACTCTGATTTTATCCAGGACAAGTGATACTGCACTTCCAGCATATGACCACCCATGCTGCAAACCTCCAGTTACTTCCACACACACACAGATTGACTCCAGCTTCAGTCATGTGAGAGGTCATATGGAAACACGGGCTTATACTGTCTGAACACACAGTGTGCCTGGAAGTTTGGAGCTCTGTTCAAATTGGAAGGTAGTGCTATGGAGTCTACCACATGTGCCTTGCTTCCTGATTTCATACCTCCTCGCAGATTAAATACCTGTTCAGTAATTTTGAAGTCCTCCTGTGGCCTTGTCTTTTTCTAGAGAACTTAGTAGAATGGATGCCAGAGAAGCACTGTAGAGAGATGCTGGCTACATATTTCTGGGTTTGTAGAGGTGGTAAGGGCACTTCCTTGAAACTGACATTGTGTCCATGTGAGACACCAATGATTTGGTTTGTGTACAGGGATGTAGCCCTAACTAGCTCAAAAAATGCTTTGTAGAGAGATGAGCTTGCTTTTTTGATAACTCCTGACTGAAACGCTTCAGGAATCTGAAAGCAAAGACACAGCTTAAGCTAGTATTGATATAACCTTCTCAAATCTCTCACGATGGGAACAGATGGTAAAACTGCCCCATGCTCCTCCTCCAAGAGTTAAATACTTACATCAAAACCACTTCTCTTTCTTGTAAATTAAACGAAGGCAGGGCAGGTATGGAAACCATGAGCAATGACCAATTTGCAAACATAGCTCTCATTCTTCATCTAGACCAACATATGTGCCTCACACCCAGGGAAACTGTCTCTTCAGCAGACCTGGGCAGTGGATTCAAAGTGCTTGCTCTGCATCTCTCACAGTAGGTCTGAAACTTGCTTTTTCTCTATTCTAGCTGAGCAATTCATTTAGTATGTTTATAATGATCCTGCTACCGCCATTTGTTCTTTTGAAAGTACTCACTGTACTAAGAGCTGGTGACCTAGAAATATAAATCCCACCATGGCTTGGCAGGAGCGAAGTGCATAGCTGCCCAGAGGAATCAGGACTTTAGCAGTTGTATGGTGTGCCGGGAGATCAGGGATTTGCCTGGAAGAAATAAAAGTACCTGTAGGGTTAGGCAGCTGTTGAGTGGAATGGATAGCAGTAGCACATATGTGCTGGATTTGTGTGTCCCAGTACCTCCTGTGAATCCATCCCAAAGCTTTCCTACATTGCCCTGCCAAAGTGACTCAAGTCTAACCAATTGAGAGATGAGAAGCTAGGTCACTTTTTATGCTTTTTGCTTATGGTTCCCTGAAGGGTTAATTAGTATATAGCAATAATAGCTCCTTGGTCTTTTCACAGTACTTTTCATCAATAGAGCCCGGCATTGGTTTTAGGGGAAACTAAGGCAAAAAGCAGGTATTTGCCCAAATTCACACATCTAGCGAGGCTTAACACTAAAGGCAGCTCTGCTTTGTGTATTGACTTTTCTTTCCACGTGACCCCAAAGCCTGACTTTGGAACTCAACACTTAAAATTCGCCTATATTGCACATTCCTGAAGACTTGTACTAGCTAAAAATGAGAAATACCAGAAAATATTGCAAGAAAAAAATATCTCAATTGAAATTGGAAGGAACTTGGACAGCAAATTCACTCAAACAGGATCTTAATCCAAAATTAAAAAATGCATACTTTCCCATGAGTATGTATATGATACATTATTGTAGTTATATAATTGTATGGCATTACACAGCCACATGATGCAGTATATAATCACCTAATCCACTATAGGAAACACATAAGCAGAGGACAGTCTCCACTGAAAGTATTTCATGCTCAGGTATTTGGTAATACAACCATAGCAGCATGCACACTCTCCTCTGCATTTGGTTTTCATGGGGTCTATTAAGAGGCAAGTCAATGAGGAATTGTAGCCTCCCTCCTCCATGTGCTCATAAGAGTCACAGAAATAT
>JAOXJM010000012.1:85648018-85675474 GCA_026413425.1 Tringa solitaria
GGGGGAGGAGGTTGATTTGGAGGTGCTCCACTGTTCTCTTTCCATAATTTATTTTGAGAAAACTTATTAAGCACTGATTTTTGAATCTGACCTGTAGCTAATTCCTCGGCTGTATGGCTATAATGAAGCTTATTGCATCATGTCCTTGGTCGTCTCTTCCTATGGCAAATTTCCCTTTTTTTTTTCTTTTCCCATCAGGTAGCCTTTCAACGTTATCTCTAAATATGTAAGTCTGTTGTGGTTCTTATGATATTTTTAATTCTGCTAGTTGCCAGGAACTGCTCTAAACAGCAGCTAAAGCCTTATAATTTTTTTTTTCTCTGTCTTGAAAACAGTTAGTTACAGCTGTGTGGCTTCTTCACACTGTTTATATCATATAAAGACCTAAAGGTACAGTGCATTTTCTCCTCTAGTGATCTGCTACCTGGCCTTTTCATTCTCTCTTCCTTTGAAAAGCTTCTGCCTCTGCTTCCTCCCAAAGATGCTTCCTCCCCACATCCCTGGCACATAGTTTCCCACTATGCCTTGTAGCTTTCAATCCAGCACAGGAGGCAGTGAAACTGCTGTAGAAACATGAGGAGCTGCTGCCATCTTCCTGGCTGTGGAGGATCCCTGCAGAGAGGGGGATTCTCTGGGCAGAAACCACAAGCTCCCTCTGTCACATAAGCAGTACCAAAGCGGGTAGCCGGATGGAGAACCCAGCTAAATACTATCTTGTTGGAGGAATATCTGTTTGAAGAATAATGTGGTGGTAATTGAAAATGTACCTCACACTATTGAGCTTCTTTGGCTGATGGCCTCACTGTTGAGTTTTGCTTTCCCTACTGTTTCACATGGTCTCTATGTGACACTTACACAGGCAAAAATGAGGTGTTGCTCGAAGAGTTTCCAGAGCAAGAGTAATGGGGGGGGGTTGTTTCCTGGAGATTAGTTTATAGTTGGTGTGACTCAACCCTGATAAGATTGTAAGAGGGTAGCTGATCATGATTTCTGGTTGGGTTTTTTAAATTTTTTTTTAAAAGGTCTATTTGTGACCCAGAGTGCTATTTTATGACTTGCATTTGTTCCTAGAGAAGCCAGAAAGCTACTGCAGTCAACAGCTGAAGGGTTAGATTTTAAAGGATGAGTCTTTGTGATCTGTGTATTGCCTTGTCTTTGTCACATGGCTCATCGAGGTGGTACTGCCAACGAGCTCGTATACATACTGTATCTATGCTTCAGGGAAAGTCTGCACCTGAATGTCTCTGGCCTGCAGGTAACTGCTTTTGCAAAGCTTTTGCTTTCTACCTCAAGAAAAAGTTACATTCAAAGACAAGGGTGCAGTCTCAAGCTACATAGGACCAGTAGCCGGGTACTCTCAAAATCCAGGCTAAGGCTCCTTCTTCCTCAGTGTCACTACACGTAAGGCTGTATGTATGAGGTAGGGGACTTAAAGGTTTATGTTTAATGCCGAGGGGAAGACTCTTAGACTGGAAAAAGTTCAGTAACGTGAGTGTCGAACTCTGTTTCAATGAGAGGACTTTGGGGCTGAGAGCGCTGTCACTGCAAAATTTTGCCAGTATTGCTGCATTAGTTAAGGGTGAGAAACTAAACACAGCACTGCCATATATATATATGTTAGGGGGCTGCAAACAACCACCGTGATCCTTTTTCTGGCAATGTATGTGGTGTATGAGGAAGGTAGTTTAGGAGTGCTAGACTAAGGGCTCTCTGACAGCCGAGGCTGTTTGTAGTGTGCCTGGAGGATTTACAAAATGATCAAAAGAATTTTGGAGAAAGTGGTTTGAAAAAGAAAAAAAAGCGGATTTCTGTTGCTAAAAGGAAATGTTTATGTGCAAAACGTCTAATTCTGGTGAATATTTGGAGCATGTTAGTAGGTGAGAGAAAATGGCTGAAAAAGGAAAAATACAACATATGAAAAATTCCAACTTTTGAATTCTGTTATTAAAAATCTTTTGGTTTGTGGTGTGATTTTTTTTGTTTGGTTGGTTTGGGTTTTTTTATTAGTTCTTCAGGAGGAAAACAGTTTTCCCAGTAAGGTCTGTTGAGGGGTCTGTGAGAACTGGCATTAGTTATGTGGTAAGTATAGTAAATGATGTTTAAGATTTGCTCGAAAAATCAGCTTCAAATTTAGAGCAACAGATAGTTTTTATTATAACTACCTTTTCCGTTTGGAGATAATAAAACATCACATTCATAATTAAAAGACCATTCAGAGATGCATAATGGTTCAAGTCTAAGAGTTGCTCAGTAGAGGAGAGTCTACTCTGAAGTATTTACACTAACACTTTTGATGCTTAGGAAGAGCAACATTTTCGGAGGCTAGTCTGAATGTGCTCCCCGCTTAGCAGGGTGCAATGCTCAATGCTCTCTTCTCCTACCTGCTGCCCACCCAGATTAAGTGAGAAATGTTTGAGCGTCTTGCTATATATAGTCAAGACTTTATTCTCTCCTGCTGAGGTCAGTGGGAGGTGCTGAAACTGAGATGGGGGAGGAAATGAGCCGTGTGGGAGCGAGCTGGTGCCTCCTGAAGCTAGGAGGCACTGGGAAGAGATGGGTCAGCTTCAGCCATCACATCCAGCAAACCTGTCAGTGGGAGTGCAAGGCAAAGAGGTGGTGCAAAAATAAGTGTCACTAATACTTGTGTGGAGGTGGAGTGGGGCGTTTGCTTCAAATGAGGTGCTTGGGCTGTATGAATGAAGCTGCAGAGGAAAGGATGGGCTGAAAGATGCAGGTTAGAGGAAATTATGAATATGCTTGCAGCTCCCCTTTGTGAGCTGGCAGAATGTGTGCTGGGACAATCTCCATATGGGTTGTGCAGGAATGACAGAGAGAGTCATATATTCCAGTAGCCATATGTGATAGGAAAGTTCGCTTTGTCATGGCTGGGTTATCTATCATCTGTAATAGGCATTATTGTTATAATCTCTGTAGTTGACCAGACAATATTCCTCAACTCTGAGAACTTTCTTCCCCTCAAGTTGAAATCTGGTAATGGAGAAAGACATGAATTTCAAGTGAATACTTTTTTTTAACTTTTTTTGTTGTTGTTTGGGGTCTTGTTGTTTGTTTTTTTTTAATTACAAGTCTCTATCTGCAGTAATGATTGATTCTTAGTTGCACTGATATCTCCTAGCTTGAAGAGCTGAGTGCTTCATGAACAGGTGCAAAGAAGGAGTCCCTGCTCTGAGCATCTCTCAGCCTTAGAGACTTAGAGACAAATGGTGCATCTACTTTGGGAGAAAATGAGTGGTGTGTTAACTTTAACTTTTTTTAAATAAGGAGTTTAAATTAAAGGCATATTAAACAGTTAAATTGCAGGAGAATGTTAACACAGTTTTAAATGGGAACTGCAATTTATTCTCCCTGTATTTCATAAGTTTGATAGCTAACTATGGCCACTGAACAAGAATTAAAGCAACTTCTACATAACCTGGCACATGCTTTTCAAAAATAAATTCTTTTTCTCAAGTAGATGACATTCCTTCCATGAGGAAGGAATGTGCATCATCTTGTTTTTACAATGGGAAAATGTTTGTGGTCACAGAATAAAAGCTAAGTGAGGAATTGGATGCACGTTCTCTTAGCTGAAAAACCTTTCTTTGCTGGTTTCTCTTAGAATTCGAGGAACATCTGTGTGTTTATACATGAATCAGGCTCCTCTGGATTGGGTAGTAGCCACTTCCAGCTCAAGGAATCTGAAGCAGCTTTATGATGTCAAACAGGCAAAATTTACATATCATTCATATTTCAGAAGAATACATGTGACTAGTATATTCATTGGGAAAATATTTTTTTTTCAAACCAAATGAATGAAAAAAGAGTTGATGTATTGGATAGAACACTATGTTTTGGAATTAGAAAAGAAAAAAGGAAAAGTAGAGTGGAAAAGAGGAACTATTTTATTAGGCTGCAACTTGCATTCTTTATTTGGCATCTGTTTCATTATCTCCTATTTCCTGATGATAGCGTAATGTCCTCTCTTTTCCTGTTACCTAAGCACTTTACAGAACATGTGTTGCATGCCTATTGCCAATCATGGACAATTTGACATTCTCAGCTTCTTTTTACATGACTCGACATCAGTTCTTTTTCAAAATACCCCCACACACACCAGCAGAATACATTTTCCTGTACACATTGCTGCATTACACTCTGAAGAACGGTAGATGTTGTCTGCAACAAATATTAAGGCTACAGATCCACTTGTGCGCACTTGGACTGAGCTGTTGTCCTTTACTATTACCCTTTTGGCAGTCAGGGGGTGCTTTTGGTGGTCCTGGGGCATGGCACAGCCTGAACCTTTTCAGGCATTAAGAGGAAACCACCCTGTTCCAACCTCTTCCCAGGGTGGGTTTTAAACAGCAGATTTAGACAAGCTGTAAGATCTTTTGAAATCACTGTGGATGTCTTACAATGTTTTGTGGGCGGTCTGAACAGGTTCTTTATGTGAAACCGAGAGATGTGTTCCCTAGCTCATGTATATTCCCATATGTAAATACAAAGTTGAGCTGACATCTGCTCTTACGCCTGCTGTGATGGGTTCTTCTTCATGCTGGAGAACCAATTACCTCCCAAGTACAGGTCCACCCCTGCCGGGTAGCTCGCAGCTTCCTCCATTCAGCAGATGCAAATCTTGGAAACATCACCAGCTCTGAAATGCTCTGACTCTACCACCTGATCCTTGGTCACACTGTCTATCTGGGGCCCTAAGTGAGAGACATGAAAGCATGCCCTGCTCAGAGCATCTCTCATCACTGCTGGCTTGGCTTGACATGGTCTTACCCCTGCATGACAGCATTTTTGTCTCAAATATGTGGATTGTAGCTGTGTGGATCTGCACCACAGGGACTTCTTTACAACACTTTCTCATAGGTAGTGACCTGACTGAATCATCACTTCTGAGGTCAAAGGCAGGAACACTGGAACTATTACCTGAATCTACGCCTTCCCTGTCTTTCTTTTTCAGTGTCGTCATGCACATGCTTAGTATCTGATCCTCTCATCTCCATTTTTCATCTTCTTTGATGTAACTGGGAAGATACAAGTATCTTATCATCAATGATCAGTGACTTATTTTCAATAATCGGTGGGTTTGGGTCAATGCAAGTCCACAGTAAATGTCAATATTTTCTGACTGATGTGGGTTTTCTGAGTTCAGTGATGCATTTTCTTGTCAGATTTGGCAGTTCATTCTGTAGGGACTCCAGTACAGGCTGTGAAGTGGTAGGATTTCCTTTGTCATTTCCCTGCCTTATGTCTAGACATTTTTCTTTCCATTTTTCATTATTTGTTTCACAATGTATATACTGGATTTGGATTGGTGCGCACATGCTCTTTGCTGCTGTTTGCCCTGCTATGAGGGCTTCTTTCCTTGACTGCAATGAACTAATAGCTATTAGGGTTTCTTTTGCAACTTCTTGATCAGTAAAGATGAACTTGTTACCTGGAGTTTCTGCAAAGGCTTGTTTCTTGGATGACTTCATTTTAAGGGGAGTCTTTCTGATGTCTCCAATGACGCAGAGTGGGGATGTGTGAATGCTAGCAGCCTCAGGTAGCTAACATAAGTATCTGATCTGCTTCTTTTACTTCGGTTTTCAGGTTAAAATAACAAACCCGAAATACTTTATTTCTTGGATGTCTAATTCTGCCAGTGGTCACTGTAGTGGCCAAACACAGCTACCAGGACTTCCTGCTTTTCAGGTACCAGTCCTGGCAGTGTTCACTAAAAAACTGCTGTGGCGGTTATTTAATTAACAGCCCTGAGCTGCTGGAGACCACACTTCCTGTAAAAATATTTTAAAACATTAATATATGGCTATCAGATATTACTATGCAGAGCAAGAAGCTGATGTACCCATAGCCAGAGAAAAATGATATTTTATCTGTAATGTATAGAGCATATATTAATCAGCAATGGTTCCTGAATTGCTAGTAGGTAGAACTTAAATATAATTTAACATACAGTATTCTACTAAATCTCCAATATTCTCCTTCTTTTAAGCTACTTTTAGGAAGGAGCTGTAGTGTACATTTACTTGGGTAAGTCCATAGTTCTGTTGTGTTTATGTAGATATTAATACATACCTTCTCACTTATGTTTCTTATTAAAGGAAGTGATTAGATGTGAGAAACTCTTGCGTGGGAATGTGGAGAATGACTTATGATCTTGACTGTTGTCCAAGCAGAATCCTAGGGAAAAAATTGTTATACTCCATAGATGATATCATATTACAGTATCACATTATGTATCACTTAAACTAGCAAACCCCTCTTTAAAGTGCCTTACATGCATATGTTTTTTTTTTATATTAAACACCATCTTGGATATAAAATTTATAAAGAAATAATTTTTCCGCCTTACAATTGTAGTTTGTAGGATTCCTCTCATAAGCTTGCCACACATGAAATCTGCAGTGTTTCAAGGCAGGGACTTTAGCTGAGGGATATTAATGTCATGACAGTAAGGGTGATAGAAATAGCCCTCTAAGAGTACGTCCAGCCCTTGCAGCCAGGGCGGCTTTCATGTGTGAATCCTCCATTGGTTCCTCAAGCAGCAAGTGGGCATGAGATTGAACGATCTGGTTTAAGAATAGAGACTGAAGAACAAGAAATTCCTGTTCATCAGAGTTTTTTGTCTCATCTGGAACATCTAGTGCTTCAGAGGAGGGGGGTGGAAGTACTATTGCAATAAGGGGGTGGAGGAGGAGGGCTCTAACTGCCTACGCTTTTCCCTATAAAAGTACACCAGCTGAGTGCAATGATAGGAACACGGGAGACCTGAATAAGAGAACCTCTCTTGTCCCTTTTGAACTGTGTAAGCATGGACCTTTGGCTAGAGCAACTATTGTATTGAACGGTGAGCAGCTGCTGCTGCTATGCAATTGAGACCTGAAGTCTATTTAGAGAAATAATTGCTTTAGTTTCCAAGATGCTCCTGGAAATAAGATCTAAATTTCTCATTATAGTATTACCTGGCAAAATACAGTATGTTCTAAACAATAATTAAAAATTCTTAAATTAAAAATTCTTAAAGAAGACAAGTTAGTCTTCCTGGTTTGTAATGGAGAAAAAAGTAGGAACAAACAATCCTCTTGTAAAGGGGGGAATACTAATTGTGTCCTGTTCTCTCATCGGAGTGAGAAATGGAGCACCTGCGCTCGCCCTCTCTGGAGTAGTGCTTGGGACTGTGTTTTTCACTTGGAGTATTTTTCCTTCGAAAGAAAAAATAAAAAGCTAAAAACAAAGAGAAAGAATCTGGGTATCTTTGTTTTTCCAGCCCATCCCACAGGCTATCATGTAGAGAGCTTTATTTTCTAAATTTATTCCAGATTAACTGGTGCATTTGGGTAATTCTTTTTTAAGTTGCCCCTTCTTAGATTGCTTTTAAGGCATAAAGCTTTTAAAATGCACCCAAAATTCTGAGTAACTTTTAAAAGCATAGGCAGCTGGCATATTTCTTGGATTTTGATGTTAAATGCCCTTGTTCCTTTCTTATACTGATGGTCTTCATGATGCTTTTTAAGAATGACAGAACTGACAGTGCACACAGTGGAGGAACACAGGTAAGGCCCTAAATACACAAAAAATTATTCATATAAAAATTGTCTTCGAGTCACTTCCTAAATACTATCTAGTACTGGGAATCAGGACATTGGTTAAGAGGTTGCTACTTCTGAGAATTCATCTCCTGCATTTTATAGTTAAGAATTTCTTCCCTTTTTTTTTCTACTTCACAACAAAGATTATAACACTTGCAATCTCCCTTCAAAGTGTGGCAGCAAGACTAATAATTTTCTCTAAAGTCATTCAGTTGAAAAACAAATTTTCCTTGCATGGCACCCAAGTTCTGAACCAAACTTAAGTATGTTATCATTTTTATATCAAATAAAAATAGATAGCTTAGCATTTTAGGGCTTTGCTTTCTACTTTTTTGTTTTCTTTTTTCCTCTTCTGTTCCTACTAGCCCAGATGGGTAAGAACTGAGGCCACAGGATTAAACCATCAACAACAAAAGACTTGTTTCCAGAATTTAATTTTGTTTGCACAGCTGTCCTTTAAAAGTCTGTATTTTTAAATGAAAATCCTACAGCAACTTCCCAACAATCCTATCTTATATGGAGTGCACCTGACTTTTTCCAGAAGTATGGATCACTCACAGGTCTTACGGTTCTCAGCTGAAATGAAGCCTTGTGAGTGATTTTTAAAAAACACTGTTTTTGCTGAGTGAGATAGTAAATGTAAAATGAGTCTTTATCTCTTAATCCACTGGCTGATGCCATGCAAAGATGTGAATATCGAGGGAGAGCGCCAACCGAGCTTCTGCCTCACAAAGCGTAATCATTCCCTTTGCTGTTTATCACACAAGAGTAGCAAGAACCACTGTACCATCTTCACCATCTATGTGGTGAACCTCCTGATGTGCTACTAGCTGAACACTGGTGCTGGCAGGGGCCTCTGGGGACTCCTGTACCAAGTAAACTAACTGTGGAGAAAGCACGAACATCCACTGTCTGAATTCAAACAGTGGTCTGAGATTCCTTCAAATGCAAGAGGACTAGTCCTTCAACCAGCTTTCAAATGAACCACAACTTCTGAAGATAATGTCAAAGTAGACTAGGTAAGGTAAATAAATGCCTTACTAATGACACTGGAAAAATAGTCTTCAACTACAACACATCCTGTTCCCGTGACACTGTTTTGGGGAAGGACAGTGACTGTACCTCTTTTGTAATACAGCATCAATGTTGAGTGTCAGTAAAGCCAAAGAGTTGTTGCTCACCTGCGTTATGTCACAAAGCATAAGTTATTAGAAGAAGAAAGGAAACCAGAAAATATTTGACAGCACATTTTTAGGGGCTGTCTCTGTTATGAAATCTGTTTTCATGGCTTACCTGGTTTCCACCAATGCATATAGGTGAGATGGATGGCTCACAGCCTGTTTCGAAAATTGCTAGGGAAGTACTTCCTTCTGTGAGGGAAATTAATCTGAGTGACTGAACAAGTCCAAGTCTAGATAGGACAAAAAAGGCAGAAAGTGGTTTGGAGACCTGATCAGTTTCCCACTGTAGTAATACCCAGGAGTCCTCTACCTGAGAGATCTGAAAAGGAAAAATGTGCAGACAGCTATTGGGGGGTTGTCCTGAAGAGAGAACATTGAAGGGAAACAGGGTCTCAAACTAGTGACAGGGAGGTAGCCTACCAGCTCCCTGATCCCTGGTCAGGTTGGAAATCTATTAGTTTGCCAGGCGTGTTGAAGCATATTGCAGGGGTGCCTGAAGGGATAGTGAGTTACATCCGCTAACAGTGAGAAGGGTGGAAGACCAGCACCTTTGTAGGTTTAGGCCCTTCTACCAAGATTCTTAATGACCGGAGGCAGAAAGCAGGTGGAAACAACTTTCACCACACCCTGACTCGGAGTGCTGACTGCTTTGAGTGATGCTGTTAGGGGGCAGAAAGCTATAAATCCACCCTTTGCCTCACAACCCTAGTAGTAAAATTGCATCCATTTACCTGTAAGCTAGGGAAGACTCAAGAGCAGTTAATGTGTAAGCAAGATATATAATTACCCTAAGAACTAGCTTGAGAGCATTATTACTGTTGCAAAATGTAATAGCAGTATTACATAAACACAGTAACAATAGTGCATCTCTAAATGGTTGCAGACTGCCTCTTTTGACAGCTGTGGTAGAAAATGGATCACTGGATGGTCATGAAATGAATATTTTCCCTAATCAGAATGGAGAGCTTTATAACCCTTATAATTACTTGTTTAGCAGTCACTTATTAATTTTTTTTTTTAGTTCATGAGTAATAAAATGGGCCTGTTTATTAAATAACATTTTAATTAGGAATCATTTTTAACACATGCCAAGTTCTTAATGTTTTCTCCTATGCAATTACTTAGATAAATGCTTGTATTTCTGATAACTCCATTGACACCATCGGCCAAAATAAACCTTCCCTGGTATACAGTTCATATAAAATAACCAGATGCCTTAGCTTCCCCAAACAGCTAATTTTTAACATATTGCAATAGAATATTGCTTATTTTACTAAATGGCTTTTACAGACTGCTGCTAGATACTGTGTATTTACAGCTCATTTGAATTCAAATGTACTAGTTTTGCTCAGCTAAATTTCTTACTGACTGCACTGGAAAGCTTGCATTTAAACATTTTTTTATGAAATTTCACATTTTCATTAAAACACACCTCAGAGGCAATGTTGACAAATTGTTTCGCAAATGTCTACATACTATTTGGCCATGCATAAAACTTGTTTAAAACATTATGAATGTTGATGTAATGTTGAGTAAATATTTTAAGTGTTGATCTCAAAATGAAAGTCATGAACATTTTAATGAAATGAAAATGTCTTTCGTCTCTTTCACAAAAGCTGAACTTTTTTTTTTTCCCCCTGTTTGCTTCAAATTTTTGAATGAGAATCAACATCATCAGAGTGCCTGCTTCTTTGTGGACAAGATATTGGCACAGTTTTTTCTCTCATCCTGAGACTGAAACTCTTGCTCGGGTCAAGAACAGAAATATCTGTCTTTTCACGAACATGGAACATGAGTAGATCAAACACCCTGTGCTTGTTTGTGCAATTAAAGCCCTATTTAGCCAGGTAGTGCGCCTAATTTCGGTATAGGTATTGGGCTAATGAAGTATGCATTCTGGTAATAGCATGGGACCTACAGATTCCTTGCACAGTGCCCGCTGATTTTAGTAAACCTTTGATGACCTATGCTCACCAACAATTTTGCTCTGTAAATGGTTTTCATATGTTTATCTACTGCTTCCCTGGCTCTTCTGTACAGGTTTGAGGCTAAAACTGGCCATCATAGATAGTAATACAAATTGTCTTATGACGCTCAATTTCGAACATGGTCTTGTATTTCAGTCCTTTGTAATTCTTAGCAGTTTCAACCTGATGTTCCTGAGCTATGTGGAATACTAGCCATTCAAAAGTCAATGAAATTTCACAAGGACAATTTAGCCACTGTGAGGCATCCCAGTATAAGGGGTGCCATGTGTTCCCTGATTTTCCATGAAAACCTTTTCTTTGGGATTATTCTAGTATGCTAGTTACCATTTCTCAGTAAACACCGGATGCATAAATCCTTGTTTATAAGTTTAGACCCAGTTTTGAAGGAAGATTGAAGTGGACTAAGGGTTCAAGCTGACTTTAAATGAGAAGAAGATTCTGTTCTGAAATGAACATTTCCATTCACACACAGGAACAAAGGAAAGAAAAGAAGAAATCATCCTTTCCTCTAGAAAATTTCTACGATATTTTTCACCGTAAGACATCAGGGATAAGAACATAAAACTGAGAAAGATCTACTTTTTAAAATTTTATTTATTTATGGGTTTTTGAAGGCTCTAAAGAGAGCAGTCTTAGCTAACTTGTATACCTCAAATTCTATACCTCATTCACTATGAGAACAGGACTTAAAAAAAAAAAAAGTTAAAAAAAAAGAGTCCATGATCACTTCTCCAGGTAGCAAAGAGTCTTTGGAGAATGAAGCTTCCCAAAAATGTAAGAACTGGGTGAATTTGGCTGAGAACTGTCTGTAGACACAACTGATGGCTTGTCAATGCAATGTCAGGTAGATGAAGCGATTTGCAAAAATGGAAGGGTTTTCCTTGACTTTGTCCTGCAGATCCTTATTCTTGTGGCTTGTTTCTTCTCTGCTTTTAGTTGAGTCGGGTTCTCACCAGTGGTGGTCAGTCTAACCATCCCATATGATCTTTCTCAAGTTTTCTCTGCTTACAGTTGTATACTGTACCTGGTGATAGAAGCTCTGGACCTAAAAAAATTACCTTTGATTCACACAAAAGGATAATCCTTTGACTAGCATTGCTTACAAGTGATGCCTTGATTATATTGGTATTTCTGTATAGTTTCTCTCTATTTATCTCATGCTGAAGGATGGTGGAATTGAATGCGCAGTTTTCATGTGGTTAGAAATGGGATTTGAGACCCATATCTGGATCCTGGGCCTTCTTTGACCTCATTGGAAATTCTGTCCAACACAAAGATGTTGCAGTGTTGAATTAAAATGACAATCAGAAGCTCCCTAGACTTCTGCCAGGTAGAGCAAATATTACTGTCTCTGTGTCATGCTGCCTAATTCCCAGAGGTAAGGAAAACACCATCATGTTCTGGTCCAGGGCTTTCTGGAGGCTAAGTTGACTGAGGTAATCAACCTTAGCTTTAAGGGAGAGCTGCAGTGTTGAGGGCAACTTAGGCAGTGTTGCTAAACTTCTCAGGACAGGATCCATCCAGGTCAGTGCACAAGGAGGGAAGCACCTCAGCTCTGCTCATGGTGAATAGCTTATGGTCCTTCTTTTAATGATCACGTATATAACTCCAACCTGCTGGGAAACACAAGCTGGTACTTGATAGTCACAGTCCTGACATCTCCTTTTGATAGTTCAGTTTTACCCTATAATGTCTGGGGGGTTTTTTTGACAAAACACAGCGGAAGTTCATCCTTGCACCCTGCTTCCCTTTCTCCCCACACAATTTTTTTATGTGATAGTCCTTGTTAGAGATATAGGAGACCTGGGTTCAAGTTACCCATCTGCTTGTAGGAAGGAGCCTATATATGCCATAAGAGAACATTGCCAGTTGATTGAACTGATGGGGTATTGATGATTTGGGGTAATGCTGTCTCTGTCTTGCCTGTTAAATCCCAACAGCTTTACACAAGTGGGGAAGAGGCTTGAAACTAGGCCCTGTAGCTGAGTACTTGTCATGACTCCACGGGAGTGAAGAGGAGTTGCAGGGATTCAACCAGCAGGGTGCACAAGTAAATCTGAGTTTGCTCTGGCTGAAGAGAGGTGTCTGTGTGAGCACATAACCTGTGTGCATGGTCTAACTGCTGGCTTGTGGGGTAAAAGCCGGGTGCTGACTTCACTGGGGAAACACAAACTGAGGGGCTGCCAGATTGAGGTGGAAGATGAATCTTGGTTTGAGAGTCTGAATTGTTCTTCCTAAGCATGTAACAGCAACATAAATGTCAGTTTAAGACCTTTTGTGCATCAGCTTCCTTGACAGTTGGATCTGAGGCTTGGACCCTGCCTGTATCTGAGCTTCTTCTTCCTCTCTGAAAAAGCCTCCTGATGTGAAGATTGCCTTATCATGACAACCTCAACTCGACTGAGTGTTTGGAAACGTTCTTTAGACAAGATAAGTTTCCTTTTTACAAGAAAAAAAAAAAAGAAGAAAGAAAAATGAGGAACACTGGCGCACTACGGATTAATACAAGCTTTTCTACTTAATCAGCTATAAAGTCTAAGAGACTGCTACCACGAATAGCTGTTCTGGTTTCAAGGAGAGAGGCAAACAATGCTTGTCAAGCTTGACTCTGAAAAGACACTAGCTTTTTCTGTGGTGGTACCCCTCAGTTTCCATTGCACTGGCTTGTCCTATTTTAAATTTGTAATGAAAGAAAAAATTCTAAAGCTGGTAATCATGCGCCTTCCTTGTATAAAAACACATCTTGTTTTTATCATCAGTAACCTGTACTACACAAGAGCTCTGACACATACATTTCAGGATAGATTAGGAATTGCCTGCTGCATTTACATAACATTAAAATCACTGTCTAGATACACAAAATAAAATGAATACTTTCCTGATTCTCTAGTATGGGCTTGCATGACAACGATTTTACCTTGCTTTCTTTTTTTTTTTTTTCATGAATGCAAGAGCCGCTCTCTTTATTTAGTAGGTAGGAAGAGAAAGATTTGATAGCTGATTGAGGGGACACCTATGTAATTCATTTTTCTGGCAGACTTGGACAGCATGCTTACTGCATTTAAAAAAAAAATGGGGGAAAAAGTGTTACGAAAAAGCATATGGAGTGTGTGACAGCCTGGCCCTATCTGGCTCCCCATCATTCCTTGCAGCTGCCGGAAGCCAACCGCTCGTCTTTCCAAACCACAGGCTCATGTGGGTAATGATATGATTTCCTCTGTCTTGTGTTTTGTGTGCGTGTGCTTCAAGAAAAGTAACCCCCCTAAAACTCTACACACCCAGTTAATCAAGACACTACTGGCTTTTCTCATTCTACTGAAGTGATTCTTGCGATGCTGGGACAGGAGCTGGAGGCTTCATCTTCTGTCCCAAGCAGGGTGTTCACCATCATTCATGGGTATTTTTGATTGCTTTGGGCTTTATCCTTCATCTCACTACTAAATAGTGTCCTCACCAACTGAAAAAAAAAAAAGGAAGTGGGGTTCATATAATCTGGTTTCAGGCTAACATAAAATCTTTAGTATTTCACTTTCTTGGGAAAATCATTCACATCTTGCAAGAAAAATTTGAAAAATCGTGGCTGATTTATTGCATTTATCATCACTATTCTCTACTGACAACCCTTAAAATGCTGTCTGTATGTCTATAAATGTCGGAAATAATAGATGTTTTGCCAAGAGAAGTAAGGCCACATTAATGTTGGAAGTATGCATATACCAATTTCTTATGATTGGAAATATCTTAGAGTTTATGCTTTAAACAATCATCTTCTAGTCCACATGAAGCCTTTCCCATTACATTATCTTTCCCATTACATTTATAACTATAAATTTCAGTGCTTTTATGACTATTAAAAACAGGCTGTTGGAGTTAACTTTAAGAAACACTAATTCTTGTATCCAACAAGGCCATAAGTGAGAACATCAAAACAGTGAAGGAAAGCGCAGAATCAGGAGCTCGGTGGAATGGCAGCGTGGAAGAAGGAAGAAAGGCTCTTCTTGGAAAAGTGAATTTCTGGATGGTGGAGGCAATTTCAAAGGCCCACTGGTCTTACATTTTGACAGGCAATGAGAGATTATAGGCCAGAAAGTACTCAAAAAAACCCCAGATTCTTTCCTTTTTAAGTGATAGGATGAATAGCAGATGAAGTCGTCTAGGAAAATATTTAATTGGGTTAAAAGAGCAGGCAAGCATAATGATCTCTGTATGAATGAACATGACTCCAGATTGATGATTTTTGTCATTATTACAAGAAAGAATATTGTGGTAATTGAGATAGAAGGGGATGAGAACTTGCAGTTAGCTGGTATAAATGTTGGATGTATAGCCGAGATCATTTTTAGAAATGTTCTAAAATAGTTTTCAAGTATTGGCAATAGCGTGAATGTGAAAAACATGAGAGAGTTCTGAGTTGAGGATGAGGTTTCTGGGTGACAGTCTGAGTAAAGAGGCAGGATGCTGATTTGGTGTATTATGATGCAGAAGAAGGTCGTGGTCAGAACTCAAGGGAGAGAAATGACACCTGTTTCAGCGCTGCTGAACATGGGCTTAGAGAAATATTCACAAAGACATGCTAGAGAAGGCTGAAATTTCAGTTTGGACAGAAGATGACAGAAACTAGACAGGAAAGTCTGGTGGATAAGTCTGTCAATAATCAACAGGGATTGTTAGCTGAAACTGTAGTTGCAAAAGCACCTTACATCTTCTTATTTTGGAGGGGGAGGAGAAGAGATCTAGATCAGAGCCCAGAAGCCTCCCCAGAAAAAATGGTTAAAGAGCAAAAGGGACATCCAAAAAGCATGGTAAAGCTAGGAAGAGAACCAAAAGTCAGCACTGTTTTTAAGGTCACCAAGAAAATGGAGGTAATGTAAAAAAGTTGCAGACAGGACACGAAGTAAAAGAACAAAAAAGTTCTGGCTCTGAAACATTTTTGGAAAGTGATCATTAGAGATTTTGACCAGAACAGCTGGATGTAGTGGGGAAAATATCACTATATCCTTGCCCATACTGATAACACTTCATGGGCCTCTGGTTTCAGCCATTGTGAGAGAAGATTGGGTTAGGTGGTCCTCTGGTCTGACCAAGTTCAGCTGTTCTTAATTTCAGTGGGGTAAAAGGTGCAGAAACTAGATTAGACACTCTAGGGTGTAAATGGGATACAGGAAATCTTATCATTGCTTGCAGACAGTGCACTCAATATTCAGATATGAAAGGGAAATGTAGGAGGTAACCGGAGAGGAGGACAGGAGAGAGAAGTCAAGACTGCTGCAGAATTGGCATGAGAAAGGGGGAGATGGATTGTACAGAAAAGTGACAAAGGGAATGAGAATGGGTGGGTAGGGTTACTGGGAAAACTGGAAGAAATAGAGGAAAATAATCGCAAAATTCCTGTGCCTGTGGGAGTCATGAAGGAAAGCTGCAGGACATGAAGTAGGCAGAGTGGTGCTATTGGGAGTGCAGAGGTCATACTGGGCCAATTTGCAATTGTTACACCTTTGAAAATTGAGAGTAGGAATAGCACAGTGAAGTAGTGAAGTTCAGTTGAAGTAATCTGTTAATTTTCACCCTTTTTATTAATGACAATGAAATTATGTGTGGAATATATGAGGAACGTTACGCCCTTACAACTTGGCAGTGCTTTGCTCAAACAGCCGAACACAGAGGTGACCAATTGCTGCAGTGTCTTCAGAACAGGTAAAGAAAGTGCAATTCTCTCAGTGCTTTCCCACTCACCTGGGGGTTGCCGATGAGTTTCTCATCCTACACCCCCACAGCAGCAGGAGCTGCTTATGCTCCACTCAGTCTCCACCTCCTTTGCTAGTGGGAGGCTGGGTGCGTAGATTGATTAGTCCTGTGCAGTTCCATTCAGGGCTCAAAAATCCAGAGTGTAAAAGGGATTGACAAGTCCTGGAAGGAGTGTATTATACTTAGCAATTCCACTGGAACAGTGTTTGGGGGGGGGCTGTTTCCCGTGAAATGGCCTAAGGGATTTAGGAAGCTTGTGCCACCTTACACCAGCCTTACTTTAGACTAAATGAAATTTAGAAAATTCCATCCTGGCAAAATGTGGCAACCTAATGGCCAACTAGTCCTAACAAGTGTGCCTTAATTTGCAACATAGCAGCCAATCAAAACCATCAGATCCATTAAGATCCCAACTCACTTGGGGAATACAAATGTCAATGTAGTGGTAAAAATTTATCAGATGAATTGGAAGGCATTTTCATCTGGCAGTACTGGACATTGAAAATCAAGGTTTCCCCTCAAAAGCCAAACTCAGAAGACAGCTTCTGACTTTGGTTATGTATTATTGCAGTAGGAGGGAAATGAGAACCCTAATTGCAGTTCTTTAGAGGGTAAAAGTAGTATTTTATTACTTTAGGTAGTTTTGCATTTATAAGATAGATTAAAAGGTGTGTATGATCATGAATCTTTTTACTTCCCCTGACTTAATGTAGTTAATAATCTTAAGCTACTTTACTTTTTAAAAGATTTCTGTTCTTATATTTTCAAAAAGTGACAATGCTTCTGATACTTCTTTCTTTTCTAAATTCTTCATGGGAAAAAACAGTAAAAAGGAGCTGCCAGAATAACCATAAAGGGATTTTGATAGTTTCTTTGTTTTTTTTAATATTTAAATAGTATTCTTGACTTTGTTTTCGTATGAATTTTTTCCTTTAAATATTACAGTTTTCAGATTTAGATCTACTAGGCCAAGTTCTCACTTAGAATAGATCAAACAGCACTTTCACAGCTGGCTAGTTTGTCTTACCGAAGTGTGGAATTTATTTATATGATGGAGTATGGGAGTGGCGAGTTTGAGTTTTATTTCTATTTTGTTTTTTTTCCTTTTTCACTACTAATAACCTGTAGCAGCAACCACAAGATCAATGAAATGGCAGGAAAAGCTTTTGCAGTAAAGGATTTTTGCATGTATTTGGAATAATGGCAACCCCTCCAATGGCAGAGGGTTGGAACTCGATGATCTCTAAGGTGCCTTCCACTTCTAACCATTCTATGATTCAATGAATAAAGAAGGAAAAAAGATGAAAATTTGCAGATTCTGAAAATGCTGAGATTCTGAAACAATGGCCAAATTCTCATCTCTGCTATTTCAAAGTCAGGCTATCAGTTGCAACTGAAAAATAGTTAGGGCGGAGAGCTTGAAGATACATAATCACAAAACAGGTCCCAGAGTTCCCTGCTGCTCGTACCTGTTTAAACATATACACAAAGAAATACTCCAAGAAGTTAAAAATAACGACAAAGTAGACAGATGTATGTGGAATATTGACTGATTCAGCTAAGTTCAGCAAGCACCATTGTTCTCTGATTAGAAAACTGGGTCATATATGTGGATGTTTATTATATTAACTCAGCAGATGTGAGTGATAGTATTTTCTGAACCTCATATGCAGCATTCTATGTTTGGTCTGACTTTTTTTTTAAAACCCCAAGCCCCACAACTGTTGGAGGTAAGCAAGAAAAATGTTCTCATTTACTATATACCCACTTTTATCCAATTATGACCCAAACATTTCCTCTATGTAAGAATAAGTACTTATTGATTTAAGAAGAAACAGGCATATTGATCCAAAGGGAAAAATACACTGTACATGTTGATCAATATTTACCTTGCAGGACAAAACATCCTGATATTCACTTCAGGGCATCAATATATACATATTACTGCATGTTTGTGTCACTAAGGCAGGTAACTGGACTAGATTTCCATCTAACAGCGTAAACTTTCTTAATGATTATTTTTCTAGTCAAATATTAGTCTCTAAAGGGAAGAAGGAGTTAGAGAAGCAGAAAAAGAATAATTGTTCACCTCCCTTGAGATAAATAATACTTTTCATTAAATTCGTCTGATGCCTATCAAGAGCTGCTAGACTGATTATATAATCAAAGCAGTGAGAAGTCCTCCAAATTCCCCCTAAAAGTATTTACCAGTACCAAGGTAAAATTGGAAATCTAAGTATACACATCTGAAGATATTTCAGTGCCTCACTTATAATTAGTTCTATGTCAATGAACTTGTACAAAAAGGAGCTCTTTCCTTTTAATTTCCAAAGACAGAGCGCATCTGAGTTCCCAGAATACCTCTAAAAATTCTGCGCAATCCAGGTGTCTCTGGCTCCTCTCTTTCAGCTTCACCGCAGGCCAGGGGTTTCTTCTTGCTGGAATCCATTGACATAGAGCTAACCATAAATTATACAAAGATAAACTAATTATCGTGTAATGGGGCAGTCATGGTACACATTTTTTTTCTCTGACATTTCTTTTCTGTCCCATAATAGCTCTAACACTGGGTTAATCATTTTTATTTAAATGTTTTCTTTATGGCTAATTTCACCCTAATATCACCCATCTCCACCTTGAGACTCCTGAGGCACTCGCTATGAAGGACACACCCAGGGAAGGGGCAGCTATGGGACAAAGAGAAGCTGTGACAGCTACACAGTTAATATAATAATTCTTGACATGGTCAGCTCCACCATGAAAATATATATTACATGTTACATCAGGCCAAAACAAATAACATGGTCCTCCCTTCAAACTGCCTTTATTGTCTCTCCTCTAAAGAAGATGCCTGAAAGCTGTGGATCCTTTCTGCATGACTTTGCAGAGTGGGGCCATTCCTAACCCTGCCCGTAGCTAAAATTCTCATCACCTTGTGCCTCAGTCACCTCTCACCTTGTCTCTCACCCTTGTCAGAGACAAGCCCGTCCTGTTCATGTCCATTCAAAATGCTGGAAACATCATTGCCTTAGCACATGGTTTGGGAGCTTGTACGTACTCCTGGCTCTCCATCCTCAGTTTAGTCTAGGATTTTCTTTACTTGCCATACTGCTACTGGGAAGCTCCTGTATCCCTGACTGCTCTCCCCAGGCTGCTCGTTCTCTTTTCAAATTGGCACTTTCTCTGATTACTCATGGGCATGGGAAGGATGTGTCTGTACATACTACTGTGACTGTTTCATTTTCTCCTTTGAACCAGTTTGTAGCTGTTATCCCTACAAAACTTGATAGCAACTGCAATGATGTTGCGCTTCAAGCCCCAGCCTATTGGTTTGCCTGATAATATCTCACCGTTTCCTTGTGTAACCTGAGCTGTGTGTAGATGTTGGTTATTCGTTGTCAATAAAATATAGGTCATGAATTGTTTGCACACTATCATACATGATGGAGTCCTAGTCCCTGAGTGGTATCTGTTTGTTTTCAGGTAATGCAAATGATAAAAATAATCTGAAGTACAGCCTTTTAGAAGCCCAGATCATAAAAGTTGATCACCTGCCAAATGGGAATGCCTGCACCCAGATGAAGGGAAGAGATATGATATTCCCGATGTGTGCTGTGCATCTGCTGGAGTAAGCAGCTCTGCACCAGGAATCAAACAGCTGCGCTGGTATTTTCAGGCTAGCATTAGTGTGGCTATCTGCCTTCCAGCTTATTGGGTTTATGATGTGGCAAGGTTTTGGTAGGGAGTGGAGCTGCAGGAGTGCCTTCTGTGAGCTGCTCCGTACTGGACAAAGCCAATTCCAGCCACCTCTAAGATGGACCTGCTGCTGGCCAAAGCTGAGTCCATCAGCAATGTTGATGGCATCTCTGTGATAATATATTTAAGAAAGGGTAGAAAATGCTGTGCAGCAGCTGTAAGCAAATATGACAGAAACAGACACCAAGACCAGTGAAGAAGGAGTTACTCCAGGCACCAGAGCAGAGATGCCTCTGATGCCTCTGGAGAAGATCATGGTGAAGGAGATTGTCCTCTCAAGCCCATGGAGGACCTCAGTGGAGCAGATATTCACCTTGCAAACTGTGGAGGACCGTGTGCCACAGCAGGCGGATGTGCCCTGAAGGAAGCTGTGCCTCGTGGAAAGTCCATGCTAGAGCAGGCTCCTGGCAGGAACTGCTGTCCATAGAGAGGAGCCCCTGCAGCAGCAGGTTTTCTGGAAGGACCCGTGTCACCATGAGGGACCCAAACTGGAGCAGTATGCAGCCTATGGGAAGGATCTATGCTGAAGCAGTTCTTGAAGAACTGCAGTCAGTGGGAAGGGCCCACATTGGAGCAGTTCATGAAGGACTGTCCCATGGGAGCAGGAGAACAGTGTGAGGACGAAGAAGGAGCAGAGACAAAGTGTTACGAATTAATGACAACCCCCATTCCCCATTCCTCCCTGCCACTTGGGAGGAAGGAGATAGAAGAGTCAGGAATGAAGCTGAGCCTGGAAAGAAGGGGAGTGGAGGGAATGTGGGTTTAATTTAATTTTTTTCTCTCTCACTACCTTATTCTGTTCTTAACTGGCAATAAAGTAAATTCATTTCTCCAAGTTGAGTCTCTTTTGCACATAATAGTAGCTGCTGAGTGATCCCTCTGTCCTTCTCTTGACCCATAAGCATTTCCATCATATTTTCTTCCCCTTGCCTTCTGAGGAAGGAGAGCGAGGGAGCAGCTTGGTGGGCACCTGGTAGCTAGCCAAGGTTAATCCACCACAAGCTCACAGTTGGCTTGTCATCTGACAGCTCAAAGGAAGGGCATAGAAGCTTGAGTCTGCCCTGTAGACATGTCCTTATAATGGAGTCCTTTATCACACTTCCTGAAATTTTCAAAATTTATATGATGTCCTCTGAATACCCTTGTGAAATAAAGAACTGTTAACTTTGCCATTTTCTCCAGAGAATTATGGTATAAGAAGAATGAATGGTTCACCCAAAACTGCACAGCAAACACCGCCTGAGTCTCTTGCTTGTGAACTGCAGCACTAATCTCCAGAGCTTACTTTACTGCTGTTTTTTATAGAAGAAAGCTCCACCTTGTATTCCTTAACAGAAAGTTTTAACTGCTATTAAACAACAAAGGTTTCCAACAAGTGGTAGAGATCACAACGGCACTCTGACCACAACGGAACTCTGACCACATACCTGTCATTATTAACTATAAATAAGACAATCCAAAGAGGAGATGTACACTCTTAGCTATATTGAAATACATTGGAATAGGAAGGCACAATAATAAGGAATATAGTTTACTTAAAACAGGTTTGGTTTTCCGGAATCAGGATGTTTGGCACATATATGCAATAGGTATCAGAAGTTATAATTCATCACTAACTATTTACAGGGATCTTAATGGGCAGTTTGCTGAGCAAGGTGAGACCTGTAAAAGATGGTAGACCTTGTAGATGCCACTGTCATTTTCTAGGGCCAAATGAGTGTATTTGTGTTAAAGCTGAATTGAATTTTGTTGATAGAAATGTTCAGTGAAAATAAATATCTCACAGAATGAATACTAGATTTACTAGAATGTGGATATTCTTGCCACTTTCTGGCAGTTCAGAAACAACATTATATGATTCACATAATCAAATAACATGATTGAATGTCAAACCACCATGCAAAGCAAGTGTTCAGAAATCTTCACCAAATAACTATGAGTAATAAATTAACTGCCCACTGCAGGGGCTTTGGACTAGATGACCTTTAAAGGTTGCTTTCATCCCAGACTATTCCATGATTCTATGAACTTGGAAAAATCAGAACTTGTTTAGAAGATTTTGCAAGCAGAGGAGTTGGATCAATCCTTTAGCTATTAGCAGTTCTATTAGTAGTTTACTCTTTCTGAAAATTGAGTGTAACGTACTTCTGAATCTTTCTAATCTGACTTCATTAGAGTTTTGTGATTTGAAAAAAATAGCCAACAGACTTCAAGAGATGGATTTAAAAGAAAGTGAAAAAGCAAACCTCTATGATGAATACATTGGTTCATTAACACAACTTTCCATTGCTTCTTAGTAGAGAGCATTGCAATGACAGCAGACTTGTTTCATTTCACCTTTGCCAGAAAATCAGACAGATATCTACTTTCAAGTTTTTTAATCTGTCCATATGAAGTTTTAGGGAGTAATCATATGAGTAGTTGAGGAAGAGAATGAACAATCCATTTGCTAGTCGACTATCTGAATTTCTAATGGCATCCTTATTAAGTCAAGAGTAAGTCCATACAAAAAAGGACCTATGTCTTTTTCCTGTTTCCAGCTATCTTCTCAGGTAGGATTAATTTTGGCAGTAGTCTCTCAAGAGAAAAATTTGCCAGCTCTTACACAACTCTGTTAGTGGGAAAATGCTTGGTTTACGATGTGGATCTTGGAATAGATCCAGTATCTGACTAGACTCAGGGACATCTTCATCTCTGCCTGGGTAGATTAGTCCTAACCACTGTGATCTTCACTCTGTAGACAGACAGCCATAGCACCTCCATGATGTACTATATGTGCAAAAAAATACCCCAATTTAAAATCTTTGAACCTCCGATGCAATGGTAGCATAAAGGAAGTGTGATAATCCCTCTTGGTTCAGCCTCTTTTTTATACATAGAAAATTTTTACCCCTCTTTTCCAAAAGGAAAATGACTTGAGAAATTTTAACTGACGTACAGCTATAGCTACACTTTATGAATTCACAAGTTTGGAAGAGATCAGTAACAGAAATAACATGGTAGGACATTTCTCTTTTTAAATTTATATGTAGAATTAATGATCTCTGAAATGCAGATTATTGCCTTTTTCTAATCACAGGCTTTTGAGATCATCTTGTCCAACCTCCCCCTGCTCAAGCAGTGTCAGCCAGAGCTAGTTGCCCATGCTGGGTTTTGAATATCTCCACAACCTCTCTGGTAAACCTGTTCCAGTGTTTGAACATGCTCATAGGAAAAAAAAAAGTATTTTTCTTGTATTCAGGAGAAATTTCCTGTGCCTGTTATCTCTTGTCATACCAGTGAACACCACTGAGGAGAGCCTGGCTCTTCATTCCCTCCCAATCGAGTATTCAGACACATTGATAAGATCCCCTCAAGCCTCCTCTTCTCCAGGCTGAACAGTCCTGGGTCTCCCAGCCTTTCCTCATAGGAGAGATGCTCCAGTCCCTTTCGGTCTTTGATGCCCTGTGCTGGACTCAGCATGTTTTCCCTCATGTCTGATCAGAGTTCTGGAAACCTTATGGATATGTATTAGTACAGAAATTATTGCAGCCTTGTTCTGAGGCATTTTAAGTAAGAGAAATATCAATTTATTTTAAATTTATAACTCTGACTAAAGCATTTCTATTCTCACTTTTAATGTTGGAAATCTAGAGTAACTATTGGACTTCAGTAGCTGTCTCCAGATGTAACTGGAGGTTGAATTCTGTATACATTCTATGTAAAACTAGCTACAGAAAAGAAGCATAAACTAGACCACTCATTTAAAATAGCTGAAGCAGCAAACCTTTTTTCACATTGGCCATAGGAGGCATTTCTGAACAGGGAGCCAGAATTTTGGGTTCAGTTACATTAGACTAAATCCTACATGCTGTGGTTTTATATGCAGAGTAATTGCTGGGTGGTCTTCAAAGCAGGAATTGTGGTTCTTGCAGCTCCTTAGTTGTATCCCAGCTGAGGCTGCTGCTGCTGGCAGTAGCACCTCAGTCTTCTGTAGTCAGAACTTATTGTAGAAGGAAATCGTGTCCTTCCCTCCTCTCCTGACACACGGGTATTACTGTATGTAACCAAGTCCCTCACAAGACTGATTAGCCAGGCATCAAGCATGTCCCATTCTGCTAGATAGGCTACGCAATTCATGGTGCCTGAGAAGTGAGAAGTTGTGAGTAAAAGCTCCTGGATTTGTCCTGGGTGCGTGTTTATCTTTGGTCCAGATGTGACTATGAGCAGCAAGCTTTAGAAGGGACACTTTTCAACCAGTGATGTGATACAACATGTGGGACTGATGATGTCTTTGATACGCCTCTTCCCAAGTGTTTTGTGCATGTGTGCATGTGTACATGTGCATGTGTACACCCATAACCAAAGTGTTAAAATCCACTAAAATCATACATACATATAAACTTGAGATGTTCCTTGCTGAACAGCAAATGTCATTTGACTTGATTGTTCCACTCTAGTCAGTCAGTCACCCATCATATAGTATGTACCTGTCCTTGATACCAAAAGAAGTCTGGATTCATATTCAGCCTATTACATCACCTTACTGTAAAATATTCTTCTACCTCTTTTAAAAAACAAAAAAACCTCTCTTCTCATTTACTTTTCCTAAAATGGAAAGAAGTTAACAGACACTCATGACAAACTGTTATTTTTCTCTCTCCTTTCACCTACAAACGGATTAAAATCTCACATATCCGATCAGCTGTCATCCACATTTCCTTGCATTATCATGACAATTATTTATCTTGTGTTTGTGGTAGTGTCCATAAGGCACTAGAAGTTTCTCTGGCTTCTAGGTAAGGAACTCAGAAAGAATTGAGAGGCTGAGGTACAGAAAACAACAAGGGGAGCTTTCTAATTATACACAGGTGACTCAAACCCAGTGGTACAGTAAAATTCAGTGGAAAATACACGGACTGGAGAGAGCAAGGGACTTATAGTTGAGTTCAAGGAGGTCAGTCAGTAGAGAAAACTTACATGGGAAAACCACTTAAAGGCAATTGCCTGAAATGCTTATATGTAAATGAGAAACGAGAATGATGGGAGAGATTGAGTAAAGGACAGTGGGAAGCCAATGCAAGTTAGGAGAGAGGTGAGTAATAAATATGTTGCAATAGTGGCTGAGGAGTCAGTGCAGCAATGCAAAGAGGAAAATTACATGAACAGAGTGATGGTAAAGAAAGATGATTTTGGTGGTGATATTTTGTATTTATACGTCAGAATTTCCCATAATGTGTAAGGAGAGGAAACTATGGGCCTTTGAGACGCTGTTGAGGTAATAGCGTTCAAGCTTTGCTAAAAGGTGACAGAGTTCTTCTCCTCGTCTCTGAGACTGCAGTTTAGTGGATCAAAACTTATAAGCAAAGGGGGATCTATTAAATGTTAGACACGTGGAATGGGAACAGTGATCTGTATTTCCTATGTTATGTTCAAATAGCTGCCAATCAACTGTTTAGTGTAAGTGACATTTTCTTAAGCACTTCTGGCATTGCCAAGTATGAAGAGCCATCTGAGAGCAAAATAGCACTGCGGGGATGGGGGGTGACTTCTCAGAGCAGGGGGACTAAGTATGACAGTACAAAACAACATCTATTACCCTTTTGTACTTCTGGAAATTTACCATGCTTCAGCTGGTAGATCTTCACCGTCCTCATCTTGATCAGAACCTCCCTTTTCCAAACTGAATGAGAACTACTCACCCAGCAAGTTCACAATCCTGCAAGCAAACCTTCCAGACACTATGCCCTGGCCATTCTCAGAAGAATTAGGACTACAACATAAATCTTGTTGTAGAAAGGCAAGAGGAGCACCTGCCTGCTGCATTCCAGCATATGCATGCTCTGTGCTTAAAACTTCTTCATTGATTCTCAATTTGCAAAACTTTTCTGTTGTATTTTTGTATTTAATGATCATTACCTGCCTAGTAATGGATTGAAGCAGCATGAATGTGGCATGCTGTCCGTTTTGAGGATTCAGGTTGGTAAGACTGCTGTAGAAAGCAATAAATGGGAAATGGTGACACGCAGCCGTAGAAACATTGTACCTCCTGCAATAACAATTACTATTTGCATTTAAGAATGAATCTGAAAGAAACCGTTCCTTGTACAGCCTTGTTAGATGCTTCCCACAATAAACCTGTTAGCAAAGGAAAGGTTTCTTTAGTAGATTTAGTCTGAGCTAAGATTTAACTGGCAATGAATTAGACAACTGCACGACCACTTCGGATTTTTTGCTATACACTATGTTACCTTATATTATTTACAATCCATTTTGGCTCATCCAAAATTCCCAGTAATGTCAGTGGAAATACTGCAAGAAAAGGATAGTAGAATCTGGCTCCTCAGGCAAGTCCCTAAGTGTATACCTGCAAATATTTCATTCATTTCAATTCAAACAATTCTATGATTCTATGATTCTAACTATACCTTAACAGGTCTGCGTGAACCAGCACTAGCCTTGGTAAGCACCACTGGGACAGTGGAGCTCTCTTCAGACCACCCACTGCTGCTGTCCAGGCAAGAAACTTGCTGCACATGAGAGCAGGCTGCCAGCAGTAAGCTCAGTGCTGCTGTGACTATATCACTAGCAATTCTCAAGGGCGTCAGCCATAAAAAGATCTTCACAACATCTTCTAAGCCCTGAGAACCCCTATGAGCTGTTAACAAGCCTCAGCACAGTGACTTGCAGAAGATGTTTAACAGCTCACAAGATTTGACTTCAGCAGGCTCAGCTCACACATGTCCAGCAACTCTTATCAAATGTTTAATGAGAAATCACGGCTTGCACAGCGTGAATCTTAAATCTGCCTTTAAAAATACGTGCCAAATCAGCTCCCACCAATAGGCTGGAGCACTCTTGGAACCCCTGGCTTGTGGGCCCTGCGGCAGCTGGAGCACAGGAGAGTAGCAAACACCTCCTGAAAGCACCGTTCCTCGGTGGAGTGTGGTCCTTTTATTCAGAATATGTGGATGCACATATCTCTGGAAGGTTGCTGCGTTCCCTTGACTTCACCAGCTTCTGCTTTTCAAGAGGGTGCTTGGTGAAGCTCTCCCTGCCTGTATTTCCCCATCTCGCTGAGGCAAAGCTCTCTGGGATTTCCTGCAAAAAAGGTATTAACTGCTAAGCGTATGGTGGCACCTTTTTGTGGATCTTTTTCTTTCTTTCTTTCTTTCTTTCTTTCTTTCTTTCTTTCTTTCTTTCTTT
>JAOXJM010000012.1:85676932-85688060 GCA_026413425.1 Tringa solitaria
GGCCGCGCCGCCACAGCTGCCGCCCGCCCCGGCCCCGGCCCCGGCCCCGGCCCCGGCCCCGGCGTACCAGGTACCGCGGGGCGGGGGGTCTCCCGGGCGGGCACCTGCCCCAGCCCCCGGGGGCGGGCGGGGGGGTCAGCCCCGAGCGGCTGCGGTGAGGGGGTGCGGAGGGGCTTTGCGGGGCCGGCGCTACCGGGGAGAAGTTGCCGGGAGCGTAAAGTGGGAGCCCCAGAAGCGGGTCATCCCGTCCCGTCCCTTTCTTCCCCTCCTCCCCGTCCCACACGGGGCTTTTTTTTTTTTTTTTTTTTCCTCGAATTTGAAAACATTGCGCCGCGGTTGGGGTGTAATCCTGGCGTTTCGGAACGCTTCCTTAAAATTTGAGAGAGGAGTAGCCACAAGGAGCTGGCCGAGAAGGGGCGTTCATTGATTCCAAGGGGAGGGAAGCGGCGGGAGCGGACCGCTCCGTTTTCGCCTCCTCGGGCCGGGTACAGCGCCGCTGCGCCTTCAAACCCCGGGTTCAAACTGCCCGCGCCCGTCTTTTGCGGGGGGGAGGCAAGCGCGGAGGCTGTACGGAGCCATTAGGAACTTGTAAAATTAGCAGCCCCCGCGCGCTTGAGGGGAACGCCGCTGGAGAAGTTGCTGACTTCCCAGTAGCGGTGCCGCCAGAAGTTTTTTCTCCTTGCCATACAGCCTGGCTCAGCCGGAGGTTTCCTTCCACCCCGCTCCGCAAAGTTACCCTCTCTGCGAAGGGACGGTGCCACCCTGTAGTCGTTATTAAAGAAGATGCACGTAGTTAGAAATTGTGTGTGTGAAGAAACGGCTTCCCGCTGCACCAGTCGATTCTAAGGAAACTTTTAATTTTGTGCTTCGAGAAAGCCGATTACCTCTTGGATTACTTTTCTACCTTGGTCTAGAAGGTATGGTAACGCTGCCAGATGTTGTGCAAAGCATTCTGCTTCCAAAATTCTTTAAAGTTAATAATATTGTGTCAGGAAAGAAAATGTAGCTCCAAAATGTGTCTCTCCAAAAAGTGACGTTTTATGGAATGCAAGAATTTTTAGACTGGTATGACCACTGGCTTAAACTATGTAATCATTGTAGAGGAACATAATGTTGTTTCTTTTTCTCTTTCTTCTCTTTCTTTCTTTTTTTTTTTTCCTTGCACTAAGTCTGTTTACATGTACAAGTGGAAGTAGTGTTTTCAGAGGACTTTGTGTGAGGATCAGAAGTTAGATTGCAAGCTTCATGATGAGGTATTTTTCTTTTCAATAACTAGATGATACCAAGGTTACATCCATATGCATTTACTGTCCAGCAGTCAAAAAAAAAAAACTCAAATGAAATAAACTAGTTATCTAGTCCAGATTCTATTTCATGCATTCACTTTAACAACCCATTTGCTAGACTTTAGTAATCTAGTTTTAAAATTGGAAGCTGTAATGCATTGTAAGGACCAAATCCTTTAAAAGATGCACTCCGTTAGCTTCAGTGGCTGCTCACATCAGTTGTAACTCATATGCATGCAGGAGTACCATGTAGTATGACTGTCTATTGAACATTATAAATGATCATTGAAATGTAAAGAAAAAGCATAGTAATATATTGTGTTTAGGAATAAGTACTAAAATTCCTTCCAAATACTTGGAAAGACTTCATCTGAATCAAAAAAGCAGTGGCTTGCAGCCCTGCTCTCTCACCTTGCTAGTGAATCATGTAGTTTAAAGGTGTTCAGCGTCTTAGTGAAATGGAAAAACTAAAGGTGGGATGGCTTTCTTATATGAAGATGTAGTTGTTTCTGAATTTGCCAAACCAAATTTTTGCCCTTAGATAACTCTTTTTATTCTTCTTTCTCTTCTCTAGTGAGGGAAATTGTAAGATAAAAAAAGTGAGAATGGATTTGTTCATGTTGCCATGTAAATGCACAGTATTCCTCTTCATGGGTTAATACAACAGTAGCGTGCAGTACTTCATACTATGTCCCTTTTCCAAAAGGTGTCATTGCTTGCATGAAGAAGCTTCTTTCTAATATTGACATGCTCTGCTTTGATTTTAACTCATAAGTGTTTATTTTAAAAGAATAAAAAAATACAGGATATACCGCTAAGACTGCCATATATTTCCTGTCCCCCTCGCCCCCCAAAAGACACCTCAATCTGCAGCAAAGCTCTACAAAATTTAGTTTGATGGACATATGCTTTATTAAGCCCTTTGACACTGCTGCATGTGGACATGAGAAACTAAGTGTAGACCAAGTGCAAGACCAAGAACTCCTAAAATGATAGCTGTGCTTATAATAGCTGTCCTTAGCAGAACTGCGTGGAGGAAGTGTCCAAAATACTGCAGAGCCCTGCACTTTCCTTAGTTCATGTTTCTGTTATCCCAGACTCGCTTACAAACTTAAAGATTTTCACACAAATATTAATATTGGTGACTATGCATGTGCTCCTTTTCTTTCTTCCTTTTTTTCAGTAAAGTAACCTAAACTCGGTACTTGTGTACAGCAAGTCTAAAAAAAAATTTAAAAAATCATATCTGTAACAATAAAATATATTTACGATAAAAAGCCAGGGAGAAGGAAGTCCAATGCTGGACGTTCTCAGGAGCCAAGATTTCAGACCTAATGCACTAATACCTGCAACAGTCTTCTACCTCCTGGGTACAGCTTCCAGGGGAAGTGACAGGAAGGCAGAAGCATAATGTGGAATTGCACTGACTGTCCTAATTCAGCCAGGAAGGACTGACGGATCCAAATAATTAAATAGAGATCACTAATCTCTCTGGCCCGATGTTGTGATGGGCAGACAGGGAAGAGGACTCCTCTCTTTGCCCTTCGTGCACCCAGTAACTGGAGAAGCTTTGAAGCTGATCTTGTGTGCACCGTTTATCCCAGCTGAGTGTTTCTCAGGGTGGCTACCTAACTCCAAGTGAGCAAAGTGAGTAGATTGTATTTTTAGTAGGTCCCATACTCAGAAGTTGCTGTAGAGAGAAAAACTTGTCATATACCTGTGACTTTCCACCTTGGCTCCCAGCTGCCAGTGCTCACTCCACGGATGGTCCGGTTGCGTGTTCTGTTACATAAACACGAATGACACCTTTGTCATTTGTGTTACATGCAGTGTGCAATAAAAAGAGTGCAATAGTCTCCGTCTTGGCGTTACTGTAGCAGTTTTCCTTTCCCTTGTGGACCTTAATACCAAAAACCTGGTTTGCTTGCCACTTCCACTGCATAGCGATGCAGAAATGTAAGTGGAGAATCAATCCACTGAGTTTTATGATAACACAAAACTTGTTTCCCATCATTAAAATTGGATAACTCCTAAATGAAGCCAAAACCATTTCCAGACATACTTTATTTGAGCTTAGGTACTTCTTACACTAATGCCACAATCTTGCAGAAAACAAGGAAATGGGTCCAGTCTGTATTTCAGCAACAGAAAACAAGGGCATAATGAATCGTATGCAGATCACTTTTGGCAATGTTTTCTTAAAAATTCCAGAGGATATCAAAAGTCATGGATCATAGCCTAATTGTGTGGCTCTTGGTCAGGAAAAACTTCCACTGAAGACTTGTGGGATTTTTTTCCTCCTGTTTTATGCGCAAGAAGATCTGGGTCCATAGTGAATTTTATTGTTTTTCAGTCAAGATTCACATATGTACTTGATTACATTTTGACCAGTCATTACTTTCTACTGTTATTAAAAGTAATAGAATTAGACTAAAGAAAACATAGTAGAGTAGTTAAATGTAGTGTAGCAATAATGGGATCTTCGGAAAAAGTTGTCATCCTTATGAGTGTAGTAAGGTGGGATATGCTGCTGGCACTGTAGTGGGCTCCCCCGGAATTCCCCTCCCAAGTGACAAACCCCACTTTTCTAGGAAGTATAAAATCACACAGAAAGAAAGGGTTGGGAACGATTTTTTTTCTTCTCAGAATCCTTCCCCCCAGAAAAGAAAGAGGAGGGGAGGAGGCTGCTCTGCTGGACAAACGCGTTTGGGTTAAATGCAGTTGCTGGATACCTTCAGAAGGATACTGGGAACACATTATGTCAGTTGATAAGTGGAAGGTAAGGACGCTCATCGTTTTTTCTGGTAGAATGATTCTTTGGGACATGTTTCTAAATGCTTGCAACTCAATGCAAGAGTCAAAAGAGGAAAAATTTTTCTATAATCCAAAGATTACTTTTTTCCCCTGCTGGAGGCGAACAGCATTTAGAGATGAGTATGAACTCCATCTGAAGCAAGATAGGCAGTCAGTCTTGCCAGCTTTATGGCAACTTTTAAACAGGAGGCTACTTTAAATGCCTTCCACTCATCCAAAGTAGCTGCAGGAGTTTTATCTCCCTAGTGACTATCCAGCAAAGCAGACCTACTTAGCTGGGAAACTCCCTGCTTCCAAGGTCAACTGTGGCTTGTTGTCTATACATTTGTAATCTATACATAAACACAACTACAACTTGGAGTCAACAGGAGTTTTGTTTGATTCCTAGATTTAAACAGTTAGCCCCTGAGGGTATCTTTATTAAAAAGCCCATGAATCACTGCCTTACTGTTCTCCTTTAAGATGCACCTTTCTCTATGCTTTAAACTGGTGAACAAGAAGAGATTGCAGATATTTTTTTGTACTGAGCAGGTCACTGCCAACACAGTATGGTGACTGCAAAGGTAGATCCTAGTCCTTAAAAACATACGTGATTGTTCTTAGCTTTATTTGTACCATTGTAAATTCATGGGGATAGGACGGTGCACGTTTGGGACCTGCATGGCTTATGCTTCCTGTATAAATGCCTCCAAAAAAACATTCAGAATGCAGTTTTTGGAGAGTAGTCACACTGAAATTGTCATATTTTTTTAAGCAATGGGAACTGTCCACTTCTTTAGATTATTTTGAAGTGTATTTCTTGTGAAAGATGTACATTTCTTCTTCTGATCCCAGTTGCTCTAGCTTTCTCAGTAAAAGAGAAACTTGCTCTGTAAGATAGATCTGATTCCCCGCTGCATTGCTTCATTTTTCCTCTTGTGTCAACTCAGTGCGAACAGTGGAGCAATCGCAATATAGAGCTGGAATTGGTCGTAGTGGATTGGGTCCAAGATATTTGCAAAAGCAGAGTGAGTTAACTGAAACATGTAGCGTGGAGAAACTTGCTAATTCATTTCAATTATAGTAATTTTAGGAGTTATTTTTAGGTTTATTTAGGGAAGAAAAAAATCACACAGATCTCTAATATGCTTATTCAGGCTGATAATGTCCTTTAATAATCCATAACAGCTTGAAGGGAAATTAGGAAGCAATTCTGTGATCATGAAGCAGAGTTATTGAAACCTCCTATAATTGGGGCAAATAGACTACTGATAGATTGTTGGGGGTACTTGGCAATCACAATTCTAGACATAAAGGGATCCTTTTATGTTTTCTCTATTGCATATTTATATATGCTGTGCTAAGGACATACTGTGCTTTTTTAATCATGTATATATTACGGATACAAAAAGTACAGTTTTGCATGTGCTGCTTGCCTTCTTTTGAGTGAGAGCCCTGGAAGAATATCCAGGAGCTCAATTTGGCCACTTGAGAACGTGCTATGTTCTTAGATTGAGTGCCTTAATTTACACACCTCACCTTTTTTTAGTCAGTTTATTTATATGATGAAAATGTGTGCATTTTCTTTGTCATGGCAAATTTATTCCACTTCTATGCTTGATTTTTAGTGAATAAAGGTGACAGAGTTTAATGAGTTAATAAAATGTGGCCTTAATTAGGAAAATTACCTTCATATTTTTCTAATATTGTGGAAACAATTCATAATGACTCTGATTGCAATTCAAAAACTTGAAGGAAGGACCTTCTTCATATTTGTAATAATATAATGTTCAGTAATTTCCACACAAAGTCAATAAAAGAACCGATTTTTTTATTATCTCCTTTAATGATTAATTGTTACATGAATATAGCTCAAACACAGTAGAATGCTAAGAAGAGTGCATGTAGAAAACACATTCCTGCATACAAGATGCACTTTTTATCATTTGTCAGTACTTTGACAAAGAATTCCCAAAGAACTGAGAATTATGTAGGATCTTTCAGACAACTTTTTTTTTACACCCTCACAATTGTTCACTAACACGGAAATTAATTTTACATGTGCCAGACATATAAATGTTTCATATTGCACTCTTAGCAGAGTTTTCTTAATCTTGTGTGTTGAATTACAGTGCTTCCTTCATTTTGCAGACAGGAGCTCTCCATTGAAATTTGACTGTATGCTCATAATTGTATTGTCAATTTGTGTAGTTAACCAGAATTTACACTAGGCAGGAATAGAGAAATGACTGAATAAACTAAACATCTCCCTAGACTTTGTAGAAAATGCTGAATATGGAATTAGTGCAGAGGGAGAGAAATTGATCCGCTTAGTTTTAACCTTTTTTTTCTGTTTTACCGCAGTACTTTAACAGACCCAGAGGTTTTTTTTTAAAACAGACACTGAAGTGCTTATTATGACTCTCAGTTTTTAGTTTTCAGAAAGGACCACCTTTCATCTTTGTAGTTATTATTTACATTGAGCTGTGTGATGAGGCGGAAATTAAAAATAGAATTAAAACGGTTCTAAAGTAGAGTCATTCACAGAGATTGTGAAGTCTAGCATATTAAATTACAATAATAAAGCTAATTATCAGCTGCTTGCTGAGATATTGGATGCTTTTAATTAAAACTAGTTTGTGGGATTCTAGCAATTTTCTTCAAGTATTTCCACTGGTTGTGCAAACCATACTACCTTTTACACATATTTAACAGCCTTCCTGTTGTGTATGCAGTCGTATGTAGCACATTCACATGTGAAGTTAAAAGTCTATGAAAAAAAAAAAGGAAATTTTTGTTTGTTTTGTTTGTTTTAAAGGAAACTAAATACTAAATACTTTTACAGAAGTGTCTTTATTCATCTACTTTCTTGGTTGTTGGTTCAAACTCATCGACTTCAGTGGATGAAAGAGGCTTGGTTCTGCTAGGTTGAGACCCTCTGGTGCAATTAGAAATGGAGCTGTGTTACCATTCTGCAGGTAGATTCAACTCCCAACTTACAAACAGAAAGACTGATGACACAGACATGATGATACATATCACTCCTAACCTGTTGTCAGTGTGCAAATACTCCTGTCAGGTATGGATGTTCAACTGTACTGTCTTTTTCAGGTTGCAGCCTGGTTTTACTTTATTAATTTATTTATTAAGCTTCTCTTCATATGTCGTGGGTGGTTGAATCTAGGACCCATTTTAGGAGCTTTGCTTTAGTTTAGGTTGTAAAGTGGGTTGGGGTTTTATGTTTTTGGTTGTTGGTTTGAATTTTAAGTTTGCCAAAGCTGCAGCCTTTATGATGAGGAGCCAATGAGACATGTCAAAGACCACAAAGACGAGCAGTGCTCACACACGAGCACTCCATTAGGGCCAGCTGCTCCAATGACCTGTGTGAGCGATCCTTTTTCCTGTTCTGGGGCTGATTGCACAAGCGAGGGTTGCGAAATTGCCCTTTCCCCACTGTGGCTGTGGAAGCAAGGCTGGGGTTTGCCTCTTGGCTTGTTTGTTCTGTCACAGTCAACCCAGAGCTGCCACTGCTGGGGAATGCACCTTCCGCTCTCTTTTTGTATTTGTGAAAGCACCTGCAGAACACCAGGTCCCTTGTAAAAGACTTCTTCTTCCTCCCTCCAGACTTCCTGAGCGTTCATATTTTCCATTCTGAGGCTTCATGTAAAAGTGTACTTGCCCTGGCGGGCTGCACTCAAGACAGAAGTGTTCCTTCAGGGACCTTTCTGTCTGCTCAGCAAGGCTACACCTACAGTGTCAGGAAACATGGATGTGGTGTACGTTTGTGGACTCCTTGCAGCACCAGAAGTTGAGCTATCCGCAGATGGAAAGACAACTCTGGGTTTAGGTGTGTTACTTTAAGTCCAAAGTTGCTCCACAAATGTCAAAATTTTTGATTTCATTTCCACACTGTGTTGAGTGTGAAGTGTGTGTTATCCTAGAGAAATCAGTAACTAAGTAGCTAGGGAACAAAGAAGAAAACAAAATAGCTAGTCTTCCACATTGGATTAGGTTGTTCTGTTGAATTATATCAATGGCCCAATCTTTTGGTTCAATCACCAATCCTAAGAGAGCAGGGTTTGTAGAAGGACTGACATGCTTACACCTTTGTTTGAAATGATAAAACACTGTATAAATGCTGAAGATTCATTTTCTCGACAAGGAGGTTTACTTTTGAATTTGCATTGTAAAACAGGAGATGAAATAATAAACCAAGACTCGAAAATAATTAATTTGCTGTATTCTGAAAGATTAGAAATTCTTGACCTTGCAATGACTTCTTCCTATTTATATCTGGAATTCTAAAAGGTCCCAAATCCACTTCTGGATGCAATTGACACCAGGTATAAATGGTGAACCTCAGGGATTCATGGGGTGTATGTTGAAATATTCTTGAGATGTAGCATGAGTATTGTAGACAGAGTTGCAAGCAGGGAAATTGGTCACATGTAAATTTTTAGGGGGCTCAGGATGGCAACCTGGACAAATGCTGCCTAATTTAACTCCAAAATTTTTTGTTAGCTTGGTCAGTTAGGTGCTTTCTTATTTAAAACAAAATCAGCATGGCCTTTCAGGTTTCTTGTGTGTTGCTTATTAAGTAGCTTAAGATTGCAAAATTTGGTTCCTTTTCCGAAGCATTAAGGTTGTTTCATATGTGAATCTGGTATTTGGAGTCTGAAGAGGAAAACATGCAGGTTAGAGTTCTGTATCTGAAAAGACATGAAGAAATAGTTTTATCTATTTTGAAGGGAACTTTGTAGCTCTTTCAATAAGGGGCAGAACTTTGAAGCTATTTGGATTCCTAAGTAGAAGAAATAGCTATTATCATCTAGGTGCCGGTCCCTTTCCTGCTATAAATGAGAGCTACAACATGTTCAGCATTTGAGAGTAAGATTGCTTGGGTCAGCTGCCCATACGCTTTTTGGTTTCTAACTTCAGGCTCCTAAATTAGCACTTCTTATGGTAGTGATAAATTTGATTATGTAGATACAGCTTACGATGAAAAATTGCAAAACAATTCTTTTTCTTGCCAAAACAGGCAGTTATTTAGGGTTTCATGTCATAAACATTTCTAAAACGGTGTTCTTTTAGATAAATTTTTTAAAGATCTATTAATTTACAAGCTGATATCAAATAGATACTTTGGTGCAAATACTAATAGTACTTAGTGCCCTCTTGCTTTCTGGGAAGTCAGTAGCAATGTTTCTGCTGGAGGAGGAAAGAGAAGGAAAAAAAGGGCATAGTTTTCTATTCATAGATTTACCATAGCAAAGGCAAAGAGGTAAATTTTACTCTTAGCACTTAAGCCCAAAACGCATTATGCCCAAGTCCAGTGGGAAAAAACCTTTTAACAATCACAAAGCCCAAACCAATGCACTGCTGTAATTGCAGAACTGGAGTGGGTGAGGGTCCTGTCCTGTATTCTTTCCTGATAAAAAGCCTAAGATGAAGTTAGCTGGGATTTCATTACTATTTACTAGATACCACAGGATACTATAGTGTTAGAATACAGGTTTCCCCTGGGAGGGATTCATAATACCCTTTAGGATTTTTTTTTGCTTTTATCAATTTGCTTAGTGCTTGTGGATCCTCATCAACATTTAGGAACTATGTGAATTGTTTTCAGGAATCCTTAGGGGAAAGATGTCTTTCCCTCATCACTTTTCCAACAGCTTTATTTTTTCACCATGTTTCATCCCCAGGAAATAGATTAGCTTTGCCGAATGTCCTAAAATCACCTAATTCAAGGATAAACCTTGGAGTCATCTCTTTGAGAACTGAGGGCATCTGTTTCAGGACAGGCATTCATCCACCCCCACAGAAAGCAAACCTTAGGAGTACACCACTGAAAAAAATATAAACCGAACTGTACTCCAGTTTACTTCCATTAAAAAAAAAAAAAACATCAACAAAACACCACCAACAACAAAACAATCTGTATTCTAGTTTATCTCTCCATTTCAGAATTGGGAAGTGTTTTCAAACTGAATTCTGCCTGATGGCAGCAAGAGGCAGGAAGGAGCACAGCTGAGAAGTGTGCTGCTTAAGTTGCAGAAAGGCTGAACGTAAGACCTGTCATACCAAAGGCAGGTAAATTCAGGAATACGAAAGCACAAGAAATTTTCTCCTTTGGCATCTCCTCCCCTTGTCACCCCCAGCCACGCTCAAGCCCTAGCAATAGGGATAAGGCAGGTGCAGTTGGAATAAAGTGCCCTTTGTGACCGTGGCTCCCTTCTGCTGGGTATTTTCTTGGGGTGTTTTCTTTGGGTGCTTGAGGTTCACTGTACTCTCCGGAGAAATGTGTAGTAATCAACTGGTTAATAGTAGCCAGGTGACACTCAAAGGCAGTAATAGATGCATGGACACTTCTTTTTTTCTTCCTTTGTGTTCAGTCATGCTTGCAGGAGAAATAAGGGACTATACCAAGCACTTGTGCCATACCACCTGCCATAAATACACCACGTTTCCAGTAACTGAGCAGTCTCCCATTATAGGGTTTTCCCTCCTGCAAGAGAAGCTGCATTTCCCACTGACTAGTGCATTAAAAATGGACCTATTGAAAGCTCTTCAGTCCCATAGGAACTGATGCAAATTGTTGCGTGGTAGGTGGCTTTTTGTGTTTTGCATGGCTGTAGTAATTTCTGAGAATTATATATAGACCTTAAACAAATTGCTTGTCTGGAATTAAAGTTTAAGAGCAGAATTATTGGATGTTAAGCAGTGCTATGGCACGTATGCAACAGGCAGAATGCTCTGCAAATTTTTTGTGCAAACGGCTTTGACCAAAATTCTGTTTCCCAACCTATCTGTCTGCAGTCCCACAGTCTATGTGCTCTCTTTCTGCAAGTCTAGCATGAACCCGGTGAGGGAAGCCAGCTTTTGCAAGGGGAGGCAGTCGTATATTGGATCTCAGATGTACCAATGACATTCAGAAGCAAGCAAGGAGACCAGAAAACTTATTAAATTAATAAATATGACCACAGCTATTATTCTGTCCCACTTCAGCTTGTTGGGTAGCTGGTTGAATATTTTTTGGGGGGGGGGGGGGG
>JAOXJM010000012.1:85688070-85753968 GCA_026413425.1 Tringa solitaria
CCCCCCAAGAAATTAGGCAAGTTGGGCTAGAAAAGTTAGGATAAGGTTTGATCTCTTTCTGTAGGAACTCAAGCCACATCCTCCTCTGCTTCCAACTCTCAGGAAAATGCATCTTCTTTAATTCCAGGAAACAGGGTTGATGGGGCAGGTACCTCAGTTATAAGGAACAGCAAAGAGCCACCTCCTCCGCTTGGTAGGATGTGAAGCTAACCACACCAGCTGAAGACGTGACCTAGCGTAACATGGCTGAACAAAGAGCTTGTAGGTTTTTTGTCCCCTCCCCACCTGAGGCTACCTCAGCTGGCCACGCCATACTCTGAGGTCAGGACCGAGTTGTGCTGGGACTACCTGCTCTGGCAGCACATCTATTATCCAAGGGGCCACCAGCTGTCCACAGCCTGCACTCGAGCCCTGGGACCTGCAGGGTCCCCTTCTGACTTAAAACCTGAATTTTGTTTCTACCCCACTAACGCTCCACACGCTTCTCCCTGGTGCTTGTGGTCACTGGTCGCTGGCTCCTCGGAAGATGGTGTGTCGCAAGCGGAGGGCAGGAGCTTCCCGGTATCGCTCGCCACGCCGTAGAGCCAGCCATCTGTCAGCAAAACAGGAAGGCACGGGTTCCCTTTCCCTCCTGGGCTCGTTTCGCTATTTTCGGGAGCTGTACTTCTCCCCTGCGCCGGGCTGGTGCGGTCTGAAGGAAGGGCTCCCGGGCGAGCGAGGGGCCAAAGCCTGAAGCTGCTGCTCTGCCCATCTGCTGCGGCTGGAGGTGTATTCATTATTAATGGAGGTAGTGGCGGTTGCTGCTCAGATATGCAGCCCTGCCTGGGTAAATGAGACATTCTTCAGCAAATTGCTTCGTTTTTTGATTGCTGATTGTACGCGTGTCACCAAGCTGACTCAAGGTTCATCGATGCATGCTCAGTAAATTAGAAAGAACATAACTATGGATCAACCAAGAGAATGAATTCTGTGCCTACAATGACCCAGGGCCATTTAATTTTCTGCTTAATTTTGTTGCAGTCAGTTTGCATTTTGGGTTATTATGCAGTAGGAAATTAACAATAAATAACAAATTTGGTCCTCCTGTGCTTGTAATGATATTTTTATAAATCTTTGTAATGCTGTTTTTAAAAGGATCAAGGTCTGTGCCAGTCTGATACTCCAGCAAGTATGCAGGGAGGAAATAAAGAGAAAAATACATTATTCTTCCCAGATAATCTTATAGTTAAATAGCAAAGGTTTCTTTTTTTTTTTCTTTCCCCTCCTTTCTCCTTTTTTGTGTGTGTGGGGTTGGGTGTGTATTTTTTTTTCTTTTTCTGTGTGTGTATGGGTGTGTTATTTTACATTAACTGAAGGCTCTTCCTCTCTTCTCAGATAACTTGAGGAAAATGGAAACAGATGAGGCTCAAGATATGTCCCAGGTTTCAGGTGAGGTCCTTAACGAATACTTCTACAAAGAAAATCCTGAATTCCTGCCCATCTTTATAGCACAGTACAATGTTTTTCTTGTCGTCAATAAAATTGCTTTGGGTCTTTTTTAAAACCAGAGTGGGAATTGAGATATAATTAATGATATCTCTTGATATCCAGCCCAACAGTACATGGATTTTTTTAAAAGGAACTGGGTAAATAAAGAAGTCAAGGGAATATAGAAGCATAGATGTAATTTTGCACTAAACCTGTACCCCTGAAGCATGGTCAGGTGCACATTTACACTTTTTCTTTTGGGAGCAAAATTCTGATTGTTACAAAATAAATACAGAACAAACAAAGTTCACCAGCTGGGAGGGGGCAAATATTAATTAAAAGCAAACAGACTGTATTTACCACATAGGGTTATTTGACTTTTTCCAGAGCATTCTGGTTTACTTTTAAAAATTTTAAAAAAGAAAAAAAAAATGGACTGATTGACACAATGCTTTATGCTTGTAACTGGTTTTATCCAAAATGATAAAATTTTGAAAAATTTTTAAAAAGCAGAAAAGTTATGTTTCTAAAATTTTCCCAGTAGTCGCACAGATAGGATTTTGCAGTTTTACCCCATATTATCCCATATTGATGTTCTTATGGGGGGGGGGGGTATTCTTAACTTCCTTGGAAACTGGTTCCATAAAAAACGGGCTTAGCAAGATAATACGTATTCGTACCGCTGCACCTCTGCAGCTTGAAAAGGACAAGTTAGTCTCTTTCCCAGTTTCCTTAATACGTTGGCAGCTGCAACGGTTAATGGCTTTCAGTTTTCGCTTTTAATGTTCAGCCTGGTGCAGGACAGCCCCATCACCGAGGCTGCTCCATGCAGGTACCTGGGTGTGGGCCTCTTTCTTGAGAGGCAGCTCTCGGGCACTGCCCTCTCAGGACCCAGGGGCCATCTGTAGGTCATGAAGGTCTGGGTACAGCGTGGGTGGCTTGGTCACTGGGTTCTCCTGAAATATATGAACATGATTTTCTTTCTCTTTTATTTTTTTCCTCCCTCCTTTCTAAAACTGTTGAGGAGTTTTCTCAAAAATTGGAACCCAGAACTTTTAGTGTCATCTGAAAATGGAAAATCAAAGACATTTTCCATCTGAAAGAACAACAATAGAATAATCCTTCATGCCAACAGAAGATTTTCAGTTATGTCTAGTATAGGGAAGTCATTTCTAGCCAGCCCTGTGGAGGCATGTCGCACTCCCCTCCTCAGGTAACAATTTTAAAATTGTAACTGGATATACTTACACATCAGTATTTTGTTGCATGCTGAAACAATTTGTAAATGAAATAAAACCTGTCCTATACATGCTGTGCCTGGAGCAAGTGTGGCCCTAGCAGAAAAAGCAGCGGGGTTTTCATCCTTTATGCAGGCAAAGCACCGTGGATCTGCTCCGGGTGGTGAGAGGTGCTGTGATTTGAGCCCTGCTCCTCTGCCTGCTGCAGAAAGCCTTGCCTGCTTGCTTGAGCTCCTGGGAGCCGGAGCACTGACCTCCTCTTCCTCTGCAGCAGCACAGGCTCCCCTGGATACCCACACCTAACCTTTGTGGTATTTTTACAACAGTGTTAATCTGATTTCCACACCTGTTACCTCTTACAGGGGTATAGCTTTTTTCCTTGAGACGGGGAGAGCAGTGTGGGAGATGCTGCCTGGAGTCAAGGAGTGGATTAGAAAGTAACACACTGCCTTCCTTGTGGTCTGCTTCTCCCTCTGAGAGGGAAGATTTGCAAGAAACTTTGCCGTTTTGAATGTTTGTGTATATGTAAATATATACATAATATATGTATATCTATGCATAATTTGTAGCTCTCAAAGTTTTCCAGGATTTGAACCGCTGTAGTATTTTTCTGTGCCCTTTAGTTTTTCTAGCAAATCACGCTGATGAGAACAGTAACCTGTATTTAGAGAGTGTTCTCTTAAAAAATTAAAAAAATAAATGTAAGAGGAATTTTAGCTCTGGAAAGTGGTAGACCTACATAAACAGATTGCAGAAAAAAACTATCTGCTTTGAACTCTTCCTGCTGTTCCTGTCACTGAGCATCTGGAACGTTCTGTGAGTGGAGCCTGTAAGTTGTGTTGGGTTGCTAGCTCGATTTGCAAACAACTGGCCAAAGAAAGAACTCACTAATTTACTTTCATTTATTACCTGAGTTCTGTGTGAACTCAGCCTTCTGGAAACAGGAGTTTGTCAGATTAGGTTCCACAGATATTGGCTTTTCATAAACTCTTACTAGATCTCAAAAGTAGAGGATCTGAAAGTACAGGGATGCTACCTGCTTCTTTCTCATAGGCTGGTGAATCCAGAAAGGAGTTTTCCCCCTCTTCTCCTTCTTCTGGGGTTCTATGTGCTTCTAGGATTCTTCCTTGCATTGTGAGGGAGCTCTATCATACATTGGGAACCAGTTAGACAATTGCGCAGTTTCAGGAGTGTGAGATTGTCTTGTCAGCTGAAAAACACTTTTATTTATTTCTCCTGCTCTGTGATTAATGCTCGTCAGGTGTAGCTTACTCTCTGAGCCTATGGAATTAGGTGGCTTGGTTCACTAGCACACTTGGTTGTGTTTTTAAAAAAATAAATTAAAAAATAAAATTAGTTGGAGGGGGGGAGTGTTCTTCGGAGTTTTTTGTTCTGTTTTTTAACGCAGAATAAAATAGGTCTCTAGAAACAGTCTTCTCAGCTCAAAAGCAGTGTTTTGCAGCCATGTGCTTTACACAGCTGTGGCTGACTGTGTGGCGGGGGCGAGCCAGGCCAAGAGAGAATGAAACTGGTGTGTGTGTGTGTGAGTCAAACCCTGCCTGTGCACAGGCATTCCTGCTTCTGGGAATCCAGGCATGGCTGGCTCCTAGAGGAACTGAAATACCGTGTGACTAGCGCAGAGTTCACACTTTTTATTTTCCTCCTGAAAGTGATATTTCATGAGGCAAGCAGTTGCAGTTCTGAAATGAGGAGAGAGCTGACATACATTTAACCAAACGGTATCCGGCACCTATACAAGAGACTCAGAAAACACAGATAATATCTCACTTAACAAGCAGTATTTTTCCTGCCTTTTTTTTCTTTCTTTCTTTCTTTTTTTTTTTCTCAGTTCTATGGCCTAACAGTTCAGGAAGGTAAAAAAACAGTACAAATGTTTCCACATCTAACATAAAAAGATCCCCCTAGCACCAACTAGGCTGTGCCTCGCTCTGCAAAAGCAGGAGGAAGAGTTTTGTATTTGATGTTCTTGTTAGGTCCTAGGAAGGTGGAAATGAGTGTATCCTGGGCTGGTATCTCCCACCTGAGAGCCTGGCTCCTGTCCCAGAGTGACTCTTCTTATCACTGGAGGTTTGAGGTTCCACTAGTGAAAAGGGGACGTGAATTAGGCTATGACTCTCATCCACAAAAATGTGTATGTTGATTTTCTTGCATAACTTCTCCAGCTATTCTAGGGTTTCCATAAGAAAAAACTCTCAGTTTTTTTTAATGCACCCAACATTAGTTTATGAAAGGATAGAGAATGAGATTTCTATAAGAAATCCTGACCTGGCTTTCTTTTTAGTGGTCCTAGCTCCAGCAGCGCTACACTGGCACGTTCTGAATTGCTCTCAGAACCGAATGGAGATGCTAAAGAAACACCAGGCTTACAGACTTTGGTAGGAATAAAGAATGCATAAAACCTTACTGGACTGGGCACTTTGTTCCCTTCCTCTCTTTCCTCATATCTTTAACTATATTGCTAGGGCAGAGATATAAAACTCAAGTAGAGAAAAGCTGAGGGTCTTACTGGGCACTGTTGATAGGTTGGGCCCTTCTCTGACAGTTTTCTTACAGAAATGGCAGTGTTTGGAAATTTGAGATCAGGAAAATTGGAGGAACATATGATACAGCCTGCAGTTGAAGTTATAGCCATTTATGACTTAACCAAGGGTACCATGAATCAGTGGCAGAGCCAGAAACAGAACTTAACTCTACAGCTCTCTTTGTCTTTTTCATTTGATGTGTCAGGTAGCTCTTTATAAAAATTAGAACATAAAAAAACCACTCACAACCCCAACGCCAAGATTAGATTGCATTGTTTATGCTTCGCTTTTTATTTTTGAGCAACAATCTAAAATGGCAATAGAATAAATCTATGCTACTTTGCTCTGTTATGTGACATTTTAGTAATTTACCCCAGTACTTGCCACTAGATGTTTTTTTAGCTCCATCCCTTCAACCAGTTATTGTTCTGGACATGCCTGTTAGAAATTAAATGGGAAGCTGTTCCCTCCTTTCCTCCACCCCCTTCCCATTTCAAAATTCATTGGCAAAAGGATGTTAGTGAGATTGCATGTTTTAAGATTACCAGACAGTAGTGAACCTATCATGGTGTAACAATTTAGATGTAGTTAAGGCATGAAATGCAAATATCATGCTTTAGAATTCAAGACACAGAGCTCAATAACTATATCTATTTTAAATCCACTATTTTTTACCTTGCCTTTTTGCATGCAAAGATTTCTCGATTATTGTGTAACAGGAAGAAATCAAATGATACGAAATGAGTCATTAAAGCCAAGTTTTACTAAGTTTTCTTAATTGCAGTCTCTTGCAAACAGGGAAGCACACCAGATCTTCAGCTTCTGCCCCACCAAGTCCATGAGGCTAGTCTGATTCAGGCCACCTGAGCAAATGGCTGATTTAACAAGTAGAAGATTGATATCTGTTTACTGAACCAAACAGTTCACCATAAACTGTGAAAGTACTGGTCTACTAGCAGGTTTCTATTCCAAAAGACTGTTTTGACTTATCTTCAGAGCCCCCTACTTAGCCTGGTTATTGTAGGATGCTTAATTACACACTAAGACAGTTTTGATTTTGTTTGCTATCTGTTATCTCATAGCTCTGGTATTATGTGTTTATGTTGGTTTGTAGCCAAAAAAGCCTTCAGGTTTTTAGGGTGTTCTTCTGGATTTAGACTAAGTCCAAGCAACAACTTCCATTGTTGTAACTGGGAGCACAATTTGAACCTTGTAAGATGCAGATGGCTTTTGGTTACTATTAATTTTTAACAAATTTCCTTAACCTACATGTAGTGTCAAGAGAGCTGATTCTGACCAACCTGCCTCTTGCTCCCCAGTTAAGCTTCTGGGGTTTTGTTTTTGTTAAGCTGGAGGGAGAAGTGTGGGAAGGAAAAAGAAGGGAAAAAGATGAAATATTTCAGCTGTGTCTCCTCCCTCATGCATCCTGTTAGACATACCTCAGCTTGGCAGGCTGGGAACTTGCATTGAAAAGTTGCTGGCAGTTTTTTAAGTTCCTCACATCCCATAAAAATAGTGTAGAAAACTACAGGAATAACTGAATAAGGAGCTAAACAGTGAATGTCAAAAATTCTTTTCATGAACTTCCTGCTTTTACCTTCCTCTGTTTTAAAATTCATAGTCCTTTTTATCCATTTACGCAACCCCCTTTCACTCTTGCACTCGCATCCAGTGGGTGTGATTTTGCCCATTTAAGAATACTCTGCAGAAGCTGGAAACGGGAGCTTATGAAATGATCTAGTCAGTCCCTCTGCCAGAGTAGGACTGGTCTTTTATTACCCTTGAGGCCTCTGGCTGCACTTGTAGATCGTTCACCTAATGCCACTCTCAGCACTCCTGCACAGAGATTATTCCAGAGTCTGATAGGCACATCATTAAGAAATGCAGTCACTCACTCATTTTGTTCAGTTAAACCTTGGTTGTGCAAACAACTCAAACCAGCTAATTTGGAAGATGACCTAAACCTACCTGTCACTTTCCCCCTGTCATGGTCACTATAGATCAGGAAGCAGGATGTTTTGTTCCATCCAGGAGGTTGGGAGGAAACCATTTTCTTTTTTCAGGTCAAATCTATAACTGACATCACCAGACTGTTGTACTTAAGTAAAGTATATTTGTTTTAATTTTTCTTTTTCTGAGAAGTGATTTCAGAATCAATTAATGTTTGTATGTTAATGAGGGAATTCTCAATAGAAAAAAACCCACTGATTTGCTAAGCCGTGTGCCATGAAATTTTTGCCCCTGCTGGTGTGCTGGTTGCCCCAGCATGTCTAATAGATTGCATCAGTGTAAATCGGTAACATCTCCATTGTGGAAACAAAGGTCTTATGTGAACATTACTGAGTTCAAATCCTATTCTGGGCCTGTTTCATTCTTTGCTGTTAATGCAAAGACCAGCCTTTTAATAATGGTTGATGAAACTAATCACTTAGATAATTATTCTGGTAGTTGTTTCCAAGACTTGCTTTTATTACAGATGTGTGAAGTAATCTTAAAAGAAACTCTGAAAGACAGGGGCAGTACTGTGGGCAGGACATGTATGTTGTGACTGAAAGAAACTTCATTTCTGGAAGTGCAATACTTAGCAATAGAGTTATTTTCCTTATTGTATTGCATTCAGCACTGAAACAGTTCCATAATACTTCTAACACATTAAAGCACCAGGCTGTTTTCTTCTGCAAAACCTTGTGTACACAAGATACTGGGGTTTGTTTCCTCTTTACAAATAAGACACCATAAAACCCTTGAAGTAATTTTTTGACTGTACTCTGCTAATTGTCCATGTTTTAGGAAGTCCCAGGAGCTACAGGCACTTAATTACTTGTAGGCATAATGACCAGCCAAAGCTTGATCTGTGGCTATTAGTGAAGCTTGCTGAAGATGTAGTTGAATTTTTAGTTGGACGTAAAATTTTATTTTTTGGGTAGTTCTGTTAGACCCCCAGAATACTTATGGGCTAGACACTAACTATGTCGTTGAAGCAAATCCAGATGTGCTCTGAAGGAGCACTTGTGGAAGAAAGAGTTTTTACAAAATATGACCATTTCATAATCAACCAGGACAACAATCTGTCAGTCTGCATTGACTAAACTAGATCTTTTGAGCATAGCAGCTGAAAAAATACCTGTTACAAATACCCAAAAGGGTAAGATTGATGACTGTCTGTCCAGAGTTCAGTAAAATTAGAAGAGACATCGGCCATGCGTTCTTTCCACAAATATAATTCCCCTATTTTCCAAAGAAGCTTTCTCTGCAGGACAGCAGGTTTTGGTCCTAAAAGTGCCATGCTTTTAGTAGTGTTTAGATTTTTTGTTAAGTTTTATTTCGTTTGTGGTTCCTCCTATGGTATTATCTGAAAATAAGGCTACTCTGATTACTCACTGATGCTACTTTCTTCACTACTAGGAAAGGAAAGTCCTCCAATTAGTGATGTCGCAGACGATGCAGATGAACCTATGCCTGTACCAGAGGACCTTTCAACTAGTACTGGAGGACAACAGAGTGTTAAGAATGAAAGAGTCTTGGGTAAGATGACTAGTCCACTCTGATAAGAAATATTAGTATATAATATCCCGATAATGTTAAACTACTATAAGCAAGCTGGTATACAAGTAGGTCCTGTGCCTTTTCATCTTGTTCAGCACAGGATTACTCAGGTGCTTAGTGGTTTTTGTGCGCAACCTTCTCTTTGGGAAAGGCATTCTAAAGAACAGCAAGCCTTTTCATCCACAGAGAAGTTATAAAGATCCTACTATTTATCTTATTTCTAAAGCATGACTGATTGTATGAAATTGCCCCCAGGAAAGATGGTTTTCATTCTGCATAGGAAATGGAATTAAATATGTGGTTCCATATCAAAATTATGTGAACTCCCATTTGATAAAGATTTAGTAAACTCTCAGGTATTATTATTATTTTTTTTATTATTAATTTGAATGCTATCTTGAATGTTATCTGCTATTCAGATTTCTCCAGAAATGCCATATTAGAACACACATAGTATTCATATGTTTCAGATTCCAATATCTGATCTTCATTTACCCTTGATTTTTTTTTAACTGAGACAAATAGGAAAAAAAGGGAAAAAATGCATGGAATGCTGTGATCAATGCCCTATGATAAAAATATTTCAAGAGAGGAATGACTATCAAAATATGTTTGCTTATCCACAAATAAAAGTACTGCTCATCATTTTTATACTCCTATTGTATGAAGAAGGGTCAGGGTGGTAGACTGACACTCTGATATTGCAAGTGCCTTTAAATGTTTTTTTGTCTAAGGAAGTTCAATAAAGAACAGCAGGTGGAAAGGGAGTCACAGAAGGCAAAATAACCAAGTCAAGGTAATACAGCAGGATGGTGTCAGCATTAAGAATAGAACCTACTCCCAAACTCCAGTGCTAGCTAGTAAAGAATGCAGCATCTTGTTTATTTACCACTTGGTCCCCTCTTACCAAAAATGTGAGTGTAAAGTCCAGCTATTACATGCATATTGACTTACTTTATGAACAAATTAATTTTTAAAATATTATTTAATAATCTGATACTTTACCCTAGTGCTTCATGTCTCAGTCCAAAGCTCTTTGGACAAAATCTTGCCTTTACTGCTTGTGTATCAACTCAGCAAAAGGAGTTAGGCCTTCTTTCTCTCACAGTAACTAAACATTACAAAATATTTAAGCCTTGATTTTAAAAAAAAATGAAAAAAAATCCTTTGTTCAAACCCAAAAAAACACACAGGATTTCTGATTGCACTGAATTTACTTCGCCTTGCAAATATCACACAGGACCAGCAAAGATGAAATGTACATTTGCTGATGATGTAACAATTCTCCCAATAGTTCAATTATATATCAGTATAAACACGTATTAAAAATTACTGTAATCAGTGAAGAAGAAACTGTTATCTTTGGTCTCCTAAGTATGATAAGATCCACCTGTTGTTCTCATTAGTTTTATTTTGTGCACTCAGCAATAAATTAGATTTTCCATGTCCTAACTTCAACGTTTTTCCTACAGCCACTTTCTCTACCCATAGCTCTTTGATTTTGAAGGGTCACATCTTGTAGTGAGACATTTCCCACAGTTAACAGAAACAAAGACAATTCACAGTACTCTGTTTTATGGGTGATCTTAACTGTAGGTATTAATTCCAGCTCTTGCAATGTTTGTCTTTTCTTTAAAGCTGCATACACTCTTATCTCTTCTGCTCCCTTTTCTAGCCCTAAACTAACTTTCTGAAAACAGTATACTGAAAAACTTAATTCTTCTTTTTTACAAAAAGGGTCTGAACACATGCCCCAGACACATCAGGAGCCATATGATTGCTATTCACATTCTTAATCATCGTCAAAAGAAAATCTGTTATGGATAAACCAATGCCTGAGGAGTGTTGTTTGGCCTCTGTGACCCCATAGATGTATTAGGGATGAAGGGGACTGTCTATCTATGTACGCAGTGGCATGGCAGCGTAGACAGGCTTGGTGCTCAGTGCAAGGCTGTCATCACTAAGTCCCAAGATCCGTTTCTCATCTCTATTTATCACCAAACTTAGGTAGAAAAGGATGATCTGAAAAAGTAGTTTGAACAATAGATAGGCAAGAGAGTGTTGCTGATATTATATACATGTGTCATACCTGGGAGACTGAGGCCTATGATAACTGACAGACGATGCACACGAGCCGATACAACCAGGCAACAATTTTTCTCTTTTTGAGTTTCCTAATGTCCCATCTGTTTCCTCCGTCAAAAGGGAATCCCCTGTGCACTTTGCTGCGCCTCAACACATGATTTACAGTGAATTCCACTTAATCTGTAACACCCTGAGAGATCAGCTGCCCATACAGCCTGCACTGAGGAAGGATAACTTGATTCAGACATGTATTGAAGAGGGCCACTAGGCTCTGGAGGACTTTTTTTGTATATGTAGTGTTACAGAGGTAACAGTGGAAATTGCAGTTCCTTAAATGAAAAGAGTAAGTATTTACCTCCTCATACTAAAATTAGGTGAGAAATTTTAATCAGTCTGTGAGATAGAAATGTTTAAATGACTGTTTGCTTACTCAGATTTGTAGTAACACTTCATGAAACCTTTAACCCTGGAGTCAAAAGTTTGATTACCTTTTTCATCAATTTAGCATTTTGAAGGTCAAAGATTAGGGGAAATAAGCTATTTTTAGAAAAGAAAGATAGGCTCTAGCTCCTCTGCATATTTTCAAAAGTCTCCTTTCTTGCTTCTTCCAAACCTAGACTGAGACTTGAACATTGGTAATATTGACCTGATAAGAGCCATTTTTAAACTTCTCTTCCACACTGAGAATGAAGGTGTAGTAGGCTTCAGAAGTTAAAGTACACAACTCACTTGCCAGATTTTATTGGGTGCCTTAAATGACTAAAGTGCACTTAAAATTACTAGGGAAGGTGCAAATTTCATAAGGGAGGTGTCCAGAGGTTCATGAGATGTATGCTTTGACTTGCGTCCCCAGAGAAAGGCACCCAAGACATGGGTTGCTTCTGATCCATGCAAAAATCATAAGCAGGTGTGAAAAAGTCATTTGTGGGGGTAAAGTCATCAACAGTTTCTAGTAATAACCCCAAGCAGCACAGCAAAGCAGAAACATATTAAAAGGCGTGTTCTGGTCACTGCTATGTCTCTTTATTTCCTTGATAAGTTTGCTATGTTTTTGATGTTGTAACTTGCAGAATGCCATTATGTGTTGAGCAGCTTCCTCCTGCAAACTTCATTCCTGCTGTTTTGTGTACTAGATCTTCTTCTTTCCTTGTCCTCTTCTCCACTCTTAATTTCCTTCTGAGGTTGATCTGGCACTTTTGTTTTAATTTGTTTTTTTTTAACTCTGCTCACTCATCTGCTCTACATTTAGTTTTTCTAGAAAACACAGGGAACGTTTTCAGATAACAAAAGAGCTATCATTTCTCAGATCTCTAAGGGACTAGAGACTCTGTTTTACCATCTCTCCTAAATATTTTTTTGAAATTTTGATCTAAGTTATTTAGAAATGCACATCCCACTGAAATTCCTTTCCATTAAGAATTAGTTCTTTGCAGCCTATTTTGGACGGGCAGCTCTATTTCCCATGCTAACCTATAACACAGGAGTGGATTTGAAATACCTTCTGCTGATTCTTACTGTCTCCATCCAAGTTTCAGGTTAGATGTTGTGTGCACCTTTTGTGGATAGTCAGTACTGAACATCCTGAATGTGGCAGACAATTGCAATTTAGGGCTGCTTCTGCCCTGGCACTGTATCCTAATTCAAGCCATGTGGGAAGCTAAAGATTTAGTGAGCTCTAGGTCAGACCTGCCTTCATGCAGAAAAAGCCATTTGCTGCAGTGGCAGCGTTTGCCTAGAAAGGCAAGCGGTGCCTTCCTTTTTCCATAACTGCCCATACCGCAGCTGGCCATCAATGAGTATAAAACAAAAAGTCATCTTACAGTGTCACTGGCCTCAGGAGAGGCTGTGGGCTCACCATTTCTGCACAGGCAGCTGTATAATGCTGAAGATGACCGTTCAGACTTCCAACAGAAGTCAAGGGTTTCTCACTGAAAAACATTATCACCACCATACTCACAGATTACAGTCTGGACCTAGAATATAGAATGCATACAGATATTCTTTCTGAGAGGAAGAGGTGGGGAGAACTCATCTCAGAACATTGGGTTGAAACTGTTGGACAACTGACAGAAGATGTCCAAAGTAACAAGTCACGGTGACCCTAGACATCAATAGAAGATAGATGAGATGCATATGAAGTTAGAAACTCTCTATTTGTTTAAAATAAAGGACACTAGTATGGGGAGAGATGTTGAAAGGAAAGACCTTTTTGACGTTTTCTCCTCCACTGGAAAATGTCAAGTGACTGATGCTACCTCCCTCCCACAACCCAGTCATTGAAGCAGAAGCCTGTGTAGCTGCAGAGCCTCAGTGCCTGGCATCACTGGGAACCCGGCAGTGCCTTCACATCCTGGGGTTTTCCCTCCCATCCATGGGCATTCAGAGGCGGTAACCTGCACGAGTAGCTAGTTACTGGTACAGGCAAGTGTCCTCACTCTGAGCTGCTTCAGTGCTTTCTTTCCTTAAAAGGAGCTCAACCCTTTGAGAGCACGGACACAAGCATTGCTGAGGGGCCACCAGCCAACCACAACAGTTTGCCATTACATCAATCTGCTGCAACTCACAGCGTAGCTTGGGTGGAGGCAAAGAGTGGAAAGGCTGCAGATGGAGGGGAGAAGGGAGTAAAGCCAAAAGGGGAAGTGCCCCACCCCAGCTTGCAAAATCGGTCCTCTTGCTTGAGACAGGTCCAGCTCACTGCTGCCCTGGCAATTCTATAGGGCAGGGAAAGGGATGAGGAAAACAAACGACTACCAGAGCTAAACATCTTTATGTGCTCCTCTTGCAGGAGCTCAGTGACTACGAAGGCAGCGCGTTGTGTATCAGTAGTAAAATGCACCTGTGGCATGTGTGTGCACGGACACGTAATCATTCAGAGAACTAAAGTAACCTGGAGGGCTGTGTAATGTCTTTTACTTGCTCGGGTTTCAGATGGACATCTCTGTTGCTCAAAGGTATGAAAGTGTGTAGGAGCTGATGAGCCTTTGTAAATAAGTGCTGATAATTGCTTTTTCACTTGGTGTAGCCCTACTGGCTCTAAGAGCGGAGAGGAAAATTGGTTTCAAGATGGTTTGGGGAGCTTTAAGAATTGTCTTTAACCCTCCACAATGAAAGAGGGCTTGAAAGTCCAACTGAGGCGGCTTCTGAAGGAATTGAAAAACTTGTAACTGAAATATTTTAGGAACTTTTAAAAATAGGGAAGTTGGGAATCTCCCCTAGCTGAAGCCCCGATTCCTAGCCTCAAAGTACCACTTGCCAGTATGGCCTGGCATTGCATGCTCTGAGCCCCTGCCAGTATGATTCACCTGCTTTTACAGGAAACGCAGGAGATATTTTTGCTAGGGTTATTTTCATTTTGTATGGAAAACTCTTCTGGGAATTTGTATAGAGGATGATGACAGTGGTTTAGTGGGAGAAGGCATGTGACAAATTTAATTAATGACCTTATATATACTGTATGGGATATACAGCATATACTAGGCTTCAAAGGTATGTTTTGCATGTGCATAAAGTGAGACAGTATGCTAGAGTGAAGTACAGAAGTGGCCCCTTGTATATGGGGCCGCTGTAAAGCTCAGGAATTAGCCCCACTGCCAGAGACAAGTTCTACTCAACGTATTGACCTAGGACTTGGCAAAATATGCATGCATTTTCACAAGGCCAGTGGAAAGAGCCCTCTTACTGAAGGCAAATTCCTTTATCAAATTTGAAAATGCTTGCTGCACGTAATGGAGGGTGAAAATTTTCAAATAGTTTCTCGAAGGGAGGGCAAGCCAGTCTGGAAAGGAGAGGCACCACAGTCCCAGCGTAGGCTGTGCTGCGCTGGCGCAGTTAACTCAGCCCCTGCACGGCCGGGGCGGAGACGCTGGGGAAGCAGGCACATAAAAATTTGTTCTCTCGTGCAATCAGGGAGCATGAAAAAATCAAATCCTTGAGAAGAAAATTGATCCTAAAAGAGAGCTGCACTTTTCCAGCAATGTCTTATTTCATCTTGCGAGGAGTTTTTCCCCTCCTCACTCATTTAGTAGAAGTATGGTATCTCTTGCCACTGCGTGGCAACATGATGTTGCAGTGGGCTGTGAAGCTATGGGTTTTTTCCCTTATTTCTCCAAAGCTGTGGAGCCTGGGGAGCTGTGCCCAATTTCATGAGCACCTGCTGGGTACTGCTGTGTTTTCAGAAGGGAACGTCAGTGCAAAAGCCAAGGAAAGCCCGGGAGCTGTGCAACTTTTGTTTCTTCGGCACTGTGAAAGCGGCGAGCGTTGTCTGAACTGGAGAGATGCAGTGTGTTCAGCTGTGTGGCTTTTAGGTACGGATACTGAGCCTGCTGATCTAATCTGCAGTTAGAGGAAGTTGTCTTTATCTGAGCAGAAGAGATGTGCCTCAGAGATAAGCCCTGTTCTAGCTCGGGAGTTAAAATTATCTAGCAGGATCTCAGCCGTGGCTGCAGCAGAACTCAGAAGTACAGGGCTCTGGCTGGAAGGGGGGCATATTTTAAGCTGGGGAGCACCTCTATAACTGCAGCTTGCTAAACCTCAAGTTATTTTAAGGGAATGACTCTGCATCAAAAGGTTGGATGGACCTCCCAACATCAGCCATCCCTCTATTCTATATAATTTCTTGCTTGTTCTTTGTTATAGGCTTGCTTTTTCCCTTCAGCAACCCTTCTTGTTCAACCCAAGCACTCTTCAGGAGTGCACCCTGAGTGAAAAGCTTAACCTCTGGACTGAGGCACAGTGTAGGGACTACCTGCCTCGACAGAGGTGCCTTTTTGGAACAAGATGCTGTTTTGGTTTTGTTCAGCCTCTCCTCACATTTCTGTAATTTCAACTCCCGCTATTGTGCTCCCTGGGAGGAGGTGGTTTCTGGCTGCAGAGGACCTGCAGTGATGCTCTCCCCTCAGGTGCAAGCTCCCCAGGCTCTGTCCCACTGCAAAACGTGCAAGCACAGTGTCACTGTGGTGGCCTCCCTGCATTAGAGATTCGCAGGGAAGAATTTATAGCATGGCCATTCCACCACAGGTTTCCCCCTTTTAGAAAAAGCCCTTTATGGTAAAGTGTTGGATGGAGGGAGCTCCTTTTTGGAGGTGTAGTCCTAAAGCCAGGACCAAACACTACTCATGGCAGCAGGATAGAGATTTCTCCCCGAACCTGTCTCATTGAACTCACTCTGTGAGGTTTCTTGAAGCCTCAAAAGATGGTCTCTCTGGAAGAAGTTTTGCCCCACATGCAGTAGGTGGATATGCCATAGCAGCCAGTGCAGGCTCTCCCTCAGTGTGTTATTTATGGTGACGAAGTGTGACCACAACAAGCTGTTAACTTGACAGTGATGGTGGAGCAGCCAGCGCCCCAGGATTTTAGTCTCCAGAGACAGCTTGTTGGAAACTCTGTCCTGCCTCATCCAGCTGCCTCCCTGAACAAGTGAGCTCGCAGAGCAGCAGCCCAAAAGCAGGTGAGACCTGCAGCCTGCAATGTGAGACACTTTCTGCTGCTCCCTCCCTCCCCAGCAAGTGAATTCCATGTTGTAAATGTGCACATGCAGGGAACGTAATTCCTAGTAAAGTAACCCATTTGGGGTGTGCTTGTCTCTCTTCGATTTTTGCATATTTTTAAGTTAGGAATAGTGCCTAGTTCTTGTATCCATTGCAGTTTAGGGACGTATTTCCCAGAAATGTTTGGGTGTCTAAGCTATAGGCATAAGAAGAGATCCTAAGAAGGTATCTTATCAATTGTTCCACCATCAGACATAGTAACACCGTAGACACCAAATGAGATTTTTGGAAGTAACTCCTACTTGTTTGATGTAAGTAAGTTTTCAACCCACACATGCCAAAATCCATACTGAAAATTGAGATTAAGAACCCCATTGAAGGCTTGCAGAGAATTAATAAATGCAGAGCAAACACAGAATTACTTTCCATTTCCAACAAAAACAAGGCTGATGCAAAAAGAGTCATTAAGGTCCATGTTTTGCTCTCTGGTTTGCACCTTCCATTTCCCCTGTTTCTCCTCCCCAAAGATCTCCCAAAATTGTCTCATTTGTGAAGTGTAATAAATGTAGTGAAAATGGAGAAATGTGACACAATTAATTGACTTCCACTCTTCCAAGCCACATATCAGAGTTTAAAGAGTAAAGAAAAAAAAAAAAAAAAGAGAAGGGACCAAAGAGTAAGGAGAACTTTCACATAAGCCTTTTTTTTTTTTTTTTACCCTGGAAACGTTACTTCTGAGGAAGTGGCTCTTACCAGAGTTTTCAGTAACTTCTAGATTATTTTATGGAACGACATAAGAACTCGCTTGCTCCCTGACCCCTCCTCTTTAAAAATAAAAAGTAAAAATTGAGAGCTTTAAAAGGAATTGCTAATTCCTTCATATAACAGGGAGTATCTGCACATGATTTTGCCCTCCCTGCTGGTTAAGTAATGTAACAGAAATGTTTAATGCAATGGAAAGGTGGGTTTTAACTAAGTTGGCGACACTTTCAGCTTGTGTTGCAATTTATAGAAGAGGAAATATTCATTCTCTATATTTCATCATTTAAAAGCATCCTGTATTTGTAAGAAGCTGTGATCAGCCAACATCCCTTCTATGGATTTGAACTTCCCAAATCTTTGGTGGTTTTTGCGCTTTGGTTTTTGTGTAAGCTAAGAGCTGTGTGTTCTGATTTTTAATGATGGCTTAGGGGGTTTTTGAGGGAGATCGGTCCCTTCTCACTCACAGTACTGTGCACCTCAGCATTATATGGACTGAGTTATTGAGCCTGTTTTTTCCTGCTGTGAATGTGTGTTGTAATGCTCGGAAGTGGTAGCAGTGGTTGGTGTTGAAGCAGGATGGTTTCATTAGCACCGAAATGGCGACTGCCAACTAGGGAACACTCCTGTTCCTGCACCCCTCGCGCTGCATCTGAGTTTCGGAGGTATCTTTTCATATGAGAATCTATTTTCGGGAGAGATACGCACATATAAAATTTACTATGAAAAGAGAGTTTGCCTTGTTGTCGGGTGGACTGAGACCCCCTGCCCAGTTTTTGTGCCCAGATTGGCAAGGGGAAAGAAACACCTATGTGGAAGTGTGGAATCCCTACCCTGACCCCCTGCTGGCTGTATTCTCAGTTCAGGCTGTGAATGTCACTGCCTCTCCTGAGCAGAGCACGCCTCCTGCTTTCCCAACCTGAAACCATAAGCAAAGAGGCAAGAGTTGGGGTTCAGCATTTTTTCTCCCATTATTTTGTAACTGGCACCTCCTGTCACGGGACATGAGAGGGAAGGTTGGGGAAGCCCTGATGGCCAGCATGGTCTCTGGGACTTCATCTGCAGGTGTGGACCTAGAACAATTTATCTAGAAGTCAAATGGGAGCTAGGCTCTTCTGGGGAGAGGTTGAGCTTCCTGCCCATTTGTCCACATATAGGCAAGTAGAGACAAGAATGAGAAATGATGGTTGTGCTAGCAAAAGTCTTCAGTGGATTTGGAGCCCAATACATGTAGAAGACAAGGAAGGAATAATGGTGATCAGGCATGACCTCTGGTGTAGCAACACATTCATTTAATCTTACCACCATATTGCTAGTAGATCTAGTAAAATTGGTATCCTGTCATGGGTTTATTGTGGTGTTAGGTGGAATTTTGTTTTCTCCTTGCAAAACAGATTAGAGAAGGCTGATATTGTTTAGTCTGTAATTACACATTAAGGAGTCTGTATGTTCACTATAGAGTGTAACCATTGCTAATCTTTCCTGTGTGCCAAGAAAGAGACTGATTTATACAATGGTGTTAAGGAGACAATGCAAAAATATTTTTCATTTCTAAAACTTTTTGTAATTCATTTCTTCTCTTTAATATTCCCTTTGAAGTTTGAAATGGCAACGTATTTTCCAGCTAACAGGAGCGATTTATTTCATTTTCTCTCTTTTACATGTGTAAATGCACATACAAAGGTATGTGTGTCGGCACACATAAAATTATATGCCTGCAAAGTCAAATTCCTCTGTGTGTATGCCTGTGTAAAAAAAAAACCTAAAAAACAGCACACATATGCAAAAGAGCATTCATCTTGAAGGCTGAGCTTTTCATTCTTTTTAAGAGGGAAAGAAAAGACCTATTAAGCACATACTCTGCAAAATAAATGCATGTCATAAAAATACATTGTTTTTCAAACCTAAAAGAGGAAAAGGTTAGTTCCTGCTAATTTGTCTGTATCCCTATAAGAAACCTAAGTGTAAATTCCATTTGGGAAGTGGGCAGCAGCTGAGGAAGACCTACTTGTACCCGTTGTGGCTTTTACGGTCTGTGTAGAGTTGCTGGGCCAAGGTGGCTGTGAAGGCAGACAGGGTCATGGTACTGAAAGGACCACCAGGGAGTTCATGAAGAAAGGAGGAGCTGGGGAAAGGAGAGAGAGACATGCACACTCTCTCAGTCCTTTCTGCTGGAATTCCTCGCCCAAGGCGATGCCCTGGAGAGGTTCTCCTACCTACCACTGCTGGCTCAACAGTGAAGAGGTACATAGGCTCTCTGGATCCTCCCCTGCAGTTCATAAGTGGTGTTCATTCCTGCTTTCAGACATTTTATTTACTTGATTTCTTACAGTGTTACTTAGCTATGGTCTGTAATGAAGAGCGAGCGATACGTTGATGAGATGTTTTTTCCAGAAGATTCTTTTACAGTCGTGTACCAAATTTAGGATTGCACTGTGAAGCCTTGGAAGATGTCTGGTCCTCACAGCAGAGGCATAAATAGCTGACGTCTTGAAATAATCTAATGGAAAATGCAGATATAATATCTTGTATCTCTCATTTGAGATACAGCTTTCCACTAAAAGTTGATGCATGCCTAACTCGATAATTTTCTTAGAGATGTTTCAGTAGTTCACTGAGCTAACAAATACAAAGGCACGATTAAAGAAACCACTGTAACAGATGTAGTGAATAACCCTTCTGCTCTCCCATCCTAGAAAGCGACAGTGATATTCCAGGAATCTCCTTATGCAAGTCTCAGGGAGCTACAGCGAAGTGCAAAATATAACCCCTCACAATGGCCAGGCTAGTTGAGCAAAATGCAGTCCCTGGCCTTCCTGTGTGAGGACTGGTGTTTGCTGTGCAATGGTGGTTTTTTTAACCCTTCTTGTTTACCCTCAGTGAGAGAGAGCACAAATAGTTATATTAGTTGCATACTTCCTGAGAACACAGCGATCCACACATTCTGGGCTGTGGGTTGTGTTTTTCACATTCAGGCATAGGATGGGAGTTCATCAGATAGCAATGGGGAGCTCTAGCAAATAGCATATTTGCATCAGCAGAAAAAAATCTTACAAGACTTGCTGGGAAGATTTGCCGCAGCGTGCCACAGTCCTGCACTGCTAACAGCCACTGCACATTCATTCGATAAAAAAGATGACAACGGAAAATGAAACTTCTAACGTTCTCTTCTATGAACACTTGAGAAGCACGTTACCCTGAAGATGTGAGCCACAGGCTCACATCAGCTTCACTGGCACTTCGTGGTGCCTTTGAGGTAACAGAATTTGAAGTTGTGGATGAGCCATGCTTCTTTTGCCCTGGTGGCAAGAGGAGCTCTCAGCACCGCTCTGATGGAAGTGACAATCTTGATGTCTGTTTCCAAGAGTCAAAAGGCGTGTCAGTAGGATACTGGGATTTGCATATCTTATGTTCTCAGAAATATTCAGACAGCGTGATTTTTGTCTTTTTGTGTTGGACAAGGCAGAAGCAACTTCCCTTGAGATGCTGTCCTCCAAATGAACAGAGCATCATTTGTCAGTCCCATGTTTTTGTGTCTGGTTGCTGACCAGTTTACCAGCTAAAGGTTAATTTTCTGAAGACCATCTCTACACACTCGCTGAAGCCTCTGACAAACTTGCCTGGCCATGACCTGGTTTAGCATGTATAAACCAACAGCCCAAACTGTATTTCCAGATGTATGTGTTCCTAGGTGGTGGAGTTAGCAGGATTTCATTTGCTTTCTTGACCTCACACTGTATTACTTTAGCTAATAAGAAATAGTGATTTCTGTAGAGCTGCATTTTAATGGAGCCGATTTTTCACACTTTCCGTTTGCCTCACTCCTAGTCCAGCCACACTGTCTGGGTGTTAGTATGAAATTTAGGTGCATTGTGAATCCTGGATTGAGTAGCACTGATGCACTGCCTCTGGCTTGGTAGCAACAAGGAGTCGCAACAAGGTTTTCTAATGTGTAACAGCATGTTAGGACACACATTTGCGTGTTTCTACGCTTAGAATCCTTCAGGTTTGGTAAAAATGCAGCACAATGTCTGTTTCTTTGCAATATTTGAAAAGCACTTTAAACATAAACTGGGCAGATGCTTTAAAATGCGATAAAAGGATTCCTCCAAGTGAAAGGCACTTACAGTGTCTAGGACACAAGAGTAGGAGCAGAGAGGAAGTTTGACAGAAACTTGGCCCACTAGACATTTTCAAATATTCCATAAATGCTGAGAGGGCAGGAAATGCCAACGTTGATGGTCTGAACAGATCATCAACCCTTATGGGAGGCCAAGTTTTGGTCACTCTCTGAATGCCTGGTGCCAGTTTTCACAGCACAGATCCTCTTCTAGTTGTGTATAGTTGCGTGTCATCTGTCCATATTAGCTCTCATTATTTATGTAAGACTGGGAAGGAGATTGAATTGAGCTTTGGATGTTTCTACTGCCCTTTTTCTCCAATTGTTTTGTTGTTTTCTCTATGAATTTGTATTGTGGCACAGGGTTCCTGGAAAAGGAACATCACTCTATTGCTCTACACACTGCACAAACACCAACAGCATGCCCCAAAGAGTTTGCAATCTAATTAAGGTTATATATACATGCTTGATTAATTAAGCCTTATAATTCCTAGCTGAGGTAAGTGTGAGGTAGGGCACATTGAGATGTAATCAATTGTGCTGTGGAATCTAAACCATAAATAGTATTCTGGAGACCAGAGAGCAAATTTTGTTTTCTAATAGCTGCAGCACAATGGTCCTGTGTGTTCTTACAGGGTGAAGTGGGATTGGTTTGGTTCAAAGTACTCAGCTTTGTTTTAAACAATGTGTATCTTAAGCTTGAAAAGTGAAATTGAAAAATATAAAACAGGCAAGCATGGTACATGAGGGAATAAAATAAATATTGGCAGCAAATTATTAGATCATTTTGGGAACCAGGAAATAATTAATTTCCTGACTTCTGATTAGTCTAGATCTTAAGACAGAGAAGCAATTCACTGTATCATTTGGATTTTTGGAAGAAGAGGAGGGCTGATTTCCAGCTCCGTGCTGATTTGTACAGGCAGGAGTTCCAGGTCATGCCATTGCAATGAGTGGAATTGCAGTCTGGTGCTGCTGTGACAGAGCAGTGAGTGAGGCCGGTCCTAGGAGGGTGGGCAGCTAAGGGTAAATTTGGGATATAAGATCAAATTTCAGAAGCCAAATACATACTCTTATCCAGGCTTTTTTTCTTTTGCTGAGATGTTTCTGAAGATCTTTTGCATTACAAAAAAAACCATATAATACTCTGGCAATTTGGTTTTGGAGTGAGATTTCACACCTCATAACTGAACATGTATGAGAAATGCTACGAAGCTGAACTGGAGATGACACAGTTTTCAGTACTTAGTCATTTCCTACAAAAATGGTTCAGGCTGAGCCCCTCTCTTGTTTCCTTTCTCAGGCCACTGACAACTTTTGCCCTGCTGGCTGCAGTGTGGCGGGAAATTAAAAACTGGTTTGAATGTTTTAAACAACCTATGCTTTTTCTTTCTTGAGGTAGTTGCCTTTGGGATTTTTGCATCTCTCTTGGAACAGCGTGGTAGCATGGGAAAAGGCCAGCTGAGGAAAAATATCATTCCTTTTCTGCGTCTGCGTCATTAGGCTGAGGAAGAAAAAGCCTACTTTTTGAGCTTGAGCAATCCCAGGAAAGGCAGAGCTGGCTGAGGGCTCCTAGCACTCGATATCCAGTATATTATGGGTGTAATCAAGGTTTATTATAATAATATTATTTATTATTATTTGTGTAATTCTGTAGAGTGTATCACAGATTATAGGTAGCATTTTCACAAATATCTAAGTGGTGCAGCCTCTCGAGCTACAATTGCTGCCTGCACCGTGGTCCCTACTCGCCTTCTGTGACACACATGCCAGGAGGGTGACCAGTGCATGGCCAGATTTCAGTCTCATATGTGTTAGGACACTTGACAGGCATGTACCCAGATGTAGGAATCATTCTAGACAGCAACATAGCTTTTGAATTTCCCCATTAGAAAAAAACAAACAAACAAACAAACAAACAAAAAGGCAAACAAAACCCAAAAGTCTTATCCCCATTAATAAAGAATTGAAAAATGTGCAGATAGGGAAGTAAGGGCACATGATGGATTAAGTGCCTTTCCCATGGCCACACAGGAAGTCTGTGGCCAAGCTAGGAATTAAACCTAGATTTCCTCAGTCTGCATCCAGTGCCCTGTCCTTCTTTCAGGCCATAAAATTTTGTTTGTATTGAATTCTGTATAGGCTGATGCAGAATGCTACCGTTTGTGAGGAAAAGCATTATTAAAAGATAAGTACTATTTATAATTGGTGAGAAACTGAGAGTAGTTCTGGACGAAGTATTGCCCATTTGTATTGCTGTTTAATGTTCTCCTTTTTCCAAGTTTACATCAGCATAAAAATCCCCTTGTGGTATTGCTCCTTAACCAAGCAAACTACTCATGCCTTTCCTTATGGCTGGGATTGCAGCAGAGGCCAATGCTTAGCTGTTTCCAGCTGTCCTGGTTTAACAGTAAGTAACATTATGACTGGCTTGACAGGAAAATGATCATATTTCTGCCTCTTTTGCTTAACATGTCTCATCCAAAATCAAGTAGAAAAATTCCATGTTTGCTGTGGAGAACATCCATAGCTAAGTTCTCTCCTACAATATTCATTTGACTTGACATAGCATCGTTTCTTGAAAAGCTGCATGACTGGCTTTTGTCTTTGGAAAGGCTGAACTAAATCAATAGGGGCTCCACTGAAGTTAAAACCAGACCAGAGCTAGTAAAGCCAAAAGGCGGCAGGTCAGGCCTGTCGTACCTGAAATAGACACCAACCCTCCTCTGTAGTAGATAGGTACAATGCACAATGGCCATAGTCCCTCTCATGTGGGAGTACAAGGGTATTACACAGCTTGGTAACCCTGCCATCTCTAGAAAAATAATGCGGTGTATAAATTGTGCCACTGTGAACTAGAGGTATTGGTGCTGTATCTGTCGAGAAGTGGAAGAGCAGTCAGAGGTGTGGGATGGGACATGCAGTGCAGGTCTCCAACACTCATAACGTCTAAGGGACTGTTGCTGTTTGCAACAGAGGAAACTGCTAACTCCTTCCTACGCAGGTAAATTCATCTCTCCTCTGTCCCACATGTCCCCAAATACATTAATTTTCGCTGAAGAACTAAACACTGATCAAGTGGCCCAGAAGATATTTCCTAATTCATGTAGATAAATGGTAGGGAAAATAGCTGAGCCTGTTGATATTCTCTGTGCAAGAGTGTTTCAAAGAAAGTGAAGCCTCACTAATACCCATTTCTTATCACCTCCTGACAGCCTCCTTTGTGGGGGAATAGCCACAAATGGTTTCGAACGAGCTCTTCCAGCAGGGTAGCTTTCATGCAGTGATGAACAAATAATGATACCGCAGTACACCTTTGTGTAACACTCCTGTCTTCATTTACATGCAGGATTTCACCACTATCTTCCTGAGAAACTACAAAATTCAGTTAGCCACCGGATAAGATAAAGAGTGGAGCTTGACTTAAAAGGGATGCATAACTGTTAGTGTTGTGATATTTATAGAGGGTCATTTCTCAAGTTTTTACTTTCTACTCAGTCCTTTATTAGACAAATTCTTGCTGAAAAGTCCCTGAGAAATGGGAGACTGTAAAAAGCTGGGTCGCGCTGTGTTCTTAAAGAGGTTCATGTTCTGCTTTGTAGCTCTTTTGCCTGCGAATGGAGAAGAGAAAATTCTTCTTGTGAATTTCAAACACTTTCTGCTCTACCCAAGTTTCGTTCTGAACGCGCGGGACAGAACGGTACATGATCTCAGTGGAAGGACTTCCTAAACTGGCTGTTCCATCCGCTGGCAGCCAGGCAGGATTGCCCAGTTGGGCAATCCCTACTCTGCTTTAGCCAATTTCCTTCTGTACTCTTCCATCACTCTGTCCTCCGGAGCTGCCTTCAGCAAATAAGACCATTGCCTAATCAAGCCTTCTCACCCGGAGGCTAGGCATTTTGAGGGCTTTTCTTCAGGTTTGATTTCCCTCTTTTCTTTCTCAGAGTGAACCCTCCTCTTGGTCGATATGAAGATAAGGAGGTGGGGGTGGTGGTTTGGGTTTGGTGAAGTCCAGGCGCAGCACAGTTTGGGAACTGTTCTAAAGTAGGCGGGAAGGGGAATACAGGTCAAATGGGTGAAAGTTGGAGAGGAATAGTAATCTAGAACATTGCTGCAGAGACAGAAAAGGCCAAGCCTGTAGATTTTTTTGTTTGTTTTAAGATTTTTTCTGCTAAGCTACCAAGTATAATTCCTGGTCTGTGCTTCCCTTTCTGTCACTTCTCCATAATTCTTAGCATTTCAGTTGGGCTGCTGTCTCTTGGCTGCTTCCTCTTTTCCTGCTTTCCTATATTTCATTATTTGCCCTTCTTCCTCTTCGAGGGCTTTTACAACAGAGTGAGGAGGATGTGGAAACCCAGTTACAATATGACACACAAACTGCAGTGTCACAACTGCAGCTCTTTGGTTTCACCTCCGGGAGTGTGCAGAAGCAGGTCAAGGTGGAGAGGCGGGAGTTGGGGATCTGAGGGAAAGAAGGGAGAGGTTTATAAATAGGGAAGAGAAATCACAGAAAGTAACAAAAGTTTCCCACTCAGGAGCTTGGGATAATGGCTTTCCACATAGTTTAAAATAATCCTGAACTGAATCATCACTGCGTCCTTGAATGAAAAGGAGAGATGGCAGTGTGTCTATGGGTCTCCCACAGTACTGCTGCCACACAGAAGATACAGCCCTGATGTGTATCATTTCTGAACTTGCCTGCAGAGACATGAAAACTGAGCAGACCTCTAGGCCCATATTGTACACAACTCATAGCATTGTCCTTTCAACAACAAGCAAGAACAAACAAACAAAATTGAAAAGAAAACAAACAAACAAACAAACAAATCCAATAGATCCTCAAAGGAAAAATTATTCTTACCACCTATGTCTGTGTGTGAAGTGAACTTTTGGAACATGCTGTGGATGAAAGCAAGGAGGTGGCTTTCTTGAGATATCAGGCAGCTGGGAAAACTCATTCCCACGGACTTTGCTCCAGCTGCTTCCTAGGGCACCCATTAAATAGACGTGCTTCCTCTCCCTCTCCTCTCTTCTTTTGCCTGTCCTCTCCCCGAAGCTTTCAAATCAGTTGATTTAAATTTACATCGTAGCAACTGGTGTAGGACTGGCTTCAAACTTCTAGGCCATGTCAGATGCTAAGGAGATAAACAACTGTGGGTTGGGAGGAAATGGGTAATATGTCCAGACTGCGCTGTGTGTTTGTGGAAGGAGTTAGAGGAACAGTAGATAGAGGTTTCCTGTTAAGCCGGACAAGGGGGAAGCTGTGATGTTTCTCAGCTATGACTGCGATTGGACTCAAGTTCAACAGCATTCTCAGTGTGGGTTTGCTGTTTCTCCATTGCCCGTGAGAAGTTCAGGTTGTCTTAAAAATCTGGATACTACTACAAGTTAAGGAGACTTAAGCTCCCAAATCATTTAGATACTTCACAATTGCTCTCCACTGGGTGCTGTGGTGGAACAAGGGTTTGATCGTTTCCCTCTGCTGCAGATGGGGAAGCAATGCCTGAACTGGCTCTGAGCTTTGAAATCAAAATATATGCCAATACATGTTCTTTTTATTAACCAATTCTTCACTGATCAACTTACAGGTTATGGCAAAACAAGTTTGTGAGGAGCTAACAAATGCCTGCCTGTATGTGCATGCTAAACAGAGGGTGATACAGATTTTTAGAGGCTACTGGATGCCTGGAATTCAGACATGGAGCTTGAGACAGTGGTCTGATTTCTTGGTGATCAGTGTTTTCCAGGTTGATCTGTTTTCTGATAATCTCCTTTCGTTAGTGTCTGAAGTTGAAGAGCCCCAAAACATTAGTTGCTTTTGTAAAAAAATCTTTTGTTGATGGAGTAACGTTAAAGTAATTGGTGGGCATATTGGAATGAATGGAAGAGTTCAGAAAAATTCAAGCAGCATTTGAATTAATTAATTAGCTTAATTAATTGATTAAACCACATCAGATTATTCTGATCTGTACCTCAGCCAGAAATGAAGGCCTTGATGGAAGAATTTCTGTATTCTGAGAAATATAGGTTTCTCCTGTTCATAATTGTCAGTTTGGGCCTATTTATGAAAATTCAGTCTAAAGTGGTGCTATTGGAGACCATTTAATTAATCAACTATTATTTTGAAAGCCTTTTCTCTTGAAGCTCTGCCAGCAACATGTTGGCTTGGATGCTTTGTTGATCTATCCATGTTAAGAAAACGGTTGTGATTTGATGTAAGATAGTGATACTAAGTATGGTCATTGTAACTGTTTGAAGATTGTCATCCTGACTGTGTTTCCAGTGAGTTTCATATGTCAGATTACTCGTTCAAGAGAGTGGTAAAATAATTTTACAACACCCTTGTACATTCAGCAGCCTTAAGCATTGCTGAAAATTTGTTCAGGGTTTGAGGAAGCTGCACCTGAATGGATTTCCATATTGGCCTTTCTCCTCTGGAAGCGTGATGAGACCTGGTTCCTTTCTGATTTTGGAGATAACCTTTGGGCCAGGAACAGGGACTCCTAGATCCAGTAGTTTCAAACCACAGCTGAGGTGTGCTTGCAGAGCAAAGCTGGGAAGTTCAGCTAGGATGCCATTTCTGATGTAATATCTTTTACATGTAGAAAATTCTTTAGACTGAACTTGTCATATTTTTCCCCACATCTTTCTGAGACACTGGGATTTTTTAAATAATCTCTCCTTCTTTTTGAGTCAGATGTTTCAGAAAGCTAGTGAAATCTAGGTTTTTCTCTTAACATTGTTTTTAAGGAACCAAGGAAACAGTATAACACTTTGCAGTTGTTGGATGCCTCACAGAAGAGGCATCCAATGTCAGAGACGACTTATCACAGGGCTAATACGGTTAAAATTGGATTCTCTTCAGGGAAGGGAAGGAGAGCTTGTTTTTCCTGAGGTAAAAGCAAGGAAACAACAGGCATTAAAAATGGCCAAGGAAGTGAGGAAAGACAAGAAGTTTTTTTAAAAATGGGGACTGAACTGAGTTTGCAGACTTCCAGAATGATCCAGATCTCTGAGTATTTGAGAGTCTTCCAGTACCATATGGGGTTTCTTGCCATTTCAGCACAGAGGACTGGTTGCCTAAGAGGGACTCCAAGTCCTTGTAGCAAAGCATTGGCTGCAATACATGGTGGGGAAGAACTAACTTTGTCCTGACAATTTTCTCCTCAGGAGCCACCTGCTATGCCTGCATTTGGAGAATTTCTTTAAGATTTGTGTAGAACAATTTATACCTCTTCCCCAGAAGTTGTAGATTAGGATTTCCTTTCATTGTACTGTTGAGAACACTGTAATCAGGTAAACATCAGTTTACATCTCAAAACCTTCTGACAATATTTCTCCAACCGATAAAGAAAAAAATCTTCAATAGCCTCAGTTGGATACTTCTAGAAAAATAACTGAGTATCAGGATTAACATGGTCTAAAGCAGACTACCTCAGGACTACCTTCTTTGCATGGTACCAAGAGACATCATCTACTTTATCGCTCATAAAGCAATGATTGCGTTTGATCTGCTTTAGTCTAAAATAAATTTTCAGTGTACTTGGGGTTTTTTTTTCCCCTTTCCGGTGAGGGTAACACAGAGGACTCTGCTCTGCAATTTTTTTTCCAAGTAGGCAAGATAATGAAATTGTTGTGAAGTATTCCCTCTCAAGCGTTGAAAAGGTAAGGTTCCTCTCTATTTCATCCTCCGACCTCTTCTTGAAAGAGGAGCCTGATAGTGCATAGCCTGGGCACAGCACCCATAGGCACCTCCCCAAACCTAAACACAGCTGCTTGGTCTAATTTTAGGTCCACTGACCCTTTGAAAGCTGGGGAACTATTGACACTTGCGTAAAATAGCGCTCAAGACATCATCACAGTAGCTAAACAGTCCCTGGGAAAAGTCTCCGCGTCCATCTTGCTGACAGCAAAGGCACAGCACCTTAGATGTTCCACACAGGTGGACTTGTGAGGGCCTGATCCCGAGCCGGGGTGGCTCCGTGCCGCTCCAGCGACGCAACTGAAGGCGTGTGAGCAGCTCACTGGGCTGGAGCGTGGAAAGGGGAAGGTTTGCAAGGGCTAACTTTGCATTCAGGGCAAGGCAAATTTAGGTGCTCTGAAGCAATATACAAAACAGTTCACCTCCCTGCCTGTCCCTGTGCCCCCCGCACACCCTGCTGGCTATACGGTGAGCCTGGGAGCTGTGTCTTCCCCTTCCTACCACAGACCCAAGGACATCTCATTGCTCCCAAGCGGTAGCTTTCTCCTGCAAGGTAACAACTGCTGCCTTCAGCTGGTACAGGTCTGACCGATACCCTCTGTACGTGTTCAGATTTCATATGGTTTTCTCTTTGCCAGGCAGGCTTAAAATTCCCGTTCTAACTACAGTTTACATCATTTCTGTGTAACTGAGCACCTTAAGACCTTAAGTGTGTAGTTGTGCTTTACTCACTGCATTTTTGCATTTGTTAAGCCCTTAGCTTTGGCTGGGGATACCTGCAGTAACCCCTAGGTTTGCAGCAGGGCAAGGACAACTTCCAGCCACAACAGCATGGCTTCATGCAGGAGCCTGCCTGTCTCCCATCTGTGAGGAGCTCCTTTGGTCTCCTTGTTAAATCTCAGTGTAGTTGATCCTCTTCTTCAAAACACTAATCTTTGCGGGTGCACACTCTTTGCACATTTTCCCAGGCTATTGCCTGCCATTAGCTAGAATTTTGTTGCATTACTTGAGGACAGGTTAACACCCGTGAATTTCACCAAAGCAGGCTTTGTGGAAGGATTAGAGAAGGGGGGTGCCTTATAAATTTTAGATTACCGTATGTCTGAGACTCCGCTTCTCTTGGCTAATTTTTGCTGTTTGGGGAAGAGTATAAGCCACTACTTTTGTGCCTATAAGCATTTATGGAGAACACAGGTTCACAGGTCCCAGACTCGGCACATAAGCATGTGTATCCACACAGTATACCTGTGTGAGCCAGGAATGTTTTCATATATGGTACTGTTTTTACCTCACTGTTTTGTTTTGTTACTTGAGGTTACTTTGCTTTGTAAAAATTTCTTGCTAAATGCCCTTTTGCTACTTCCTCATTTTTTAATGCCCACATTAAAAAAAAATCTGCTGGAAGCAGAAGAGACAAAGACGTTGAGGATGAGAAGCTCTGTTCTTGCCATCATTTGTCAGCAAACCTTTCCCTCCAGCTTGAAAATCTTTCCAGCTTACTTCTCAAAACAGAAAATTGTCAATAAAGTCTGTTACCAGCAAGCCTGCTTGCTGAAGAAGCTTAGTTCCCTTAGCTTCTCCATCATGCAGCCAGTAAAACACTCAGAGCACTTTGTGTAGAGGAAGCATGGGTTACATGTACACGTGGAACTTGAGAAATAAGTTTTACATGGCTTTTCTTGATAGTGCTCTTTCTCTCACCTTTAAAACTTAGTGTTACTGGTAATTCAGATGATGATCATCACCAGCCAGGTAGTTAACAGTCCTTTGAAAAAACAGTGTGAATCCAGTACAAAATGTACCAGCGAGTAGCACAACAAAGACAATAACTAAGAACTAGATCAGCCCTTTGGCTTGGTTTCAGATCATTTCCTGCTGAAACACAAATTCAGAAAGATACTTAAAAAGCAGCTAGCTTCAAGTGTGTGAGTAGATTTCAGGGCCATTACCTGAATCCGTCTTCCACCTGTCCGTCTTTACCGATGCATTAGAGCATTCCCATAGGTAACTATCGGGAGGTTACTGGGAGTCTGCACCATGGAGCAAGAGCCACTTTTTGTACCTGGAGAGGACATACTTTGTGGGTTGTTTTGTTCTCTTGTTTGCATTCCCTACGGTTTGATCTCTTTGCAGCCCCCGGAAAACCCTGTTGATGTGTTTTGCAATGCACTGAGCACAGCTCCCTGCTGCTGAAGGCGAGCCGTGCACGCTGGCGGGTGCTGGCACTCTGGGGACCTCCCCGTGGGCAGCAGCGGAGGAAATGGCAGCGGTGGGCGATGACATGGGTGGAGCTCCTCACGCTGGTTGTCCCATGGGAGATAGCTTATCTGTGGACGCCTGTGTTTCTGGAATAATATTCATTTGATTGAAAGCCAAAATTAGAGTAGGGAAGAAATTGGCTGCCAAGGGCTGATTGGCACTTGGAGTCAAAGGAGGGGCAGTGCGGACCCCACGGGGAGTATCTCCTTATCCGTCGGCACCAGTCTGCTCTCCCTGCAGGTGTGCCCCAGTGGTTCCTGCTGCTACTCTGCTTTCTGTTATTTTTGTTTCCCTTTAAAAAGCCAGCTGAGATCCTGTCGTTAAGAAGCCTTCATTTTCATCTGTTGTCCCCTCTTCACCATGTTGCAGCCCGTGGTAGCGCCTTGCTCGCCTGTGGAGAGCCTTCATCTCTCCCAAGCAAAACAATTAGGTGCCAGCATCACGTTTCTGGGCTGCCTCGCCAGCCTCGAACGTTCACCTCCCACTGCTTTAGTGGTCTCTCTGTTCTGTGATACAGTGAATGCTGGAACCTGTTTTAACAGAAGCCCTACGTAACAGCTTGTGCAACATGGGCTGCATACAGTCCCTTTTATTTATTGATGGGTTTTCATTTGTCCATAGCAATTAAGTTGCATTGTAGCCTCTAACTGTTTAAGCAATTCTGAGCTGCCTCTAACTTTCAGCATTGTAGACGTGTAGACACTGCAAATGCTTGATTAGCTGAGCAATGCAGTGCTATATTTAAAAGGAAGGGGCAAAACAGTAATTTTTAAGAGCACTTGGATGCATCTGCTTTTTCTGTAACTACATAACTAGGTAGTTTGAATCAGTCCCACATACATTGTGTTGTGTCTTCTGAATTTTACTGCAGAAGGGCTGATGCCATTGCATAACTAATTACGGTTACTCTGCCCAGACCTTTTGCTGGCCGTCTTTACACCTACATGATTCTTCATGTCGCTTCAGAAGCTCATAAGGGAAAGGTACTATTAATGGAAATATAATTTAAGTTAAAGAATTGGTCTTTGTTCTTGTCAAGCCTAGCCAGTGAATGACTCCTTAAATATTCTGTGGACAAACAACTTGCTTGTGTGCCTTACATGTCTGAGAATGTCATCTCCACCTGCAGTGCTCCTATGCGGTGAGAACAGAACTGATGCCACAGTAAGCAACCATGATGTAAAAAGAAAAGGGGAAAGGTTTGGATTTCAGGTCACAGCCAAGTGCTAGAATTTGGTGCACTGTGACAAAATAGAATAGCTGTTACGTCTTATACCAGAAATAATGGATGGAAATTGCTGGCAATATTCTGCTCTCTGGGTTTTGCACCTATGTAAACAGGAAGAGATCCTGGCTGCTTCTGTTGACACCGGTTGGCATGCTGAGGTGATTTTTTTTTGGCCTGATTGATAGGATTTCTTCATCATATTCTGCCTTTTTAGCAACATTTACTCTAATTTTTTACAAAGGGTAGTGTTAAAGGTTTTCTCCTCCCCACCATAAGAGTTCAAATCAGTATTTTTGCAGTTTCATCCGTCCACTGCTTGTATAGTTGTGGAGTCTTCAGGAAAAGCTCTTGTTGGACTTTAAAGCTACCATTTAAACATCAGCTAGCATCAATAAAATACTTCTGACTTGTCTTGAAATAACAAATGAACCATTAAATAAAAATTACATGCACCCAAATTATTCAAAACAACTTGAAGAAAGATCTTTTCTTTGCTGTTGGCTACATAGTATGAGCAAGACATTGCATGGACCAAAAATCAGATTATCATGGTTATTTTCAAAGAAATGCTAAAGTATTTTGGCAATTTATGGCAAGTGTATGCCACAAAATGTAGTTAAGTCCCTACTGGCATACAAGTACTAAAGATGCTCAAATCCCACTAAAGATCACAGGGAGTTGGGAAACTCTATTGTTAAAATGTCCCAGAAGCTTCAGTGTGATTTATCTTTCTCTGTTACTCTCTAAATTCCTTTGATAGTGAGGTCTTATGCTTTTTTCTTCTTTAAAAATCCCACCAGAGAAGAATAAGACTTGGGAGGTAAATGTCCCCTTCCAAATGGGATTTTGACCAAGGTACTTAAACCTGTGCCAGTGCCAAAGTCTCACAAAACTGAAAGGATTTTACATGTGGGAGGGAGTCTCATAGCTATAAGAGAAAATAAATTGGCAATGGATTGAAAACAAATTACTAATTCTTCACATGCCTTTTTTCCAACTGCCTATTTCTCTGTCCTTTAAAAGCCACCCTTCACATCCTGTTTCCCAGGAGCTCCATTTGGTTTCTCCTTTCTCCCCACTACTGACTCTTTCACTCTGAGAAACGCCTCCCTTCCCTTGCCACATTGCTCAGCTCTTTCCAGGGAAGTGTGACTGTTGCCTTGCCCTCCATCCTGCCTTCCTGACTGTCCCAGCCTGAGTCTTGTTCTGAGCCAGCTATGCTGCTCTTCAGTGATAAATCATATCATCACCCCTTTCCCCTTTGACTTCTCAATTCTGTTTTTTTTCCCAAAAACTTGCATAAACCACCTTTAACCATAAAATACAGAACAGTCTTCGTAGCGTAAATTTCAAATGCTCTTCAGAGAATCCTGAGTGAAGCTCCCAGTAAAGATCAGAGAGCACAAGAGACCCACCCAGTGTCCTGCTTTTGGGTAACTTTTCCATGCTCTGGGTAGGTAAAAAGGAAGTAGAGGAGAGCTGTCAGTTCAATGACACTGGTGAACTCCACGCTCCTTGCACAAAAAAAACTGGTTTGGATTAAGCTCCCCTGAATTGCAATAATGTGTACAAAGAGAGTAAAATACAGAGCCTTTTAAGGTCATCTCCAAAAAAATTGAAGTAAATTAATTAAAGAGTAATTTCTTAACGGTGTTAGAAGGGCCAAGGAGAAATTATTACTGCGAACTATTGTAGAGCTAATTAATGTCTGCATCTATCTGTACATAGACATGGATATGCACACAAATTATTTCAACAAAGACTTTATAGACTAACTGTGTGAGGAACCTGTACAAATGCTGAGTATGTTCTTGATCAGCGCATCTGAAAAGTCTGATTCACAGGTATTTTCACATCATTAGTGCTCCAAGAGTGATTTTCCCCTCCATAGCAAGGGAGGGACAGGAACCTCTCTTACAAAAGAAATAGAAGACGCTGTTGATTTTTATTTTCAGTCTAAGTCTACAGAAAAAAAAATATAGCCTGCCTTCCCATTTCTCATTCAGATTTAATAAAAATCCTTAGTATTTCTACTGCAGCAATTTCTCAGTTCTGTTGTGTCTCCTACATCAGTGGGGCTTTCTTTACTACTTTTCATTTGTAGTTTGAAAAAAAGTGTGAAATTTGAATAAGAAGAGACTTTTTTTTTGTTAATTAGATCTATAAAACCTGTGTGAGCACCCAGGGTGAAACAGGTAACCTCACCGTCCATCAGCTGCTACCGGCAGTGAGCTCTGCACTTGAACCGAGCCTCTGCCATGAGCTGCGCTGCTCAGTGGGTGCAGTCGTAAGGGCATCCTGGATGCTCAGCCTCGTCTGCCTGGGGACATTCATTGAGCAGCACAGCTACGACAGTCCAGGGGCATAGCTGCAGAGAGCCTTAGTGAAGACTGACTGGATCAATATCCCTGTCATTGCTTATGTCAAGTGATGTACTCCATCATTACTTGTACCGGTGTGCCCCATGGCATGTTAATTTGCACGTGGCTACTCATAATATGCAGGGTATAGTGTGTTTGTGCAGCCACTTTTGTGTAGACACATTGTGAGGACAAGCCTTAGAAATACAAGCAAAAAATAAGCCAATATACACAATAATATATACATACACACACATATATATATAATTGAATGCCGCCTTCTTCCATTGCGTAAGACCAGCAGGCATGAGATGAAAACAATGCAATTTCACTCTTCACAACTGCAGTGATTAGAAACAAAGCTGTATACAAAAGAGATCTCTGGCACACAGAGAGGGCATATTGGCAAAAAACAAATCCTGATAGGAAGCTTGCACTGTAGGCACTCAGCTTCCCTGAGGGCAGGAGAAGGCTGGGTTAGGTGCTCTGCTCCTGTTGACCTTTTCTATACACTTGAGCAAAAGTTCCTCTTGACTTCAGCAGGAGTTAACCTGCGAGCAAGGGGAATACCCAAGAGAGGTTATGCATTTAGAAAACATGTTAGAACTTGTTCCATGTTTTGGAAGAAAAGGGCGTTTTTACAAATGGGAATTGTTCTGGGCAGGTAAGGATTCCCCTGCCCACTGTCCTGCTGCTGTTCCTGCTTCATCCTGAACTGCTTGTGTTGCTTCTGTGATGATAGTTCTGTCTTTCTCCTAGGTGTTTTTGTTATAGCAATAATGCCATCTTCTTTTACACTTACTGCTAGCAGTACCACAAACCAGCATCCTGTTTGCCTTCTTTATTGCAGCTGCATACGGGGCAGAAGGCTTTAGGGACTTTCATGCGATAATTCCCAAATCTTTTTCCCGTAAGTATACTGCAAACTCAGCTCACTACAAAGCATTTCCATCTAGTTCCTACTTTTATAAATTTTTTGTGTCATTTCACTTCTCAGTAATGTACATTTGTCTGCATACGCTACTAAAAGGCTTAAGTACTCTGATCTTTTTGCTTTGTTCGCATGTATTTTGTTTTAACTTAACAACTTCAATAGCCACCTTCTCCAAATCCCTGGCAGGCAAGGAACTTTTAACTATTTTGTATAAATATATTTACATTCAAAATATTATCCTTATAATTATGAAGAAAAAAAAATTGTGTGAATTCTGGAAAATCTCTCATATGCTCAAGACAAATAGGTCTACTGCTTTTGTTCGCCATGGTGGAAACAGCAGTACAGGGTTGTAGTCCACTAAATTTGCAGAATAGTGTAGATCACTTCCATTTAGCCAATCATACCATCTTTGTAAATCACAGGGCTTAATGTGTTTTTTTCCATATCTCTAAATTATTCCCCTTTTTAGGGCATACACATTATAGGAAAAACTGCTATTTATGATGTGCACTCATTCTGTCTTGCATATGATTTCTATTACAAATGCAATATTTGAAAAATCATTAAAATGCCTAGATTGGTAAACTTTATAACAGGTGTCCAGTCAAGCAACATTCAGAAATATGAACACTTTTGCACTTAACGTGTTTCCCAGTAGGATATTGAGTCAGATACTCCTTGTCAGTCACATCCATGCAATCGTCCTGGGACACCTGGGAGGTTGCAGGGTGGAGCAGAGAAGAGTTTGTCAAACCTTTCAATTTCAAGTAAAAATCAGGGTCAGGTAATTATTATCCTTAGCTTCATTGTATCATTGCTACACCACCACTTATAAATAAGGCTACCATAAAACTACCATTCCACAAAAGGGAAATAACTGGTATTTATTGGGTGAAACAGACCCCTCGTGTGCTCAGCCACTAAGGTAAATGCTCTCTTTTTTGGGGTGGGGTGAAGGAAGAGGTTTTTCACTGAAAAGAAAGTAAGATTTTGTGCAATTAAACGGTCTTTTTCAGCCTAATGAAGAACTGTTTTCTTCACCAAAATCATCAGATTAGAAAAGAGGGAAATAACTGTAAAGATTATTTATTCTACACAAAATGTCATACAGTCCTGTGGAGAGAAGAGGAATTAAGAGTGGCATTAACTGATCTGAATCTTAGCCATTTTCCATAACATTTAGGTTTGTTGTGTTCATATCAGATCAAATTTACCAACCTACGTTTTATCACGTAGTAGTGAGGCTATGCCAAATTTATACTTGAATTATTCTTCTATCTGCAAGCAATTGTCACCTATGGGATTATTACACAAAGGATTTATCCAAAAAACTCAAAACAGTTTTCTTGCCCACCTTTGTTGGTTTGACTGTTTTTTAGTAGTAACTCATGGCTGTAGAGATCCTGTCCTCATACTCAGTGATCCTAATCCAGCTGTTCTGAAAAAACAGTCATCACTCCTATAATTTCCTATCATGATAGTTCTTGCTCTTAAATTCTTTCTTCCATCCTTCTCCAGCCTGGTTTCTTTACCAGTGTTTTTACTCTTTGCTTTCCCATTGCCCTTGCTTACCCCATAGAACTGCAAACCAAATATTTGGATTCAGTGTGACCCTTGGGATCTTCCTGCCAAGTGGAGAACGTTGCATTTTCAGTTCACTTTCATCCATTGTCTTTATGAGTTACTTACTTTGACAATTGTTTTGGACAAATCCATGTGAAGTGGATTAATTTTCAGTTTCATTCCAATTATCTTGAATTGTCAAAATGAACGTTACAAATGCAAAAAACACCAAGTGACCTAGGAACAGACTTGTAATGTTGTTTGGATTACCAACTCCCTGGATGCCTTGTATTTGTCTTACTGATGTTCACTGTTCATTGCTCCATGTGTTGCAAAGTCATCTCACTGCCCATAGAAATGTAGTCGTGTTTATAACCTTTGTTATTTAGGTATGTTTTACTTGCTGTTTAGAAGTTATCTCCTTTGATGTGACTGTTTCTTTGCCACCATATTTACTCTGTAACAAAACTGAGTGGCATCCTGTATTGTTTTTTTCAGCCGGTAATATTAAAATAGAGACTCAGAGTGATGAAGAGAATGGGCGTGCCTGTGAAATGAATGGGGAAGAATGTGCGGAGGATTTACGAATGCTTGATACCTCGGGAGAGAAAATGAATGGCTCACACAATGGCCCAGGCAGCAAGGCTATGTCAGGAGTTGGAGGCATTCGACTTCCTAACGGAAAGCTAAAATGTGATATCTGTGGGATAATTTGCATCGGTCCAAATGTGCTCATGGTTCACAAACGAAGCCACACTGGTAAGGCCTGCCATAGTTTTTCCTTTAGTTGACAAGAATTGGCCACACGTTAGGAACTAAGACTTATTTTCTGTATCATGCATATGTTCCCTTTTGTAAGATAATGCAGCATCGGTGGGCATTCGGAACTCGGTTATTTTGTTATGCCATGTCAGACAGCACAGGAATTGAAATTTCTTCTTGATGGTAGTCCGTCTATTGGGCTAGAAATTGTGCAGTTTATTTCATTTGAAGCTACATGAAAAAAACAAATTTAAAAAAAAAATAAAGAAGTCTTGTTCAATTTCTAAGAAATTTTTAAGAATTACTGAAGAAAAACCCACTTGTGGCTAACTCTGAAATCAACCCAGTTCTAATGTTTCCAACAATGCAACAAAACTCATTATGGATCAGTGATTATGAAAGTGATTGGCAACATAAGTTTTAAGGGAACTGTACTGTCAGTCTTAGTAAAAATGGGGTTAAATTTATGTCAAATGTTTCATGAAGTAAAAACAAGTATTGTCACTGGTCAAATCTGGACTAAAGGGTGTCCAGAAGGACACTAAAAGGGACATGTAAAGATGTTGTGCTCCATAGGGATGGCTTTTAATTATACAGTTCTGTGAATCTTCTTGCCTCAGTTTTCTAATTCTAAATAATCTCAAAGATTGCAAAAAATGAAGAGGCTGAAATAAATGAGGAAGTAAAGACCAGGGCGAGTCTCATCTTACCTGATATAACCTGTCTAAAATTTGGGCTTCCAATCTAAGATCATCCATAGTCAAAGGAGAAGAACTGAACCGTACTGTTGTGCTACACAAGTTACTGTGAAAATAGATAAATATTTGTCATTTTTGCACGAATGTGAAAATGTGGGAGAATTTTAAAATGTTTTTAAGATAAGAATGACATGTCTGATAGTTAGATTCCACTGAGTCATGCTAGTGAAAACGTAGATACTTTCTTCCTCCACATCTCCTCAATAATGCTTAAATTATTTCCTCATAATTACTAAGGAGTGTGATTAGCAAAGCGTCTTCAGAATTTTTAATGGAAAGGATCCATGAAAATAGCCCGAGTGTCGTCCATCCCCCCAGTGCTAATGTCTGTCATTGTAACTGCGACTGTTCAAGCTCTGGGTGGGTGTGATGTGTTAGTGTAACCTGGGTTAGCCACGTCCAGAAGCAGTGCTGGTGGAAGTTAGCAATGCTGTTATATTTCCTATTTCAAAATCCTCTGCAATTCAATATGATAAATCCCTCTGTCAGGGAAGAGTAGATAATTATCATTATTGGGAAAGCCACAACTAGTTATCAGAAGAGAGACTGTAGCCTTCTTCCTAGATAGAATAAAGTACTTGTTGGTCGACTGGTTTTTTTTGTTGTTGTTGTTCTTGTTTACTTTTTAATTGGATGTTAATGTGATCCTTTAAAAGTTGATAAAATGCATATGGTGAATTACTTAGACATGAGGCCTTTAAAACAGACACAGGGGCTTGAAGAGGCTGCAGTAGTAGTTGAAATAAAATGTTGCAACTTAAAATGCATTTATAGGTAGAAATCTTTGTGCTTGTTTAAGGAGGATGCTGATTTATTGACAGTACGCTGTTGCTGCTTCGAAGGAGCTGTTTTGGGTCCCTGAGGGTCGGAGGCCCCAGGGCTGAATGGCCTGTGAGGGGACACACCTGATTTTAGGGAGGTGGTGGCAGAGCTGCCTTTGTTTTTGGGGTGCTGGTGGGTTCCCGCAGGGTGGGCTGAGTCCCCCCAGGGTGGGCTGAGCCCTCCCCTTGCCAATGGGACCATCTTTTAACCTGGGAATGTAGTTAAGGCTCGCAGTGTAAGCGCCCCACGAGCTGCGCTTTGCTCAGCAGGACCCCCCTCGTTTACACTTCATAAAACTAAAGGGTGTGAAGTTGCACCTCTGAGTCCCTCCATGGAAAGAAAGCCTTTGCTTTCCCTCCCGCTGGCTCCTCTCCTGAGCAGCCTCCTCAGGTGAGCTCAGGTGGATTTTCAGGGTCTGGCAAGGGAGAGGAGGCTCAGAGCTGGTAGTTTAAATTAAGGGGACATCATGAGGAAACAGTGGTGACTGCTTTTCCTTTCAGCTGCGCTCTGAAAATTAAAGTAGAAATGGAATATACTATTACAGACATTTAACTGACTACGCCGAAGCCCATTTCAATACCTGCCCGGTGAAGGAATAAGACTCGCAAATGAATTACTTTGCTGCTAATTCATGTAAAACCTGCATATGCAGTGAGGTTTCCTTAAATAAATATTTGATAAGTGAACAAAACTCCAGCACACTGAAGTGCCAAAATAAAATGACTGCCTGACCTGATAAAAGGCATAATTACTTTTAATGAATACACCTGCCAAGTGCAGATATGCAGAGCAGCACCTGATATTTCTGCCCCCTCCTGTCCAGAAGCAGCTGTACAGCACTTTTGCCTTACCTGTTGCTCCCGTCTGCCGAGCAAATCCCACTCACAGATGCCCAACTCCCCTCCCTCTCCTTCCCCAAGGCTTTCAGTGCGTTGTTTCTCACCAGCTTGCTGCTGTCTTGCTTGGTGTTTAGGAAAAAAGAGATCTAGCAAGGAGAGAGAAACCCCCTCCTGCTCCCTGGCACTGAATCTATCAGGGAATAGATTCAGGCTTTGCTTGCTCAGTGTGCACATACGTGTGTGCATGTGTGCGTGTGTATATATGTGCAAATATATGTGTGTGTGCATAAGTGTATATATTCCCTCCTTATGTGTACACTCCTTTACCACAAGTCACTAGTTAGTTCACTTATGTCTTGTTAGTTGGGTCTAAATGTCTCAAATTTATTTAGAAAACTAATGCCCATTGAAGAATGAGCTTTTTTAAAAAAAAAAAAAAAGCTATGCACATCTCTGAGTATTAGGTGTTATATTGTTTAAGATTTTATATTGTTTAAGAAATCAGAAATATTCCAATTGATATGATAAATCATTGAATAAGTAGTCCAAGGCCAGTGCTCCCACTAAGGCTTGCAAATCACTGCAACGGTGGTTGATTCAATTGAGGGTCTTATTGCAGTTTTTGTTCCTGGGCACGTACCTGGCCATAGCTACACACTGTGCAGGGAAATCTGCCCAGGATAGACACATGCCATTCAGAACCGGCAAGAAAATAACACACAGAGCTGACTGTTTAAACAAAAGTTGCATCATGCATCGTTTCTTTCCATCCTGCCCCTTCCTCATTTTGGGAGGGCAGCACCACAACCCAGTAACCTTCCACCAGCGACCGTCTCCATCCTAGCAGGGTTGGGAGCTTTGCAGGGCTCACAAGGCAGATGTTCTCCACCCTGGTAGTTGCAGCAGGGACCACCAAGGGCTGGCCAAGCTACACGTGGTCTCAGGGTCTTTTGGTGGTGGTGTCATTTCTCTTGTACGGCACCATGAGTGCAGGTTCCCTTACATTTGATCCCACTGAAAGTTTTATAGAAATATTTGGTATGCAGCAGGCTCCTTTGAAATGCTGCATCCATCTGTCTTCTCCACCCAGTGCAAGATTTCGCCCTGTAATTGCGAGAGCTGTAGGCTGGAGATACATTTCATTCTTACTTTGCTTTACATTTCATTCCTAGAGTGCTTTTACAACCCTCGTTTTCTCCTCTTACGCTCCTCTGAGTAAAAATAACAGAAACGAATGCTAGAAAAGCTGTTTAGTAAGAATTAACCATTTCTTCTGAATTTGTGTCCCCCGTGACAAACTGACTTCTTCATTACTGTTTCAGTCCATTTCTGAAAAATACCTTCCACGCTGAGTAACTGCCCCAGAGATTAAGAGGTAAAGCAGACAGACTCTTACCCATTTCCTTTTTTCCCCTAACAACTACCAGGCATGGCTTGTGAAGTACCCTCCGAAATCCTGTAAGGCTAATGCTGGCCTTTCTGTGGGCCACCCCAGTTGAACCAGTTGCTGATATAGTTCAGATGAACGCAGCTACTTCATAGACAAAGAAAGTGAGCTCTCTTGGCTTGACAGGGACTGTGCTGACCTGCGTGAAGCTGTTTGACCAATGAAAATATCTTGCCATAAAGTGGATTCTTTTTAACGTTTGCTGAATGCTAAATCTGCCAGCCCTGATGGTAGAGTCTGCAGATATTTGGGTTGGGACTGTGCTGCTTTCTAATTGATTTTCAACTGTTCTACTGCATTACCCAAAAGTCAAAAATGATCAAGCTGCATATATATATATATATACACACACACGCATATGGACATACGAGTTGGCCCTAGATGTGCAAAATAGTACGTGATGGTTAAGTAAGAGAGAAGAATTTTTTTAACTTGCATTTATTTTTTTCATATTTTTAACTTCAGCACTGAAATTTTAAACTCAGTATTATTATATAAAGAAAATCAAAACTGAGAACAGAACATCTCTGGGCTGTTTCTAATATTGTTGATGCATTATAATTACTAGAGCAGATTACATTGATGCCTAAGAGAAACAGAATTCGGCAAATAAGTTTCAAAGGCTGGGTTGACTTAGTCGAGGGCTACAGAGAAATGGGTGTGCAGGAGCGGTTCCAGCTGATGGAGTGCTCTCATGTATAAATTTTCCTGTACTCCTATCTGGTACAACTGGAAACATATTTTATTTCTCACTGACTTAAGAAAAGGCCTCACCTATCTTATATTTTTTAAAAATAGCTAAGCAAATAAATAAGAATATGGATTTTAAACATCACTAAAAAGCAAACAGCAGCCATGTTGATTTTTGCGAAGGCTAGTTGATTCGCTTCCTTGGGAACAGGCACCAGTTTAGGCAAGTGAGGGCTGTGTCTCTTCAGGCTTTTGCCCGTGTCTGTCCAAAGTGTTGACCAGCAGAGCCCATTTGTGCAGCTCCTCTGTTCACACCTTCCCTCGAGAAGGGTTGGGACTTTGGTATGGAAGTACAGGGCTTCCTTTGCACTGTCTTAACTTATGTGATTTTAGTCTCTCTCTTTCTCTCTCTTTCTCTGTCTCTTTCCTGATTTGGCTGCTTAGGGACAGACAGGTAATGGAGAAGAAATTGAAAGGGAAAATACAGGGAAAATGTAAATGAAAAGAAGTTATTATAACTGTTATAATGAAGTGCCTTTCATTTAAATATAAGAATGTAACGCTGAAATGAACTTGTGATCCTGAAATGCATTTTTAATGAGTTTCCTTTTTATTTTGCTGCTTCAGTGGCATATTTTAAAGACCCTTTGAAAAAAGCCACATTAAAAACCCCACCAAATGCCACAACATGCAAAATTGGATATTGGTTTATTCCAAAACTGCTGATCAGGAAGAGTGGCTCTTCAACACAAAATGTTGCAGTCACTTTATTTAAATGAGTTTGAATTTGCATTGTGATGTGCCATTCTGATTTAGAAAAAAAAAATTAGATTTTCAGATCAAATTGACCCAGCCAGTGAAGCATTAAGAAACTGGCAGGTTTAGTCTGAAAGCCTCATGTTATATCAAACCTGCAGCCGGTGGAAGTCACAGAGCAGCAGTGAGAAAACAACTTTCTCACTGAAATCTTTCTCTTGTTACCGCGTAAGATTTTTTGTTCTCACATATTTTCTCCTTCTCCCCGTAGGAGAACGCCCTTTCCAGTGCAATCAGTGCGGAGCCTCCTTTACACAGAAGGGCAACCTTCTGCGCCACATAAAGTTGCACTCGGGTGAAAAGCCCTTCAAGTGTCACCTGTGTAACTACGCCTGCCGTCGCAGGGATGCCCTCACGGGACACCTGAGGACCCACTCGGGTAAGTGAAGGTGTGGGACCTTCCAAGGATGCTCAGCACTGCACCCCTTGAGGAGATGGGGCCTTCACGGCCACCAAGCCTGAGAGGTCTTCTCACCCTGGGAGGCGAGTAGCCCCACGTTGGGTTTAACCAAGCTGTGAGCTGGCGGCAGTGTTTTAGCAGGAAAGAAATGACTAAACTCATCTCATGCTCATGATCCTACACCAGAAGAACTGGGGTTTTTTCCCATGCGTCTTGGCTGATGAAAAGTTTCTGTATTAGGGTTTCATCTTACAAGCCTCATGTGAGTAATCCGTTTCATGGAACTATGAACATGAATTAAAGCTGATGAATGTTTCAGGGTTTGGATGGCATTTATCTGCATATAGAGATAATACAAGGACTAAACACTGTAGGTTTTCAGTCACAAAGTCCCAAAAACCTCCAGTCTGGTACTCATTCATGACCTAAGGAGTAAATGCCACCCATAGCATTTAGCAGCAGTTGTTATTACAAATACTTTGAAAGACAAAGGGTGGGAAGGAGGGAAATGATGGGAGAGAGAAAGATAATGATCTTCCAAGAAAAAGGATTCTGCTAGAGTTTTTTAGTGTTTTGTCTCAACAGTAATATGGAGATCTGAATAAATTATTTTGAATAGCTGTGCTTTTCCATTACTATGAACATCTCATTGTTTGACAGAAGCCATAGTCAAATACCTTCTGTGAAGCAAAACCAATTTAGCACCTTTAAAGTGCCTTTAAAAGCAGAGTACTGTCTCATCTAGTTTTCCAAGCTAAGATGGAAATGCAAAGTATTTGGTTAGGAGACCTCCAAAACATATTGCTGGAACTGACATTGGTAACTTTACTTGCCAAAGTTGGCTTTAGGACCAAATTTTGAGTAGCAGAAGGGGAGCTCTCAAAGTGACATTTCTGTGTTGCACAAAATTAAGGAAATTCTTCTCTAGGACACACATTAAATAATAAGATTCCTAGTGTAGGTCCCAGATGTCCAAAATAATTTCCAATTCTCCTGTTTGGTCCTGGCCCAATTCAGGAAATCACATATTTTAAATAATATTTTCCTCCCTCTCCCTTACTGTTACTGATTTTCATGGCTGCACAATTTTAAACATAATTTTTCATATACACGTGAAATTATACCTAGACGCTTTTGGAAAACTCTGAGGATTCCGTAGCTAAAGAAGCAATGCACAAACTCTAGATTTTGATTAGTTCCTGCAATTGGCAAATTTACATCATTACATTACAAAACAAATTGGATGTCGGAGTCCAATTTTCACCTGAAAATTTATAAATAAAATTCAAAATTTAAGCTGTGTAACCATCTAAAATTGTAAAATGACATATAAGGTGACAGTCTTGTCATGCTAACACAGCAAAATTCAGGTCCATAAATCCATGAAACTGTGTTGTTACTGCAAAATTCCTGGAACCACCTACATCTGGATTGGTGTAATACAGGAAAATAATTTGTCACGCCATTTCTCTTGAACTTCCAGAAGCAGAAAATATGTGAAATCTAACAATGTCCTAAAAGGGTTAAGCTGGTTTCTGGTTACATCAGAACTGATATCCAGCCAGGGGCAGGTGTCTCCACCGACACCACCAGCTCCCCCATTGGCAGTCTCTGTGGAGCCAGGCACCAAAGCAACTGTGTTCAGACCTTTAAAGGTGTCTCAGTTGCTAACTTCTCTAGAGGCCGTTTTTGAAGATTGCATGTCGCAGCCCTTATCTGATGTGAATCATCAGAAATCAGCTTGCAGCACCCACAGAATTGCCTTGTTGATGTAAAGATATAAAACTAGTTTTCCATTAGTTTGTTTTGTTTGTTTGTGTCTTTTTTAAATCAACAAAATATTTCTTCAGTTCTCCCCAGCATGGGTTTATTTTGGGGGTGGGCTTTTTTCCTGTTGTTCTTACCATTATGAATATGCTGTTGAATACCTCATCTGAATCTCCCCGTTAATTGTTGTTTTCTGCAGTTGGCAAACCCCATAAGTGTGGATACTGTGGTCGCAGCTATAAGCAGCGCAGCTCTTTGGAAGAACATAAAGAACGCTGTCATAACTACCTGCAAACCATGAATATCTCAAGCAGCCTTTATTCAGGTAATAAACATGTCCATTTGGGGATTAACAGTGTCACATACAGAGAAAAAGGAGTGCAAAGGCAATAGTAGAACCGTTTGGGGCATTTTTTGCAGTGGGGAGACACACACATACGCCATATGTATGATATTGCATCTGGATATTTTCTATATTTGATAAATATTTGGCTGTTATCTCCTTTTGTTTAGCTCCAACAAAAAACCACAGTAAAACTCATGCATGTAGCAGAACACTGGCAAGACCTGGAAGATTTCAGTTCACCCTCTCAAGACAGTATGACTACATCATTTCCCCACCTTGCCCTTTTGCTTGGTGTCCTATATCACAGTGCTCTTGTGGATATATTCTTAATAAAGACTTAGTATCAGTGCTCTAGGTAGGGCTGCAGAATTTTCTGCATTGCACATCTCCTGCCCTTTCCAGGCACATCTTAAGGGGCTTACTTGACCAGTGGGACCAGCTCATCTAACAAGGATGAGCCATCTGTCTTTGTTCTTACTCTTCCAAGCAAGAGGACCTGAAGCCAGTGTCATTTAATTTAGCCAGTTTGACTGAGACAGTCCAGAAAGGCTAATAATTTGTTGACAGCCTTCTTCCCAACCTCCCCTTTAAAAGAAAACCCGGGGGAGGTGAGGAGCTGTTGTGCTTCTCTGACAGACTGCTCTTATAATGAAGGTAAAGTCCATTTCTTGGAGAATATAAAATCTAAAGCTATGCCTAGAAATACAGCAAGGAGTTGTTGGGGTCTGGATTTTCTTAACAAGATCCTAAAGATCTTTACGGCAAATAGCCATTCAAAATCCCTTTGCATGTGCCATTTTAGAGAATATAAGATCCAGCTTCTGTGGTGGAGTTTAAGCCCATCCAGTAAGTTAAATTTCTGGCATACTTTTTGATCCTATCAGTGTATGTTATTTGGTTTGTCAAAGGATAAAAATGGAAGGTTCTCTCTGACCTACTTGCAATGATGCCTCATTTAATATTTTATATCTGGACAGAGCTTGAATATGTTTTTACATGCTATCAAGTAATGTAAAGTATATGCACATGATGATAGCAGTGAATACAGCTGAGATGCTTCTGGCAGACAGCATGTTAGAGCAGAGCCCCTTATAATTTTATTGAGGGGCTGGGGAATGTATAAATAGAAAAGCTCAACGTAATATACAGTAGGCAGAAATACCCATTCCTCAAAGAGGTGATGAGATTTAGAAGCAAATATTCCATCTTTGGATTGGAATTTTCAGTGTCAGGCACATGGATTTGAATGTCTGCATGCAGAACATGAAAATCTGGGTGAATGAGTAGCTGAACTACTACTAAAGTCTTAGCAAGCAAAAACGTCCAGAGGAAACTGGTATAAGCAGTCGTGCACTTTATTAAGAAATAATAGAATTTTAGAGATGGACTTTTTTTTTATAGCAAATCACGACAGGAGAGTTTACACTAGCTTAGGACTGAATATCTAATATCTCAGTGGGATGAAAACTTGAGGAATACATGAATACTTGGAAGAATTACTTCTTCCTTGCATATACTGAAAGTATCAGATATATATCCATATTTGATATAACAGGAATGCTTTTGCAAATTAGAAAAAAGTATCATAGGAATAGCTTCTGGGTTTAGACCTTGTATCCTGCCAAAAAAATAATTCTTAAAATAAAACATTTTAGTACTCAGTTAATAAATCAAATCCTTATGTTTCTAAAAATAAATTTTTCCTGCCTTTTTCCCAGTTTTTTTGCATTCTAAACAATCTATTCTACTTCACTGCAAACATACCATTTTGCCATGTTTACATTATTTATTTCCCTTATAAACTCAAAGATTAAAAACATACAATGAATCAGTTAAGAATGAGCAAGTGTCCTTCTCAGATTTTTAGTGCATTTTGCATTATATCTAGAAAAGTGGTAGTTACACTACCACTGTTCTTATAATATTTCATAATGTGACATGGAGCTGTCAGAGTAATAATTCACGCCATTTTATTTCCCCCAGACTCAAAAAGGTTGGTACAAAAACCTGCTAGGACATCTACTTTGACATTCTGCTACAGTGGGATTGGTTTTTACAGCAGTTTTGAAATACTTTGGGCTGTGTACATAGACAAAATGTCAGTTAAAAGGACCTAAACTGGTAAAAGCTTTCCATCAACTTGTAAATCTAACAAATATAATTAGGAAGGTAGTTAAATAAGGGAAAGATCTAGCATAGAGGAGTAAGGAGGAGAACGAGAGACTATATTTATGTTCTAACTTTTGTCTTCTTTCTTTGAAAGAAGGCGATTCAGCACGAAATTAGGGACCTGCTGAATCTAATTGCCAAATTCTTATTTTAGAGGACCAGAATCTCACCGTTCATGTGAAGTTCTTATTTTAGAGATATTAATTGGAGTTTTGCATTTGAGTTGAGTGGGAGCATGCTGAAGTCTTACCAGGCCTGTAAAATAACAATAGGAATAGTTTCTGAAGTTTAAAAAGGGTCAATTACAATTTCTTCTGTCACTTGAGGATTTTAATTTGGAAAGACTTTTTTTTCAAGTTTACAGACACCGTATACTAAATTGCAGGAAAATAGTTATCAGGTTGGTGGCAGATTTCAGGGGGTGTCAGTTGCAAAGGCTGGAAATCAGTACATAATTCAATTTGGCCAGTTTGGTGGGGTTTTTTTATAGACATATTAAAGGTTTGACAGTTGAATACATAATTTACGCTCTCTTTAACTGATTAGAAATGGAATGTTGTTACATCCTAAACAGATATGTCTTGATCATTTCAGCTTGTAATTAAAACTTCAGTCTTTGTTACTCTATTGACCAGCCTCCATTAAAACATTCTCTCTAAGTCTCCTCCTAAAGTGGTGTCTGGAAGCCATAGTCAGCACAAGGTGCTTGCTAGTGTGTGCTTGTTCGGTGATGACTAGGTACCATTTTACTCTCCTGCATCTTCATGACCAAATTCTGCCCATATCTTGCATTGGTCACAGTCTTTAGCGTCTGATGGGACTGGGGCATAATTCCATGAGACTCACTGTCGCGGTCACGGTCATGGTCACTGTCACTGCAGTATGTGCTGCTCCAGCAGGGACTCAAGAACCAGTTGTTCACCCTTCTGCTTGGTATTGTGGGTTGTTTCTGTCTAGGACACTTCATGTGTTCTTTCCAGTTGTCCACCAGACCCTGATTTCGCATCTTTCAGGAACACTGAAACTTTCATAATCATCCTTTTATAACAGTGGTATGTTGCCAAAATAACATTGCATAGGAACAGCCTGTTCTCGACTTGAGCAACAGCCAGGTACCAGAGCAATGGGTTCTGTGAATCCATCTCATAGCTAAAGGGAGTAAATCCAGTGATAAAACAAATTCTCAGCAGGCACAGAAAGCAAAGTATAGTGGAGTGGCACACCTAATTGAAATAACTTGCAGAACCAAAGTCTAAAAAAAATCATCTTTTGCTTCCCTCTTTAATAGCAACTCATAAATTCAGGAAAAATATCCCTGTCCTAGTAGCAGGTAAAAGTCAAATTAGTCTCTTTATCTCCTGCCTCTGACCCCCCTTGCAAAAAATAGGAAAAAACCAAAAACCAGTTGTGCTGTGATCTCACTGCATATCTCCTTTCCTTTCGATGGTGGAAGTCAGAAATACATACATTTCTCATAGTCATTGTTTTGCCAGTGCATTTTCATACATCTTTTCTCTTTCTGCAGGAAAATACCAAAGGGAAATGTAGCGAAAGTGAAATAGTCTCCCTTTCCTAGAGCCTCACAGCTAAGCTCCTCTCTAATCCTACAGTGTCCCAGCAGCAGCAGGAAGTTGGGAAACACGTCTGAGTGTTGGAAATCAGCACTTCACTATAAATGTGACTTTAGCAACTTAGGTTAAATTGCCATTTAAAGTCTAAATTTCCATTAAGGAAGTATAGCAATATTTACTAGGGGAAAAGAGGAGAAGGGTTGGTGTATTTGCAAATACATCTTCCACTGCCAGAGTTGAGAAGTTTGTCCATTGTTCCTGCTAAAGAAGCAATGGCCCGTATGGGCAGTTCCACTGGGAGAGGTGCAGAGGGATGGATGGGGGTGACAGCGGGAGGCTGAAAAGATGAACTGCTTCACACCCAGTGTGATGTTAGGATGTAATTTATTCCTGGAAATGCAGAGTGGCTGTAGAACAAGGGTGGAGTGATAACGTTACCTACAGGCAGACACATTGCAGTTTCAATCTCATTTTGGTATCCTAAATGAGGGAAACAGGACCGTGTCCATAGATTCATCAGCATGAGGGATTTTGTACCAGGATTCAGAATTGTCCCGTGTCTGCAGTGGTGAGTTCCTCCTTCCAGCTGGTTGGGAGCTACAAGACGTTAGCTGAGAAACAATAACCTGAAGACAATAGTTCCATTAAAATGGAACGAGCGTGCCTAACCCTTCTGATGTCATTTGATTTCAGTCATAAAAGAGGAAACTAACCAGAGTGAAATGGCTGAAGACCTGTGCAAGATAGGGTCAGAAAGATCCCTCGTGCTGGATAGACTAGCAAGTAACGTCGCCAAACGTAAGAGCTCTATGCCTCAGAAATTTGTTGGTAAGAGTTAAACGTTTGCTGTCTCCTAAAAAAAAAAAACCAAAACAAACCCCCAAAAAGTATCCACAGGATTTTTACTTTTGCTTTATGATTTTACTTGTTTTACTAAATTAGCAATATCTATTTCTATAGAAGCAGTAATGTGTTGGGGGAAACAAAAAACCAACCAAACTTCTCCAGCATACATTTCTGGAGATTGATTTTAAGTCCTTATCCTGTCTTTTTCTGATGCTTGTGAACCAGATCATTACAAGATCTGGACAGGCTCTTGAAGTTGCCTTAAGAACCTAAAGAAAGGAATAAAACTTTCCTATTGGAAAAGCATTTGACCACACTTTCAGGGTTATTTTATTAATATCTTGGATATTAATATCTTGGCATGACATCCAGACATCCAGATCTGGGCATATTGGTGTTTGTCAAAGCATTTGTGAATAGTTGAGCATAGGCTGGATAACGTTATTCACCTCTTCGTAAAGTCTCTGTACTTTTACAGCCCAAAATGATCATGGAAATAAATATACATAGGTCTGAAAACAATACCTAGATAAAAACATCTTTGGATACATTCTGTAAATGATGCAAAAACTTCATGCCCATTTGCTCCATTAGGCATGACTTTTTCTTAACACGGAAAAAATGGAGGCTACACCTATATTGCTTTGTTTGATGAGCCTGTACCAAGCAGTGGTTAGATCGGTTCTGTAGCAGTGAGACCCACAGGTGCTGTTTTGTCAGCTACATAGTCTTAAATTATTAAAAATACGAGAGATCAGAGGACAGCATATGCTCATATCTAATTATGTTCTTTTATAATTCTCTGCACATTCATTTATAATATTAGTCTGTAGGAGACAATCAGAGAAAACTGAAGTCTTGGAAAAAAAACACACATTAAGAAGGTCTTCAGTCAAAAGTCAAGGCAAAAAAGACCAGTTTATGGGATGGAAATTCCAAATAGATATTCTTCAATGAGGACACAGGGGTGAAAGGAAAATTAGTATTTCTGAGAAAAGGAAAGGGGAATCTCAGCTACATCAGGAGATGCAATAAAAGGTTTGAAATGAAAGTCCAAGATTATCTTCAAGTCCAAAAGCAACAATTCCAGGAGGTATTCAGGGATAAGAAAAGTTAATGCTTATGCAAGGGCAAAAGTTGTAGTAGAGGTAGTTACCAAGAATATTTCAGCTATATGAGGCAAACCTGATTCATTTAGACACTCTAGTAACTGATTGCATTAGGCAAAACACTAATTCTGTGAAAACTCCAGGAAGTGTTAAAATTTAAAAGGTACTAGCAAGTATCCTATATCTGTGATGTACCTGTGGGTGTGGACTAATTTTTTCACTCTCTATTTCTCTCTTCACCCTGAGAATAACTATGCGTTTTAGGAGGGCAGAGTTTCCTGTCAGTTAGTCATCTGGGGTGAGATGTAGGAAGACAACCTACTGACAGCAGATATTTATGGAAATATGCTAATCTTCAAAAGAATAACCTTTTCTGACAAGAAAATGCCCCCAAATCCTTTCCTTTCCAATCCTCACCTGCTGCTTCATGTAATAGGTAAATTCCTGATTAATACAAGGTTGGGCCAGCTGGTCAGGAGAGCTTTTGGGTAATAAAACATGTTTATTGCTCCAGTAGATTACCATGTCATCCCAATCCCCATGCCGAATTCCAGGAAGAATGAGCAAATGGCATCCTTTGCATAAGGGAGAGACTGTCTGCTGCTCCACTCATTCTCAAGGCTAAATTCACTACCTTTCAAAAATGAGATTGCTCACCAAATTAAGCCCGTTATCTGTAAAATTCTCTATCTCTTCCAAACTGGAATAGGTCCCAGACCCAAGAGCAGAACTGGGCCATCCAAATGAGAGTGAGAACTGCAGGTGAGGTTGACGCATGTTTAGAACAACAGGCAGCAAAGAAAGGAGAGGGGTTTAAAAGAAAAGAAGAAAAGAAAAAAGTGCCCACATGCACTGAGTGCATTTTTACTATTTAGGTACCTGCTGCAGAACCCTGAGCAATGCAAAGTTTGAAGTGCATCAAACCATTAGCAGTTTAATTTACTTATGCTCTAATAACCACAGAAATGAGCTATTATTTTTAATGAGTGCAAGTATTATCTGCGTTGCCCAGATATAGAAATGATATCTCCCTACCTCAAGTTTGTGTCTGTTTTAGACAATCCTGCTTGGAACCAAATTTTTCTTATGAGCACTTGATCCTCTCTGTCCACCTACCAACTGGCCATGCTACATAAAGCAAATATTGCCCAAGAAACAGCTATTAAAATCATGCCTTCTGGATGCCCAAAATTTTGTGTATAATGAAGAACAGTCTAGCTTTTCTGTGATACACAGTGCACATGGAATACAAACTAGTTTGACCTCGTTTCTTCATCCTTGGGTTATGGGTATACGTCTATATAAGGACAGTTTCTCTGTATCATTCAAGAGTCTTTCACAACGGCTATTTGGAATCTTAAGCCTCAAACTCTGCCTGAAAACTATAGCATTAGAATGGGCAAATCTGAAAAACATAAAATGCACCCCGATAGAGGGGTGCTTAAATTGGCAGAAGAGTAGGGAAAGGAAAGAAGAGGAAGTAGAAGCTCGTGTAGCGCAGCTAGAAGGTGTCTGTACCCTACATCCTTTATAGGAACTTACGCAATGCTCAGAGTGTTTCTTCTCTTGCAGAGCATGGACAAACTGGTATGAAACCATATCTTGTGGGAAATGTAGACAGCAGGGCTTTCTACACTTCAGCCCCATCATTGCAATAGTGTCTTGCTAGAAGTTTTCTGGGCTCTTCACTGGTTTTGAGTAGTCAATTTGAGTAGAAGCTGGGTGGGAAATTGTTGATTAATTAATTTTCAGATCTTCTGGTAAATTTTCCATGTTCCTATTAGCATTTCTTTTAGTCAAAATAGGACTTTCCAAGGCCTTCTAGCAAATGTCACGTTGATTAGAAAATGGTGACAGCACCTCACAGAGATGTTTGTGGCTTTCAATGAATTTCCCAAGATCTGCAGAGCTAGAAGATCCATCCAGAGTGTAAACAATGTGTTATTGGTAGTCCCTAGGAATCTGTGGGAATTTTTTACCCTTTTGCATTTGCACAAATTTATTAAGGCCCTGATAATAACAATGATGGTTTACACTTTTGGAGAAGACTGTTCAGGTTCATAAAATCGGTGTCTGTGCTTTTAAACAGCTTATCCCCCTCCTAAATATTACCTTCTATGTTTTGCTTAGACATATCTGTCCAGGAATTTTGAGAAACCGTAGTGAAACTTGGGGTTCAATATTACGGTATCCAGCCAGAGATATATTACTGCAGTCTGATTTTTAAAAAAATTAGAAGTCCCCCTTTATTTCTGGCATCCCAAATCAGAGTCAAAGTTACAAGTAAAAAGTAATCTTGCTCTATATAGGGCTTTTTACCTCATAGGAAAAATATATTCCAACTACAAATGCAGTTAATTTTTCTCCATAGTTCCTGGCTGCTCCTGTAGATGATAACTTTTTGACAGAAAGTTTCTAGAAACATGAGTAGCTTCTGGTAATGTGTCTAACATAGCTTACGTGAAAAACAAGGTGTATATGAAAAGTTAAGTCTTTGTTGATTTTTCTGCAAAATGACCACATTGCTGATGTGGGTTATTTGTAAGGAACTGAAGGTCTAAAACTAAAAGATACAATATCCAGTGTAAAACTGTAATATTTTAGGGAAAAATATTGATAACGTGCTTCATGCTGTGAAGCATGAAGGCCAGGCTCACCACAATTGTGCCATGCACTCTCTTCGCTAAGACAAAGGCATGCCTCAGCTCACTGTGAGAGGCTGATGAAGGAGTCCAGGTAGAAAGGAGAAAGAGAGGATGAAGCACTTGATCTGTAGCTCCCTCGAGTCCTCGTATAATTATTTCCAGAATCTGTTTTCATCCATTTGCTTTTCCAAAGACCTCAAATTATCTTGCATGTTAAAAAAAAAAAAACCACCAACCAACCATTTTTCTGACCAGCTGTATTAAAGAACTATGAATACCTCAGATGAATTTCAGAGGTGGATTTGATCAACTCCTTTCTTCCACGTTTCTTTTTTATTAACTCATGATGTTTGGTTCCTTAATTATGTCAAAATCAACCTTCTGACTCCTGCCTGTTTTTCACTGCAGGTGAGAAATGTCTGCCCGATCTTTCATACGATGCCACCACCAACTATGAGAAGGAGAATGAGATAATGCAGACACACGTTATAGACCAGGCCATTAATAATGCCATCAGTTATCTGGGGGCAGAGTCCTTGCGTCCCCTTGTCCAGACACCACCAGGTGGTTCTGAGGTGGTGCCTGTCATCAGCTCCATGTATCAGCTCCACAAATCTCTTGGGGACAATCAGGCTCGCTCCAACCATACAGCTCAGGACAGCGCAGTGGAGAACTTGTTGCTGCTTTCCAAAGCCAAATCTGTCTCCTCCGAACGAGACGCCTCTCCCAGCAACAGCTGCCAAGACTCAACAGATACAGAGAGCAATAACGAGGAACGCAGTGGTTTAATTTACCTGACAAACCACATAGGTCCCCATGCAAGAAACGGCATCTCTATAAAAGAAGAAAACAGGCAATACGACGTCCTGAGGGCAGGTACTGACAATTCCCAGGATGCTTTCAAAGTGATCAGCAGCAACGGGGAGCAAGTGAAAGTTTACAAGTGCGAACACTGTCGAGTCCTTTTCTTGGATCATGTGATGTACACGATCCACATGGGCTGCCACGGGTTCCGCGATCCTTTTGAATGCAACATGTGCGGCTACCATAGCCAGGACAGGTACGAATTCTCTTCCCACATAACTCGAGGGGAGCACCGTTTCCACATGAGTTAAAACTCCTCCGGCACAGATCGAGCCTCAACAGCTGCGTTACTGGAGCTGCATGAGCCACGACAGCAACAAAGCACAACCCAGCTGGACAGTAAAAGTAACAAGAGAATCAAAAGTTCAGCGATCTTCTCCCACAAGAAAAGATTTTTCATTTTGGTAGCATGCATTGCAACTCAGTTTTCTAAAATGAGTATTGAAGTTTTTACTGAAAATGTTTGATCACCAAAAACCTTTAGTAATGTAAGTAGGAACTTTTGTAGTCACATAGCTGAAAGCCCTTCCCTTAACTCATGCTTCTTGCAAACCTCCCTTGCCAAAACTGTTAACCATGCACAGGATGCACCATGCGGACGAGGACGGGACAGGCAGGAGTGGCCAAACCTTCTTCCTTAACACCCTGAGCGCAGGGCTCTTACACCAGATGTATGTTTTTTGACTTCCTGGTATTATCAGACTCTTTTGGGAAGATTAAACTCAACTAAAGATGGAGGGGCCGAACCCAGAAGACTTCACAGGCAGCTGGGGTGGGACAGCGGGACCCCCAGCCAGAGGGTCCTGAGTTCCTTTGGAGATAAAAAGTAGAACGTTTCCACCAGCAAGGGTGCTGCTGGTATTGGCATCACAGCATGCCTTGGCTGTGTCACTAGGCAGGCGAGCAGGTATGTGAAAGAGATAAGAAACAGCCTTGTAATATACTCTGTGAAGTATGAATTGCATTTAATGTATAGAAAAAGGGTATTGTTGGCTCTTTGAATAAATGTTTTCTCTCCCTGTCCAATAAAACCCCACTTTTCATTAAGAAACCCCTCTTCTCTCTGCATAAACAAATCATTATGTATTTAATTTTTTTCCTTCTTTTGTAAGTTCTAGTTATTTAGAAATGTATGATGTACAGTCGAGAAAAGCACTAGCTAGAAATACACATGAGGAAAGTCTCCTTATGCACAATTTTCATCTTTTTAAACCACCTGGAAAGTGTCCCAACTGTCCCTCTCTTACATATGACAAAACAATCCTGTTTTGCTTGCACAAAAAATGTCCCCTTGTAGCTTTTGTGGTCCTACTCCTAAATGTTGCACTTTTAATGATCTTTAAAGCATGGAGCTGAATTAAACCAGCCAGTGAAAATCTGTAGCTTCTTCCTTTTTCCTGGCCCTTGCTCTTTAATGCGGGACCAAGCCCAGCAAAGGTGCTGAGAACCCTGGCTTCCTACTCAACAAATCATTTCACCATGTGCTTTAAGTTACTTTTACTTCAGCGGAACTAATCTTAAGGTTTAAAAAAAGGGTGTTTTGTTGAATGAAGACCAGAGACTGCAGCACTTTGCAGAGTGCAACAAAATCCTTGAAGAGCTTACTCCACGGCAGGTTCCACTGGAGATACTTTAACTTCAGTGAGAATAAAAACTTGTATGAAGAATAGATTTTAACCCCAAACACAGCTGATATTAAAAAAAAAAAAATTAAAATATCTTCTCCTTAACTTCCTTTTCCAAATAGTTCATTCCTCTCCCTGAACACCCTCATACCTTAAGATTGGGCAAAAAAGAAATTAGTGCAGCTGCATAAAAATCTGTCATCGGTGCTGCAACACTTCCTGGGCAACATTTGTAAAAATAACCCATCTTATTAACAATGTATACATACTTCCACTCTGCATAAGAAATGGATATTCTCCAGTAAATACAATCGCATAACCACCAAGACTAGCAGTCTTGTCTTACAGTTACATGTCCTCCATTCACAAGTGCGTGCAAACACATATATTTATCATAAAGGAGATTTAATGGCAGCATGAATACTTGTACCTAGGCCGATTTGGCCTGATGCGTGTAGCTATATTTGATGCACATTTCCTATATACACACACTACTACAGGCAGGCGGAGTTCCTTCTTCTGCTTTCACTTTTGCAGGTGTAAGTCAAGAGCAACAACACTGAAGTTAGAGGAAAGATACTGATGAAATAGCGAACTACAAGTATGTGCTTTTTCAATCTCCCAACTTAACTTTTCATGCCAGCTGTAAGAAAGACACTTATTTCACGTGACACCTGGGCACAGCCGTGTTTTGACACTGGAAGTGCACACGTGTGTGCCCTTTTAGCCACTTTGCCACCAAGTGTGAATGCTGTGTATGAACATCCATGGGCTGATGCACGTAACCCACAGCAGTGAAACCAAATCACCAGTATACGTTCTGTAGGCTCAGACGTACAGGGTGGCCCATGACTCCCCCAAAATTGAGTAGTATAAACCACAGGCCCAAAGGTGATGTCTCCAGCTCCCGGATTATTACTCAGTTGCCTCAAGAGCAGTTACTGCTCGTTACCTTCCAGCCCAGGGGACTGAGCAGGGGGTGGCCACAAGGAATCGTTGGCCACTTTCATGCGGCAGCTACGGTTTTGCCGTCAAAGGCTGCCACAACTTCAGCCTCAAGGCAGACTGTACGTGGCAAAGAGGTATGACCAGTTCAGTATTTTGTATAGGAATGACCCGAAGAGGGCCTTCAGGGGAGGAGGTTGAAGTGATTCCTTTTTTTTGTTCATAAATAAAGTTGAAATGGGTTCATTTTTTCATAGCTGGGGGGGGGGGGGGGAGGAATAAATTCCCCTGGTTTTACCCCTCTTAACTTTCAATTTATACCAACCAAGAAAGGGATGAAGTAATTTCCCAGCCCTGCTTCAGTGTCCTGTCCGTAGTCAGATATCGGCTGTACGGAAAAATTCTGCTTTTACACCTTTCCTGCTGTTTTTAGATTTAGGCCACTACGCATCCCGTGCCTATTTTTTTTTTAACCCTTCATTTTAAGGCACAGCAAGTTTATTGGGGGGGTGGAGGGCAGAAGCTTACTCAGGTGGTTTAGTTTCTTTGCTTTTACTAAAAATCCAACACAACTAAAGCCACGGTCATTAGCCACATAAAGAAGCATAGCTCCAGGGGAGTTTAAGGCTGCCTTCAACTTAGCTTTTACGTGTGATTTCTGGTTACTGGGCAGGTTCTTTGCTTCTGCAACAGCTCTGTGCACACACACACACCTCTGTGAGTTTCTGTGCTGCTTTTCTTGCCGACGTGCACACGTCCGATCCCTGGTCTTGTGATTCATTAATATTTTATATACATATGTGTGTGTGTATATATATAGCGAAAATGGTTCATATGACATGATGATGCACTGTCAATCATAGCGGGTTTGTTTCCTCGGTTCTTATTTATACTATAAGAGAAGATGTTGATGTTGTATATTAAACAGTGCAGTAGTATAAGTAAGTATATTAAGACACAGTGTATCGGAGGGCATAGTCTAAAGGCAGGAGCAAACAGAATTCCCTGGTCACAAAGAGGGTTTTAAGGTTTGCTTTCCTTCGGTGGGTTTGGTGGTTGTTTTTTTTTCTTCACAAAATCTTCTTCAATTTGTTTAGCAACAAAGATTTCAATAATTTTATTTATGAACATATGCAAGGGTGGCATGAAAATAAGCTGTTGTATGTGTGTACATCGAAACAAACTGTGCCCTCAGAAAATTAGTTTAGTGTAATCTCTCTTTTTCTTTTTCTTTATTTTTTTTTGCTATGGTGCAATACCCTGATATGGTTTAGCTGAACCCTAACATGAGTAAATATGGTGAATAGCTTTAAGTTTATATCTGTTTTAAAAAAGTAAGAAGTAACTGCTTCCCAGCCCTTCCCCAGATATTGCCTTTTCTAATACAAAAGTTGTATTTACACACCTTTATTTTTTTTTGCTGTGATTTTATATTGTAATTTCACTTTTCTTTGAGAACATTGTATTTAAAAAAAAAAAACAAATTTCATAAAAATTGGAAACATTATTAAATTACGTCTGCAAAGTGAGATGTATCTTTAAAACAAGCAAACATGGTAAAAAAAAAACCCAAACCCTAGAACATTTCTGTCACTCTCCTTGTGGGTGAAGAATCATCAGGAACAGTCAGAGACCCTCAGTGTGTGTGTGGGGGGGGGGGGGGGTGTCACTCTGTGTGTGTGTGCAGGCAACGTATGGTGAGATGCAGGTAGATGGCTCCGTGGGCAGGGAGGGAGCGCTGAGCATCCCACAGGGCCTCAGCCCCTGCTGCCTCACCTACAGCCCCCATCATGGGGAGATCATCCTTCCTGTCCTCACCACCCGTCTTCTGTGGCCAAAAAAAGCCATACTGTGTCCATCACCCCACATTCACCAACTACGTGAAGCTGCCTTGCTAAGCCAGCTCCAGCTGAAGATCAAGTCCTGCCGTGGCTGCCTCCTGTCCAGAGAGTGTCCCTGGCCACAACACTCACACAGCTACCTCCAGCCACCAACTTTGAGAAGGCTGTTTCCTCTCCAGCCCCCTCCTCTTGCCCTTCCCTCCCACCAGCCAGCCTGAGTCATTACAGAACACAATTACTTCTGCATGTAGAGTCGTGGTAATTCAAAATAAAACACTGAGAAATTGTTTCTACTATTTGCCATAACAAAGGTGATTTCTCTGCAGGTGTCCCCGTTTCCTTCAGATTCCAGCACAGTAAATTTGACATCACATATTTAATGCAAACAAGAATCACTGTTTTGCTCAGAAAAAGCACCGTTAATAAAGTTTCAGAAATATTTCCATTTGTAAAACTGTATTATTATTAATACAATGAATTTTTTTTTAAAAAAAAGCCATCAATTCTTTTCAAGGTTCTCAAAATCTATATTTTCCTTAAGTTCCTGTGATGTGTTTTCATCATAACCTATGACTGCTTTTCTAGAAGAAAGAACCTTTTAACATCCTAATTCTTTTGTTCACCCTCATAGTTAGTTCTCAGTAACTGAAATTATCTAAAAATTTCTGTTTTGGGGGTGACTCTCCTGCAAAATAAACACAGTCTGTTAAATAATAATAATCATCGCAAAAATAGACCGAATGTAATAGTCTTAATCAAAGTTAGTGAATCCTTGAACTTAAGTAGAGACATCCACAGAGATAAATGAAAGTTTGTGTAGCTAAAAGTCTAGTCTGGGTGTCAATTACATTTCAAAGACTTTCTTTCAAATCACTGTATTTCTGTGTTTTTCCTGCTCCCACCGTTCCATTACATTACATCAGAAACTGTCGGAGGTGCAGAGATATGATACACAAACACAAACACATGACTACCAGGGGTGAGTATTTTCAGGCTCGAGTCCCCGGATGGGCTTCCCAATCCACATCTGAGCATCCCAACACCAACACAGTATCAAGATGTGCTCAGCAGCCAACACTTCCCAGCCAGTTTTTAAAAATCAAGACACACGCTAAAGTGTACAAAATTCTTTTCGTAGATATCAAAATCAGAACTTGGAGCTGGACCTGGAGCACACAGATCTGATAAGGAAATAATTTCCTATTTTTTTCAGGGCGGGGGGAGGAGGAGGGCAGGAACATTCAACCTCTTATTTGGGGAGAAGGGGTTAGAAACTCTCTTACTTTTGCCATGAGACGGCGGATATTGCACTGGTTTTGTCAGCTTGTGAGATGGTCAAAAATAAAGGAGAAGCTTTCACTGAAAGCTTCAAGTTCCAGCAGCAGCAATTTGAAAGCTGAAAATGTTGCAACTGGAAAACCAAAATGTCTGATTTCTGAAAAACCTGTTCCTGCCTGTTTCGTGGGTTAGAGAGGGTTAGAGACCCAGGGCACCCTTCCCTACAGGGCAGCCAGTCTGTGTCCACCATCAAGAAACATGGTCTCGTCTGGAAGGAAAATGGTGCACAAGAACAAAATCTGGTCCAAATGCATCATGAAAGACAAAAATCTCCCAAACCTGATCTGGGTAAGGCAACAGAACTCTTAATCTTAGCAGGAGGTCCCATTATCCTGGGTTCCCAATTTTAATTTTTGATGTATCTTTTTTTTTTGGTTCCACAGACTTTGAAAACTCACTGGCAGCTGCAGACATGCAGCATTTCTGAAATCCTGCTGCCATTGCCAGAAGATGGGCATTCAGAAAAGAGGAGGGCCAAAAATTTGCAGAGTTTCACTGAAAATGGGATAGACGGGAGCGAGAAATCCCAAAAGGTGGGTTTCAGATGGCAGGAGTTCGTCACAGTTAAACAAAAAAAGGATGCAGCGAGCATTGCTGAGACCTCGCTTTTGCAAAATTAACAGATCCCACTTAACTGCAGCGAGACTTTTGCTCCATTTAGCAGCAGTTACATTAGTTATATTATTCTATTTATTTATTTATTTATTTATTCATTTAGGGTAAGGCCTGGCTGCTTTAAAGCCCATCCCAGGACATGGAACAATTCCCGGTTTTATCTGTCCCGACCACACGTATGAAACGTGTGAGTGATAGAGGGCAGCTGCTGCTGTTGCTGCCGCCGGTGGTGGCTGCAAATCACACAAACCAACGCCTTCCTGTCCCTTGGGAGAGAAGAAGTGAAGGTTCTGGTTTATAAGCAGTTAGAGAAGAAGAAAAAAAAAAAAAAAAAAGAAAAGAAAAAAAATCTACACCTTGCAGCAGACAGTGAGCCTGGGGCTGGCGGGGGTGAGGAAGTTAATCAGCAGCGAGCAGGCTGTTCGGGATGAGGCCAAACAGATGGCTCGTCTCTGAAACGGCAAAACGGGAAGCAGATGTGGCCACCGCTTCTCCCCATGCATAACTGGGAACCAGCCGGTTGGTGAGGAAATTTGCATAACAAGGATAAATTGGTATCAAAACTGTCCCTAGAAGTGATCTGAATGGATCTGGGCACAGTTGACAGTTTTCACTTCTTGTTTCCCACTCAATGTTCGACCAGATTAAATTTAATTTTTGAACCTGCTCTTTGCCCGAGGTCGCTCTCAGCTCTCTTCTCGGGAAGCCTGTGATGGCAGCAGGGGGGACTCGGCAAAGCTTTCAGGGCCAAAACCCTGGCCTCTGTTCAATAAGTTAAAATTTTAGTAACTAATTTCAGTGGGCTCTGATTTTCAATTTCAAGTCTGCAAACTTCACATCATCCTGTGAACAGCCACCAAAACCAAGCCTGAACTAGTAGCCTCTATTCCCAGGCACCAGCACTCATAGAGCCTGGATGGGGGCGGGCTCCAAGCCTGGGCTAACGCCCTTTGCAAGCCCCCGACTACCAAGAGCAGAGCCAAAAGCCCCAGATGAGCCCAGCATCTCTCCTCCCTGCTGCCCTGGGGGAGTTTAAGACGTAGCTATGATGTATTACAAGCAAAGGAGGGGTTTCTTCTTTTTCTATTCCTCCCTACTTTATTTCAAAGGACAGAGTAGTGTCTATTCAACTACAACTTCTACTTTATAGTGTTCTTCTTGCATTGACGAGGACTAGATATACCATAGCCTCCACACATCTGACAAATAAAAACAGAGATCCAAAGAGCTCTTAACATTTAGGGAGGGTCAAATCTGGATCCAAACACTTCAGTTTTGTTCCACTAATAGTTGCAGTGTACAAAAAAGTACCTTTATAGTCTTAGGGAAATTCCTGCGTGTACCCATAGGAGACAATATAGGCTCATTCTCGACCATGTTAGAGAAAAAGAAGAGGGAGTAAATACTGGCTGAAAACACATATCTGGCAGGCACTAACAGAAGCATTCTTACATGAATTTTACCTTTTTCTGTTTTTTGTTAGCATAGCACATGTGCAATTTACCTCCCCACCTCAGAAGTCCTACTCTGTAACATTCGCAAACTCTTTATTTTTGCATTGCATCCAGTCACTTAGTTCTAGACTAATTTTATATATAGTATTTTATTTGCATAGTCTAGCAAATGCTCATGGGAAACACACCTAACAGACACATGTATGTAGGGGTTTTTTTGGACTCATTAAATATTGGTACAAATTAGAATGATTACTTCTGCTTTGGAAACATCTGTCTCGCTATCCCTTTGTAAATGGGAGCTGCCTGAGACACAAACCAGTTTGCTAAGGTCTGATGCTGGTACTATGGTCATATATGACAGGAGAACTCCTCCTGCAGTAACCAGAGTAAATCTGAATAATTAGAAATAATCGAGCTGCTGAAGAATACACGGGACTAACAGACCCTGCCGTTCATGCACGTACAGCACGTGGCTGCTCCCCAAGTCACAGCCACCTTGCACTGAACTGACCCTTAAACAAAGATTGGTCCCTGATCAGCTCAGTGAGGAGAAATACACAAAAAGAAAAGCTAGGGTGGTTTCAGGAAGACAATGAAATGCAAGTATTCATAGACTAAGGATTTTCAAGAAAATTCCAAAGCTCAAACCAGGAGAAGGACACTACAGGCATCTGCCTGAGCTTCATTAAATAGTTCTTGATGGCTGAATCACAATTCGGTCATCGGAGGTAGGGGCAAATGTACCAGAAGCAATAGGAAGCCCAGAGGGGAAATGAAGGGTGGTAGAAGATTGGGTGGAAAAATTAACACATCAAGTGCAGCAGTGAAGAAATTACTCTCTACCACAAAGGCTATTACCACAGAATTAAAAAAAGCCAAAACCTGCGTGTTTCAGGAAAAAAAAATTCTACCATTCTTAACAGTTGCATGTCTTTTGTACTATGGAAGAGTTGGCCTCTTCTCTTGATTATCTTTAAACATAAAATCAGTTTGTGAGCTAAAATTATTTTTTGTTTGGATTTTAGCAACTTCCCCCTTCCTCCCCCCCCACTAAATCCAGCCAGCCAGTGCAGGTGTTCTTGCTGTACGTTCACGCTTCTCTTTTTCTTCAATACCTGACAAAGCAGAGAATCATGTAGTGTAAATCCTTTTTAACAATGCTTTTCATGTTGACATTAATGTTAAAAATTGGCTTTTTTCTTAATATCCCAGTCTCTGGAGACACACAGTTCTGGAGAATATCCATTTCAGTTTCAAATTCAGGAAATTGTAGCTCTTGACTGGGGGATGGCGGGGTGAGATTACAATAAGTGGAATTCTCTTTAATGACTCTGAACTAAAAAGGAATATAATTTCATCCTATTATCTTTAAATTTATTCTACAGTTTCCAAAATCCAAGGTACAATTTCTGACAAGCTGGTAAAGAGCTGCGCTGCTGTGAAACTATTACATCGTTTCCCCCTCCCTGAAGGAGAAATTGTAGCACAAAAAAAGCATAAATTCCTTACACAAGATCATGCTATGAGTTTTTGACAAAATCAGGGTTGGTAGCCAGGTCTATTAACGCTTACTTATTCTCCAGCCACAGACGAGGCTTCCTCTTCAGTGGGCTGTAAGCTCAAGAATCCGTATTTGCAGACCCTCGCACTAATTCCTAAGAGCCATAAAAAGACTACAAATCTAAGAATTCATATTCAGGGTTTAGATTACATTGAAGTGTGTGTGTGCATTATATATATATGTATGCTATATGTGTGCCTAACTCAAAATATTCAATAATTTATTCATTTTTAACCAACAGTTGCCAGTTTTCCTTCCACTTCTACGTTACCTAAATACACAGAATATTTTGGCCAAACATATAGATATACATAATCCTTTCCACAACCAGTCATTGAAGCTTTTACCTTGTAAATATCTTTAAATGATGCGAGGAAAGGAAAACAATATTGGGAAAGGGGCTTGCTGCCTGATGCACAGCACTGCATACCCTCTCTCGGTTTTCCTATGGACACCTAATGAGCTGCTCAAATAACAGTTTTATGGTAATCCACTGATGTAACAAATTGGGATGCTTTTCTAGGACTCAAAAACAATGAAAAATCATTCTATTTACCCTCTCATCTATTCAGGAAAAATATAAACTAACTAACTAACTAAATAAATAAACAAAACTAACAGGGCAATAGCCATGTGAAAATATTGTGCTCCAAAGAAAAAGCAACCTTTAGTTAGGCAGCTAATTTGTAGCAGAAAACAGAAGGCTCACTGGAAACTTTGCACAAATACCAACGTGCAAAATAGAAACTTCAGATAAGCTGTGGAAAGAGGGTGGGATTTCCAGAAAATAAGGAAGAACTTGTTACACCCTCCTTGTCAAATTTTGCAGGATCACCACAGCTTCTCTGGAGAAAAAGTATGTGCAGAGGGGGAAAGCTCAGAGCTTTCCTTTTGGTTCTGCTTCTCCTAAATAAACTGCTTGCCTAATTTCCTTTGCAATTGGAGCAATATTCGACCCAAAACCCCATCCTTTCCACATCTTACTGTGCTGGCTACATTTCTCACTGAGCCTCTGTCTGCTTACATGATTTTATATTATGAATATTATATCAGTGCCTTGCTTTTTCTCAAATGCTAGGTTGCACTGATCTTAAGTGAGGCCAAGGCGCCGGGGCAGTGAGAAGAGGGAGGCTGGGGCCGTTCAGCAGCTCTCAGCAGAGCCTCTCCAAAAGTTGTGCAGGGACAGAGGGACACATCCCTCTGCCGTTTCACTCCGTGCCAACATGGGAAGTCATACAGCCCGTCTTTCTCAGTCTTTTCTGCGCTCATCCTTGGAGCCTTTTTCTCTAGAAAAGCAGAATAAATGCTTTGTCATAGATAATGACAGAACAAGAGGGAATGGTTTCAAGCTGAAACAGGGTAGGTTTAAACT